>OZ024828.1:23096358-23696358 GCA_964016985.1 Anodontia alba | reverse complement strand
TATGGTCTGTATGCTTTCGTTGATAATCCCGATTTGAAGTGTGTAATTTTTTTTTTTTTTTTTTTTTTTTTTTGTTTCCTGATTGTTTTTAATTTAAAGACAATGCTTTAATCAATTTCTCCCAAAGTAGCAGAGTTTTCACGAACTTTCCACCTAAAATAGATCACGTGCACATCGGAAACAAAACAGAATTCATCTAAGTACAGTGCTGCGATCCACTTGGTAAGCAGCTCTTGTCTCCTGATGTCTGTAAACGATAAAGTTATGAACCGAAAGAAAGAAAAGAACAATGTACATAGAACGTAATGGCACACAAAATTAAGAGTTTTTTTTTTTTTTTTTTTTTTTTTTTTTTTCGGGAAAATTCACTTATTTCAACCTCTATAGAAAATCTACGATAAAAAGTATTTTTATTTTGGTGAGCTATAACTGTACTCAGCGCAGTCGAATGTGGACCTTCACTTTCCACACAAGCCCCAATGATTATAATATTTTCATGTACTGCAGACTACAGACAGACAGATTTAAGTCAATATTCTGCAGCTTTACGGGGGACGCAAACTACTGACTATACGACACAAGCGATATCAGTATACGCATTCACGCCTTCTGATCGTCTACTACTGTGCAATTACTCCATTTCAATTAAATATTTTGATTCTAACCGATTTTAATGCACCCATAGGCGCTTCTGAGAATCCAAGGACATCCATCGTGAAGGCAGCGAATGTTCCTTACAGACTATCCAGATGTCGAGGCTGATCAGTCTTGTTTGCCGCATTTTTTTTTTTTTTTTTTTTTTTTTTTTTTGTAAAAATCGGTGAACATCAGTCGGCTAAACATCATAAAACAGAAAGTAGTATAATGGTGGCTTCCTGAAAGTTTTATTTTTACATTTTTACCTGTATGTTTAGCCAGCCAAAGTGACAAAGTGAGAATTCCTACTTTGCGCAAGACAATTGCTCCGATTCTTACTTAGCGCAGAACATTGAATAGTTGTTTTTGTCGATGCCTGTGTGTCAAGAGTGAATGCCCATATCAGTATTTTGCAAATATGTAAGTTGGTCTGGGCCATTTCTGCATGTATATAAATATATAAATTGTTACTAATTTCAGATACAATTTATAAATATAAAGTAAAATGTTGCCTGCCAATATTTAATTTCAGCGGGTTCAGTATTCTAAATGGTGTTTGGGCACATTTACGAGGTGTTATAATCTCTTTAATGACTACAACTGATCCGATCCTCAATCAACACTTGTCAGAAACACACCAGTTAGAGTTTCAGACCTTGATCAATCTAGTCCATCCTATGAGCACATAATGATCAGAAAATTCTGCTGTCTCCTTGCAGTCTTCAACACACAAAACAGAGACCTTATGACCGGCATATTCTGCAATAATGGTCCAGATCACCCTGTGCATTCAGATCAGGAATTTCTTTGCCCATGCGCAGAATCACTGACTATTGCAGATATACAGAGGCGCGGGAAAGTCCAGGTCAGTTGCGCATTCTGATTTGTCGTCGATGTTCGTATTTGGTGCAAGGTCCCTTTGAGGTGGAAAAAGACGAATTAAATGAACTAGTAAAATAAACAGTATTTATTTTTACTGCATTAGACTTACTGATACCTGACCAGCGTACCAGATAAATCAGTATCCAGGCTATTATTATTATTATTATTATTATTATTATTAGCTCACTTGAGCCTTTTGGCTCATAGATGAGCTTATAGTATAGGCAGGCTTCGCCGTCTGCCCGTCCGTCTTCCGTCCATCTATCGTCCACACTCTTCAAACGGCTTCTCCTCAGAAACTACTGGGCCAATCAAAGCCCAATTTCAACTGCAACACACGATAGAAATACCGAGTGTCGAGTTGACTTGTGTTGATATAGGTGAGCGTCCGGGGGCACAAGGTGACCAAGAATCAAAAGGTCCCTTTGAGGTAGAAAAAGATGAATTAAATGAATTAGTAAAATAAACAGTGTTTATTTTTATTGCATATGACCTACTGATACCAGACAAGCGTACCAGATAAAGGCAGTATCCAGGCAATTATTATTATTATTATTATTATTATTATTATTAGCTCATTTGAGCCTCTAGGCTCATAGATGGGTTTATAGTATAGGCAGGCTTCGACGCCCGCCCGTCCGTCTTCCGTTCATCCGTCGTCCACACTCTTCAAACGGCTTCTCCTCAGAAACCACTGGACCAATCAAAGCCCAATTTCAAACTGCAACACACGAGAGAAATACCGAGTGTCGAGTTGACTTGTGTTGGTTGAGATGCGCGTCTAAGAATAAAAAAGTCCGAACTGACTAAGGTCGAAACGACACGTCAATTCGACACTCGGTATTTTTTCTCGTATTTTCCAGTTTCTTTGTTTTGGGTGTGACTCGTTGTCCATGCGGACTAGAGGTCCATATGCAAATTCTTGAAACCCAAAAGTCCTATATCCTTAGAGTCTAGATCTTTGGGGCCGATCTTGCACCACTAGTTCATATGTGTTTAGTGGTCTAATGTTACCGTGCAGACTGGGAAACTAGAGCTAAAGTTCTCATCGTTCGTTCGTCTGTCATTACTGACAATGACCAATCCTAATCATGTGTTATTATTTGTGTGTTCTAAGATGGCTGATGAGACCAATCTTAGCTCTAAACTGCCTGTTGCAGATAGAACAAGAGAGGTCTGAGGAAGAAAGCTCTGTTGGTGATGCCTTAGCTCTGGCTTTCCGCTGTGCGCGTTTCTGCTCGGCTTCGCTGATTCTTTTTGCTTCGTATTCACCAGCTCCCCTTCTTATGAGGCCTCGCCACTTTGTTCGATCCTGTGCAATCTGTTCGTTTAACCCTTAAATATCTGTACTTTAAGAAAACAGTGTAGATTCTGATCAGACGCCGCATTCCATGGCGTCTGATCTGGGTCTACACTGTTTGTCAGTGCCCCAGTACACGAGCCCAGTCCAGATTTTACAATTAACCAACCCTTTTCACACAATACTCCGACTTTACAGGAGGAAAGCACAGCTGTAAATAACAGTTACATGGATTTTGTACATGGTCAACAATAGTCACGTGGAAATTCGCAGGCGGGATATTTCTGTGGTTAGTAACTTAGAGTCGATTGATAAACATCGACCCAAAATATAAATTTTCAGACGAATATGTGTTATATTATTATTTGTGTCCATTTCTGCTCAAAACACAGGTTGTGTGCAGCGATTCTACCGAGCTACTACAATCTATGATTTTGAGCAAAAATAAAAAATGTACTTTTGGAAACCATCTGTTTTACTATAGGGCTTCGTCGCGAGAAACCTGTCTTCAGGGGTTCCGATCAGGTAAGACAAAAACTGGCCTGCTCATTCTCAAAAACCACGAATTTTGGCATACAGCAGCCTAAGTAATTATACTTTCCAAGTAGTGAACAACAAAAGCGTTGATCAGCCTGCACGGATGTGCAGGTCGATCTGCACCTTTGTTGTTGGCACAAGCAATTTGCAGGTTTCCTCGCGACGAGGCTCAAATACCACAGCGTATAACCGTACAGTGGCCAAATCGGAAGCGCCATTATTCTGTACACTCAAACATCACTAGCGAACACGAAATTCGCGACAGAAGTATTTTAGCTGTATCCTTCTCACAAACTCCGACAATGGTCCGTTTTTTTTTTCTTGTTTTTTTTTTTTTTTTTTTTTTTTTGTTTTTTTTTTTGTTTTGTTTTTTTTTTTTTGTGTAGAGCTTATCGCGTGCTGCTCAATCAGTGATTTTCCTGGTTTTGTCGCCCGTCAACTCGATGATTCCAAGTCGATATACTCCGAATTAAGGCCAACTGATTGATTATTTGAACGTGAAATCTTTCAAACACATATTATCTTTTATGAATGATACCTACCAGACTCTACATGTTTCGATTTTGTAAACCATCCCCTCTTGAATCGTACCCATCAGTTCCGACTGACTGTACGACTAGCGCCAAATATACCACATCAGTAGCTCCATCCGAGCTGAATTTGACTGTACGGCTATCGTTTATTGTTTAATCAACCTGGGTTCATGATATATTTTGTTTTATTTCGTTTGAATAAGACAGATCAACTTTAAAGCCCTGAGCACTCACTTCCATTGATTTCTTGTTCACCGTATGTCATAATGTGTACATTTATGCCTCATTTAGCACGCTGTGTGATTAGAACTAACTAAGATAATCTTGCTTAAATTTATTTTAATCTCGTTTTTGAAAAATATTTCAACGAGAAAATGTACTTAATAATCGCTTTTTTACCTCTGAAAACGCTATTTTGGGGATTACTTTTAGTAAACTTAGACAAGGATAGATAATATCTATACCAAAAGTTGGTACTAAATTTCTTGTAACATGCCCTGCAAAAATTTCGAAAATTGGACCACAAATAAAATTTTTATGACCTGAAGTAATTTGGAATAGGGATTTTACATTGGCAGGGGAGATAATCCATGACCATAACGTTTCGATTCTGACAACTTCTGTGGCATTAATTGAATGTTTTGAACCACGGTAAGTGTTTTGTATCATTTTGTGCCTATTTCGGGGACCTTTGATAAAATACGAGTTTTAAATTTTTGCAGGAAAATAATTATTTCCCTTGCTAGCAATTTTACATAGAAAATTCCCTATTCAAAACTATTTTTGGTCATAAAAATCCTCATCTGTCAACCGAATTCCAAAATTTTTGCGGCACGCACCTGCTGCGAAAATTTTTGTACTAGATACTGATATAAAATTTGTTTGTCATTTCTCAAAATAACTTTGAGTATTTTTTTTTTTTTTTTTTTTTTTTTTTTTTTGAAAATCCGTTATCAGAGGTGAAAACGTTCACAGTAGTCACTTGTTGTGAGTGAATCATCACGTAAACACGCCTATATAATTTTGATCCCTTTAAACCCCACTTTTATGTATAAAACTGTGGTTTACAGGGGTATACATTAATTTTCTTATTTCTGCTTAAAAACATAGATTGTGGGTACCCGTTAGAGGAGGTTCTAACAAGAGCCCACAATCTATGTTTTGAGCAGAAATATGAAAACTTCCAGAATTTTTCATCAGAAAGTTTTCATTTTTTAATGATAAACTTTTCAGTGTATTTGAATAGGCGTGTTTTCATAATGGTATGTAAGCCAAAATATGTAACCCTTGTCTTAATAAATTAGCGTTATAATCCTGTGTAGACAGACAGACAGACAGACAGGCAGACAGGCAGGCAGGCAGGCAGACAGACAGACATACAGACAGACAGACAAATAGACAGACAAACTCTTGTTTCTGCCAATATACTGTACCTGTTATCTTCAAAATACCAATAAAACGAAAATAAAATCACTACCTTATTCCGGTCATAATCGTGTTACCTCTAATATTCACGTGAAGTGTTAAATGGCATTCTTTACTAAGATTCTACCCCGTGGTATAAACTGACATAATCGGAGCTAGTCGGACAGCATGTTTTTTGTAAGCTGGGCGCTAGTCGTACAGTCAGTCGGAACTGATGTTTCTAGTGAAAACTTCCAGGACTCCAAAATTCCCTGGAAATCCAAGTTTTCTTCAACAACAGGAAATTGAGCGCCTCGTCGGTCATTGTTGGCAGTCATCTTTCCCGACAGAAAATCATAGAAAATTTATCTGAGTAGAATGTCAAGTGTATCCTATCTCTAACTCATCTTGGTGGAACTCAATTTAACCTTAATTACCCCAGCTTGAAAATAAAACGGAAAATAAGGGAAACAAGGAGTTGTACCTGAATTTTATTCACCGCCGGCGGATCCGACGGAGAAAAACTGTAGAATCTTAAATCAAGTTTTAACTTTGATTTTTACTATGTAATTTAAGTGTAACATTATTTGAAACCTTTTTGCTTTTTGTCTGCTTTTTTTTTTTTTTTTTTTTTTTTTTAGAAAAATTTTCTTTGTGTCTTGAATAGTGAAATTTTAGGCAATATTTTATCTACAACCCTGAAAATTTCTTCCCCCACGCAAGTAGTGAATAGATTTGGTAGAAAGATTTCTAGTAGTCGGTTGAGTAACACAACTAAGGATCACAATGTAGCTGCTACCACAGTTAATACAAATTCTTATGTTCTTAACAAAGTCCGTGCACTTCAGAAAAAACTCCAGCAGTGTGGTAAGGAGCGTCTGACATACCAGATGAAAGGCAATAAAAATTTTGTAATGCGTTTCAGCCCTGCAGCCTATGAGTTAGCTAAACTAGTAGCCGTCGAACAGCTTTATGGCAAAGACTTCTGTGAAGAGTATTACATATCTTCTAGCATGAATGTAGAAATCAAGTTGGGTCTCTCTTTCGTGTCTACAATAAGAAAAAAAAGATGAAACTCAGCGTACATTTCTGAAATTTACAGTAAATTTTTACCATACCACCTCAAGCATCCTTATAAATGGCAATCACGTAGAGATCTTTGAATCCTGTCTGTGAACAAATTAAACGTAGATGTTCAGAGTTGTCAATTGTCAATGAACAAATAGCAGACGTTTTGACAAAGGAAACCAGTGGTCCACAGTTGAAATCCATTACGGGCTGTGAAAGTCAATCAAGAGCAGAGGGTGTTTGTATAAAGGACACTGAACCTTGTGCTACAACAAAATTGGTTGAAGGGTCAGATCATTCGTCAAGAAGCAATGAAGAACAGGACAAGGAAGAACAGTATTTTTGTCCAGCTTGTGAACAGTCTTCAATGTCAGGGTCTATAGGTTGCGAAGAGTACGGCGATTGGCATCACTTCATGTGTGTAGGGCTGAACGATTCATCAGCTGAAGCCATCCAAACACAAATACCTTTTGTGTGTCTCTACTGTAATGACAACTTAATGTACAATGATCCCCAATCGTCTCAGGATGTACAATCTACAAACTTAATAGACTTGAAAGAAAATGAATCGTCAATACATGTCCCTTCAAATCAAAATGCAGAACCTACAATAAGAGATACATGTAGGAGTGAAAATATAAACTCTTACATAAGTGCAGTACAGGCTGAATCCACTACTAATGAAAACTCTGAAGTAGTTATTGAACCACCTCGCATTGGAAATTCTGATATAGGTGAAACTCAAATTGGACCTCAAATTGCTATAGACAGTAGTCAAGTTAGAAAAGCTAAATAAAAAAACCCTAGCCAACAACATAAAAAGCAAACACCATCTGACTTACAAGAGACTGTTTTAGCACAGAAGTACTATATTAGTAGCCTAGAAAGTAAAGTGAATCACTTCGAAAGTCTGATTAACGTGTATCAAAATACTATAGAAAACAACTCATCAAAGTCCTCATCTGCGCCTCATTCAAACACAGCCGAAAGACCATAAAAGGTAGCGCTGAGAGGCATTTGACCATCCGTATATATGTAGTCCGTTTAGCTCTGCCATCTGTATTTATCCGAAATATTCGGACCGGACACTATATGACATTTGCCTGTCTTATAAAATTTGACAGTCTATTCGTCCACCTGATAATAGGACAAACAGTGCACCCTTTTCTGGAGAAATGCTTCTTTTAGGATCAATTAGAACAGGACCCGAGGTTATAAAACTTTTTTCATGCTCAACTCAGCTGAGCATGAAATTTGTCCTGTTAATAAAGCTCAAATTACAAACAATAGCAAATTCTTTCTTGCTAAACAAAGATGAGCATGAAAATTTCTCTGCTAATAAATATGAAAATGCCAAATGTTGTTTGGCATTTTCATATTTATTAGCAGAGAAAATTTCATGCTCAGATGAGTTGAGCATGAAAAAAGTTTTAAAGTTATAATACTTTTTTTCATGCTCAACTCAGCTGAGCATGAAATTTGTCCTGCTATTAAATCTCAAATTACTAATAATTGTAAATTCTTTCCTGCTAAACATAGCTGAGCATGAAAATTTCTCTGCTAATAGATACGAAAATGCCAACTGCATTTTCATATTTATTAGCAGAGAAAATTTCATGCTTAGCTGAGTTGAGCATGAAAAAAGTTTTATAGCCTCGGGGCCAGGACTTGTACTGTATTCTCAGGCATATCTTTCTCACTGTTTAGGATAAACATATTATGGGATCTCAGAGAAAGAAAAGAAAATATGCGCATATGCGCAAGTGGTTGATCACAAAATCTTGCCCATAACAACTCGCCCAGAATTCACGGTCTCGTTTGGTGCGGTACGTTGTTTTACCCACATCACAACCCGTTGCACCGCTGGCTCTACTGGCTCAGAGGTTTTTTATCTAACCTGATCGAGTAAGCATTCTTTTAAGATGTTGAGATCTGTCAAACCCAAGTACTGACAGAATAAAATTAAAACCTAATCGTAACATTCAGGTTGTTTTGCTCTTTGTACCGTAATACGAAAGGATGTATAGAGCTATATATGAATATAAATCTTCTTTGGCGCGTTACCTGTCTTTTCAAGTTGGAGATGAGTTCACTGTGCTAGAAAATGCAAATAAAGATTGGTTTCTTGCCCAAAACGGGTTCGGTGAAATAGGTTATGTTCCGAAAAATTATATGGCTAAAGAAGAGGTTAGTTCAGCCACCAGTAATCCCATTCATGCATACAGTACAGGTATCACGATGGTTATATCGTTCGTTTTCATGCGCGATCGCGAAAAATATTAAATCCCGCACTTATCCCACACTAAACCCGCGCTAAATCTGCGCTCAGCTCGTGCTGGGATATCATGTAGCGTGAAAACGATCACGCTCGTACTAGCTTCCACTCTAATCCAGGCTCAGCTTATGCAAGCTCAGGTAAAAAATGCTCAAGTTATCTGAACATAAAATTTTGAATATAAAAAAGTGTTTGCACATTTCTCCTAACATACATGTACAACAAAATAGAATAATGATTTATAATTGACTTATTATGTTTCATTCAGAACACAAATAAACTACAAATTAATGTGTGAGTTTGTAGTGTTTTAGTTGTTATTTTATTCTTCCCAACAGCAAGCCCCAAAACATTCTGCACAATCTGGTCAGGGTCTTCGTTGTTCGTCGTACATATTCTACATGGTCCTAAAGAATCTTAACAGAACGTACAGATGCCAACAATCAGGTTTTCCCCTAAACCTGACAAATTCTATATTCAGGCTGCCTCATTTTTCCCGTGTCACTTTAGCAGCAGAAATGTCCCTTTTCAAACCATCTTATTATTTCATGCTTCTCTTCCTGTCGGAAATTCCCGCCTTTCACTCATTATTTTCAAGGCTAGCACATGCTGCTGCTGCCATGAAAACTGCTTTAACCCCTGGAGCGCTGCTGAAAATTTTAGAGCAGATCCTGATCTGTTTTCAGTATTTTACAGCAAAAAGACTGAACTTTTCATGTGAATCATCTGCCCAGCAAATGGTTCATATGTAAAGTCACGCCTTATTTGCCCCATTATTTGCACTTGAAAATAAAGAAAAAATATGAAATTGCCGTCGGCTGAATGTGCTGAGCGCTTCAAAGATTAAGGGATGCCTTAAGGAGTACGGATACATTTCATTTGACATGGGGTGATGGGAGGCAGAAACGGACAGGCTGAAAGGTATCTACACTTCTCGGATCGAGGCCTCGGTAGTTGATCATGGTGACTGGACCAGGGTTAGGGCTGTCCATTTAAATCACCACTTAATGATGCTGGTGATTTGGTGTCTTATGTCTCTTTTAACATAAATTATTTAAGTCATATCGAGATTATAGAACACGTCGTCTGATCAGGGTCTTCACTATTTGCAAAAAAACAGTTTAGCCATTTTTCTCTAGCAATACCTAAATCTCATAGCCGGATGCACCTAAATGGATGGACAAGAATCTTGTAAGGTTTGCAAACTCTCTCTCCCTCTCTGGAATGCTCTTTCTCTTTATCCTCATGCAAATATGATATGCCTCCTGTCGAACTATAAGCTGTTAGCACTAACTTTATTGGAAAGAATGTTATCCACCGGCGGGAATGGAACGCGAGACCTGATTGCGGATTTGATCCCTACAGATTGTAGCGATTTATTAGTAAACACACATGTATTTGCTATGCTCATTCACTCCTTCTACTGCTTCAAGATTGGCAGTTACAAGTTTCTGACGGAAGGGTGTTCAGTGTACTGGTTAACCGCTTATGTAATAAGCATGCCCCCTCTTCATCCCATTTCGCATGGGCCCCGACTCGTAAAGCAATTGCAATTAGCTCCCACTCCATTTAGTCGATTGCAGTTAGCTCCCTTAACACAGTAAAAACCTGCAGTGTGAGGACTTTACCCGGCATTTATCAGGGTACAAATAATATTATGTTATGTTATTCGCTTACAGTATATACATTTGAAACATTATATTTAAAAGCTAACAGAGTAGTCTTCAGAACTTTCGTTCTCATGTAAAGTGTTCTGTTTTTGTGTCTTCAGCATCCGATATGCAAAACCAAGACCTCAATTTATTTAGCGAGTAAAACAGATGCACATGGGGAAGCGTCTTCAAAATGATATATACATGTATTATATACCCTTGCGGACATTCTAGGCAGAGTCTTCCTGGGTAGAAACCAATACTAAGTTATGAAGATAACGTGTCTTGCTCAAGGACACAACACTTGGTGCTCCCGGGTATCAAACACGAAACTTCTGGATTACCAATCTGGGCTAATTCAATAGACGATAAATTCGATTTTTGTTTTCCCCAGAAAACAGCAGATTTGACATTTCATGCAATAGAAAACAGGATTTGACATTTCATGCAATGGAGACATTTTGCATGAAATGTCAAATCGAAGAATGAGAAAAATATTTCAAAATGCTTGTTGAAAATTTTACTCAGAGTGCTGCGTTAAGGTTTGCGCAAAGAATACGCGTGTGAGTGTGTGTATAGCAAAACCAACAATAAAATTTGTACGAAGAGTCAGATCAGCCTGCACACTCTGAGCCTGCACATCAGTAGTCTGATCAGAGCCATCGCTAATCAGATGTACCTCCTGTAATCTCTGGATGTAACAAAACGTCTTGTGCGACAAGCGAATACTCGGGTGAGTCTACGCAACTGCACATTCTGATCAGAGCATTCGCTGATTGTATTTACCTTCGATAGCCAGGCTGTCCAAAGCGGGATCAACAGTGCGACTGCAATAACACATTCTGATCAGACTCTTCGATGATCATACAATATGCACCTTCTATGGACTCCGGGCTATCCAAGAAGCTTGCTTTATATAGTGGGTCAATGCACAGACTGACCTGAGTCTTTACTGGTCGTACATACATTGTAGTATTGTAGGTTTTGTCCGGCGCGGGCTCATATTCAGTGTACGTACATTGTAAATTATACTTCAGGTATGATAACCTTGTACGGCGTAGACGGCCCAGTCAAAACTATTTCGGTCTTGTCGAGCCTGCACACATTTCTGGGGCAGGCAGACATTAGCTGTTAATCATTTCAGCAGAAAACTGACAACTGCCCGTCTTTTCTTTCATATACTTTGACGAGTGAGCCTACTTTTGGAGTCATGGCCCTTTGAACATCGAGAATACCATAGTGATTTCTGTAATATATTTGTGTTCGCTCTGTAACTTGAAAACAATTCAAGATATTTTCTTGAAACTTCATTAATTTATTAACAGGTTATGACGCTTGATGTTAGTGCAGTGGCGGGGCATAGTGCAATGTCTGCGACCCATTTATTAGATATTTAACAGTATTACATATTAGGAAAGGTGCCTCGGTGAGGTAGTGGTAAAGCTGCTCGCCATGTAACCCATGCAGGGGTCATGAGTTCGATCCCAGGCTTCTTCAGTCTTTCATGTGAGACTTTAAACAAAGGCCCCCATCTCTCCATGACCTAACTGCAAGTTGGACGTAAAATACTCACTCATTTGAATTGTCATTAGTTTCTCCCCCCCCCCCCCCCCTTTCCCCTGTGTGCGTAAAGTGTGTTTTTATTTGACAGACACCCTTTTCATATGGGCTGTTTTATTGATTCAGTGCCTCTTTGATAGCAGAAGCACCCCTTTAAGTAAATTTATATTGGCACCTGCAGTTGCTGCACCTGAGTGAGAATTTCCCGCTCTTTTACCATGCTACAGCATTTATATTGAGTGCATGCGGTTATTGCACGAGAAAAGGTAATTACAGGAATACCAAACGCAAATACGTAATCCGTCGATTGGGGGCAGATCTTTGATTCTCTTTGTGATTTTTGTGTGCTCGTTTTGTTTTCTATGGCACATTAAGTAAAAATGACCATGCCGGACACTTGTGTGGCCGGACCAGACTGAGCCACAGTATCCGGAAATTTTGCATATGGAGCTTTATTGAGGCCCATGTTACGTGCTCGAACAGTGAGTGGGGTTACACGGGGTTTTCTGGAACACCCAGTTATATTTAGGGAACAAGGCAATGGTCACACGACATCGAAACCACCGAAATACCGGAAGACCCGTGAAAAATACAGGAATACCTGTGAAAGACACCTTCTGAAGACACCACTACTGGCTTTAATTAAGAAAAGCATACACTCGGAGGATGATCTTGAAAAGCCCAGAGGCCAAGGAAGCTCATACAAAGCGAAGACTGATTCGCAGGTTGATCTTAGTATTCACTGGTCACACAGTCTCATTGTCCTAAAAGTGTTTTCCAAATTGTCATGATTCCTGTTCCCCCATATTAGTTCCATTCCCTTGTTCTCTGCGGCCTCTAATCTGGGTCTGCACTGTTTGCATAGGTCTATCTGTTCCAATACTTAGGTTCTTTATATTTTTAATACGTGCCAGTTTTGTTTGCATTTCTGACGAGAAAAGGCTGTATAAATTAAGTTTGTTTTTCTCCCGAAACGGTTTCCCGCCACAATTTTACATGACATTACCGCTGCGAGCACATGGTTTCTTCATGCGGGGCAAGGGAAAGAATGTTGTTTTGTGACTGTTGCAATTTCTGGGTATTTTAATAATCCATATGTTCTCAATATATAGATGATGTAAAAGAATAACAGTGCCAATATTTATTTATACCCTGGTATATGCAGGGTAAGGCCCTCACTCTAGGTTTTACTGTTGAAAGGGAGCTTAACCAATGGATGTTCCATTGTCTCTATGTAAATAAAACTAAGGGTAAATCTCAATAACCAAAAATTATACCATAGCTGGACCATGGGATAATTTTCAGATTTGAAAATTAACCCATGGTTTAATTTATAGATCTCACAGGTGTACTTTAGAATGACTGTCAACTCATCAGTGCACCTTAACCTTTTTCACTCTCTGGGCTAATTCAGCAGGCGATGACAAGTTGACATTGTCTCCAAAAAAAACAGGTTTTTGTTTTCTGGGAAAAATAAGAAAAATATTTCAAAATGTTGTATGTTGAATTTTGTTTCAGCAGACAATTTGAACATTTTTGTATTTTTTTCCTAGAAAACAGAATTTGACATTTCATGCAAATTGTCTCCAAATGTCAAATGTTTATTGGAAAAAAATAAACTATCACCAAAATGTTGTCTGCTGAAAATGTCCAGAGTGCTAACCATCAATTTTCAGCAGATGACATTTTTTAAATAGTTTTCTTATTTTTTTCTCAGGTAACTGGATTTGACATTTCATGTACATTGTTTCAACTAGAGACAGTTTGCATGAAATGTCAAATTCTGTTGGCTGGAAAAACTAAGAAAGTACATGTATCATCAAATATATTGTCTGCTGATATTATCCAGAGAGTGGTTAAGGTTAGAGGAACTTCAAATTTACTTCTGCGCTGAGCAACTTTCTATTTAAAAATGACATTTTTTGTTGAATAAAACGCATGAAACCAGACAGTCTTTCAGGAGTATATTATAATGACCAAATCTACAGCTGACCAACCAGATTGCAACAAAGTTTGACCAAATTAAGATGCTGATGTAATTTCTTGTGATTGACAAAATTGCAACCAATCAGATTTTAGCAGTAGTGCCTCAGTTAGTTTAATTCAAAATAGGTGGGGTGTTTCATCCTTTTTAGTACACAAGGTTAATTGGTACAGCATTTCATCAGACTGCCTGTTACCACTTTACCATGCCTGCCTCGGTGGCTCAGTTGGATGCGCCGTCCGACTGGAGACCAGGAGGTCGCGGGTTCAACCCCCGCCGAGGTCGGCAACATTCTTTCGTGGATATTGATCATGAAATATTTTCTACGGTCATTCTCTCCCTTCCGCTGATTCAAGAAGGGCAGTTGTCAGTTTCTGGCGAAAGAATGTGCACAATACTGGTTAACCGCTTAGAGGACTAAGCCTGCCCAGTAAACGTGTGGTTAGGTAAACTGACCGCGCTCGACATGACCCCATTGGGTTGACTGGGCCGTAAAACCTCAACACAAACAAAAACCACTTTACCATAAAAATATAAAAAAAGAGAAATAAAAGTAAAAAAATAGAAAAAGATATACTAAATAAATAAAAGTATAGTTTTTGTAAGAAAAAAACAAAAACAGTCCCATACATTGGTTAAAACAGATAAACCATGTTATTGTCTCGGTTTTGGGAATACTGTAAATTATATCATAATTTGGTGACCTTTCACTGTCTGACCCAAACTCGGCTCCGCCTCATTTGGGGTCAGACAGTGAAAGGTCACCAAACTATGGTATAATTTACAGTATACCCAAAACCTCGACAATAACCATGGTTTATCTATAACTAATTGCATATGCCTTGATAATGAACTTTACGAGTCGAGCACATCTTTTTTTTTTTTTTTTTATGAATCAGGGGCAGATTTCTGAAAGAATTCGATTTGATCGAATTTCCGTACTTACTCTACGTATTCGGACAGACATGCATGAGCAAACAGTGTAGACCCAGATCAGACACCACAGAAGGCATTTAAACCTTCACTGAAACGGTGATGTATTTAACCAGAGATTTGTAATCTCTTCAAGAACTGAAGTTTACATGCCTGTTTGTCACCACAACCGGCAAAATCTGACCGCCCTTGCATCGGAAGATGATCTGAGTCTTCAATGGCCGCACGTCTTATGTCCTATAAGTGTTTCCAAATTTCCATGTTCCCTCTACCCCTCACTAGTTCCATTCCCCTTTTCTCTGTGGAGTCTGATCTGTGTCTACAGTTTGCATAGGCCTATCTGTCCCAATACTTAGGTTCTACTTTTAATACATGCCAGTTTCATATGCAGTTCTGACGAAAAAAAAAAAATCTCTATAATTTAACGAACATAAGTGTGTTTTTTCTCTAAGTGGTATCCGCCACAATTTCTCATGACATTACCGTTATGAGCACGCGATTTCTTCATGCGGGGCAAGGGAATGTGACTGATGCATCTTCTGGGTATCTCCACTTGTATTTTTGTAATCTATACTGGAAATGCGAACGTCCCAGAATAGTGTGTCGTCACCCGGTGGCGTATCATTGCAACTTTGGTAAATATTTTAAGAGAACAAGGGAATAAACCTAATTTTTGTGGACACGGAGTGCGGCGATTGGGAAAACTCACTTGGTACAATGAGACATTTGCGACTAGTGCAGACTCAGATCAACTTACGCATCTGCATGTGAATGGACGATATAACCTCCACGCTGACTGTACTATATGATGGAAAAATAAATAAATAAAAATCGGACAGGAATTTCGTCAATTTACACCAAGGAACTCCGATTAACGTCAGGCTGTACATGCTGGTCGCATATGCAATAACTCATCTAAACCACTAACAAAAACCAAAAAAAAAAAAAAAAACATAAAAAAAAAAAAACCCAAAAAAACAAAACATTTTATTGCCTAATTGTGAAATACTTCCCCGACTGGACATTAATTAAGTTGAAGGGGAATCCCAATTTCCCGATGGACAATTTGTATTTGTCGAGTAGAGCCGGCCTCGGTGGCTCAGTTGGATGCGCCCTCCGACTGGAGACCAGGAGGTCGCGGGTTCAACCCCCGCCGAGGTCGGCAACATTCTTTCGTGGAGATTGATCATGAAATATTTTCTACGGTCATTCTCTCCCTTCCGCTGATTCAAGAAGGGCAGTTGTCAGTTTCTGGCGAAAGAATGTGCACAATACTGGTTAACCGCTTAGAGGACTAAGCCTGCCCAGTAAACGTGTGGTTAGGTAAACTGACCACGCTCGATATGACCCCATTGGGTTGACTGGGCCGTAAAACCGCAACACAAAAAAAAAAAAAAAAAAAATGTGTCGAGTAGGCATTGAGATCAGAAATAAGCCAAATGGTATAAAACAAGGAAGACTCGGCTCAGGTTGCGCCAGACCACACATACATATAGATAAGGTACAATTTTTTTTATTGTGCCATGGTTTTCTGTCAACAGAATGAGAACTTCTGGATTAAAATCTACTGCAAAAGAACCTGAATCGATCTTTATTCACAGGCTCACCTGTGATAGAAATATTTTATTGCTGTCATTAGTCTTTTCCACGCTTGTCATGCTCGTGCCAGTAATAGGTTTCGCGCTATGATTACATAACCTCGCGTTCCATTCCTCACGCTTCACGCTAAACCCACGCTCATCCCACGCTTGTTTCGCGCTAACAAGCAAAATTTATTATTGCTGAGTGCAAACGATATAACCATCGCGAAACTTGTACTGTATTCTTTTTGCTGAGGACATGGATTATTTTTTCAGATATTTGTTTATGCAAATCCAGGGTAATTTGCATTCACGATCTAATTGATTGAAATTTGTCACTTCTTTTTAACGTCAAAACGATCATCTGATCAGATCGCAAATTCTGATTCACTGCTGGATGATGTCTCTAAACGAAATTCCAAACATATCTAGTGACTCTGGAGGGTTGTTTGCTATGATGATGTAGGATAGGCAAGCCAAAGCCCAATGTAATATGCGGCAGAGAATTGGTGGTCCAATTCACGATAACAAGCATATGATGTAGACTGCATGTTGGTTACTTACAAAGATAACTTATTATATGATCTGTGAAGTGTCTGTCCTTCGATTTTCGTTGGAAATTGTAGTGGTCATTTACGATATGATAATAAAATAACTTCAAGCGCCTGTGTCTCATAGGGCCAAAATTAAAATGATTTTTGTTTCCCCTTACCCAACCGACCGTGAAAAAAGGCCCCGGCTGAAAAAAATTTTATTTCAATTTCCTACGAAATTTTATTTTCTTTTTTTGCCCGAGATCAAAAATGCTAGATCAGCGCCGCATAAAATGCTAACACTAGATCCATGGTCAGGATTTTAGTAGAATTTTCTTGTCCGATTTTATAGGTGCTTGGAAATCAATATAACTGCTTTCTCGCATGTACATCAAGCGTTTTGTTTCTGTCCTCCATCAACATGGCGGATCATGCTTTGTGTTTTTCAGTTTAGGGTACAGTGAACTAATTATTTTCCCCATAGACCTCCATTATAAATACCCTTACTTCAGCCAAGTATAGGTGTTTTCAGGGTATGGCTGGACCTCCAAAGTCGGTTTCAATTTAAAGCTTAGCCTTAGCTGAACAATCAGAAATGCAAAAAACACCATGGTCACCAGCACTTTCTGGGACTTTTTGGCAGTTGGTTGTAGCAACCCTCAGCTCGGCAGAAAAGTACAACTGCAATTCTGCAATTTTACTAATTCCACTTTTGGCTCTCAAAATCATAAACAGAAGCAAATATTTGTCAGAGAGATGTATGAAATAACACAAAATACTTTTTTTCTTCAATTAGAAACAATTAATACTAATTCCTTTCTATTATTATCCAATCAGAGGCCTCCTTACATAAAATAACTACCCCTACCCTTTTTGCTGGCATGAATATTCATGAATGAATTGGTTCCCTGTGCCCTTCAAGTGAAAAACCGGTCTGGGAGGGTGGAAAATTGAATAAATCTGCAAAGCGAGAGATTCAACAATAAGTTAACACTAGATGACGTATGTAATGAGGTTATCGGTGAAGTGGAAATTGATGCGAACGCCAACAAAGCTTTAGATGACTGGAAGGTCAAAGTGGAACTGAGGGCAAAGGTGTCCTCGGACACATTTGAGAAAGATGACACTGAACAGTTAATGACTGCACTTGACTTAAAAAAAAATCTCAAGTACATTGTTTTTACCATACAGTCTGAGGCACCCCTAGTAGTGATTTGCCAGCTGCTTCCATAGATACATTTAAGTTTATGATGACAGGTGGACAATCGTAGTATAGCCAAAGCAACTTGCGTCATACACATGGCCAATACAGAGAAAAAAAGGACCAGTACAGAAAGAGAGCACCAGTATGCGTTGTACAGACCCTCAGTTTTCTGAATCAGCCCTCATTTTTAAGCTAATAAAAATGGTCCAGTTAGGCTAAGAAATTAATTGTCTAATGTAATCAGTGTTAAATAAACATCTTTATTTCAGCTGCTTTCATGTGTTTGATTTTATTGCCTTTAAAGGACCATTTACTATAAAATTGAATCATATACTAAATCTGGGAAGAACAGAAAAAATATTTTTCCGACTGATCTATATCTGAGAAATACGGTCGGGTAAGGGGAAACAAGACTATTTTTAATGTTGGCCAGGGTTAAAACCCAGCATGCTTCATACTTGTATAGTATCTATTCCGTGAGCCCTACCAAAAATATAATGATGATAAATTATCGACATGGCCATTGGCGTAAAGTAATTTAGACTGGGTAGTTCATTTGAATGACAGGAGTTATTTTTAAAAAAGGAAGTGTCTGGTGACAACCGGCTGTCAGCAGAGTTTTAGGTCTGGTGACAACCGGTTGTCACTAGACCAAAAAGTCTGCTGACAACCAGCTGTATTTTTCCAATAATCCTGTGTAATAATTATTGGTTTCACAGTTAATTCTGCATTTTCAGGCATTTATTTTGCTATTTTTTTTTCTTTTATATAAGATTTTTAAGACAGTTGTTGGTATATTAATCATTTAAGTGTGGCATCCAAACAAATTTTTTAACTCATTGTACTTATCAGTCAAATAGTATCTCTGAGAGTCAAGATCTTTAGATATTATTATTTTTGGGGTGGGAGGCAAAAATGGCGTTAATCACAGGACATAACCAGGTTAAATTTACATGAATACATATAAGACCCCCGCATTGTCACTCTCTCCTACATGTATCCAGGTTTGGGAGACGATCAGCTGTGGTCCAAGTTAAAAGAGATCGCCCCAGCATTTAAAGTAAAAACTGTACATATATGATCACTTTTCTTTGACTGTTATGGAAGACTTTTAATGCTAAATGTAATGTTTTACCATATTTGGTTTCAGCGATCAGAGCTATGGAACTTTTGCATATAAACTGTACTTTAGTCATTTTTTGAGAAGACTGCATTGTTTTAATTGCATCAGCACCGCTATTTCATTCAGTTTTACTTTGAACTTATTTACTTTCCAATACAATAATCAAAGGGAAACACCCACTAAAAGCAATGTACAGGTATGTCTGAAAGTATTAAGCTCTAGAAAAAAAACAAAAAGAACAAGAATTTTGGAGCAAATTTGATCAAAATCGGTTAGGAAATAAGAAAGATATATTTTATATTTCATATAATCCTGAGCATGGGTGCTGCCATTTTGAATATTAAATATTTTGAATATTTAATCAGATGTTTAGCTTTCTAAAACACAAATAAAAGTTGTCTATGGACAGGAATATTCTGCTTATGTGAAATTGTTCTTAGTTTTTATGCAAATGAATACATTTACGGTTAGACAGCAACAAATGTTACTATTTTTGCATATTTAATTGGGTGGTTATGACATTACTCACTCACAAAAAATGCCAGCTTCCATGACAGCATTTTATAGAATGTTAAAATCCAACAACTTTCTTACTTACCAACCAATTTTCATAATTTTTTCATCAAATTACTCAGCCAATCATGCTTAATAGTTTATATACATTTTCCTTTAAGTAATGACTGTATCTAGAGAGGGTATCTTCATTTAGTACATGTACATAGATGTAAACTCTTGACTAGCATTTAGGGCAGTAACAATATAGTCACCTCATGATATGATATGTATCACTATACTTGCCTCTCAATATGATATGTATCTGACATAATACTATTTTAATGCATAATCCACAGCTTGGAAGTTTTAATACTCTTGGAAAACAGGTTCAAAATTATCTCCAGAGCTTCCTGCTTGTGTAACAATGCATTTGTAGAAGCCCCTGTATGTCATAAAAGTGATCAGTGTATTTCAGTAACATTTTAGATCTTTGTAATTTGTTATAAAAATGGACTTGAAATATGTTAAAGTTACATCCCTTGATAGGTTTTACAATTTGCCATTAATGAAAATTTTTTGTCCCAGTTTTCTCAAGAACTGTAAGGGTAACAAAAGTTGAAACCTGGTACACACATGAACGGTGGGTTGATGTATTGTGTGTACCAGAATCAGGGCCATGGGCCCATAACTCATGGATTTAAATCATTTCATAGATTTATATTGCCATGTAACCATATCCTACAGTGATGTTATCTGGTAAGCATGAATTTAAAATATTTCAACACTATAAGTTTTTTCTCCTCTGATAGTGCTGCAGTGGGGATGTAGTGAGGTTCTCTGACAGCTCTAATTTTAAGAAAAGAAACCAGTATAGATTTAAAGATGGGTTCATTATTTATGAACTATTATGAATTGGTTATTTAACTGAAATATACTCCAACGAAAACCTTCAAATTTGCATAAGTACAAAAAACATGTTATTTCGAAGTAGTTTGTTTCCTGTTACATGTATACAGGCCCCCTAGGAGAGTCTCTTAAAAACAAAGGCTTTTTATAAAGGCTATTTTTGGCCAAATAAAAGTTTTTCAGGATGAATTTTGTACAAAATAAGTAGCATTTAATGGTTAAATTTCTTGCCAGATCCCAAGCAAAAGAATCCTTGCGCCGTCACCTTTCAAGCAAAATAGGGAGAAAATTGCAGAGAAAATCTGATATTTTTATCTTTAAATGGAAATGACAATATTAACTTGCATTTCTGTTTAGGAACATATTACTCTAAGTCACAGAACTATAATTTGCTGTTATGAAATGCTACATATTAACTCAATTTGCTGTTATGAAGTGCTACATATTAACTCTGCCCTTCTCTTGCATTTACAATTGCCAAATATAAAGTTTTTCTCATCAAAATACAGGTTTTTCAGCCAACTTTAAAAGTTTTAAAGGATTTCAACAAAATTAAAGGTTTTTAATGGTTTTAAAGGTTCCACTGTGTGCATGTGCATGTTTCTGTTTCTTGTCTTATATATAAATTCATTTATCTGTTCCATAAAAAGTATGCTAGTATTAAATAAGTGGATAGAAAATAATTGAATGTTAAAATGCAAGCTACAGTGTATAAGCATTTAAAAGTTATTAGGTATTTTTCTTTGAAAACACTGTCAATGGAAACTTATACTTTTTTATTCATTATTATTCCATGATACGGACAAATTTTCCATAATTTTATCAGAAAATATAGCTGGTTGTCAGCAGACTTTTAGGTCTAGTGACAGCCGGTTGTCACCAGACTTTTGGTCTAGTGACAACCGGTTGTCACTAGACCTAAAAGTCTGCTGACAGCTGGTTGTCACCAGACCTCGCCTTTTAAAAATTTACACTTTGTCTTTTTTTTAGTTTGTCGCCAGGAGTTGTATCCTCAAATTTTCAGTTCATACCTACAGATTGCAAATACAGTGGGTACAAAAAAAAAAAAAAAAATTTGAAAACTGAGCGGGAACACTGTGATACAAAACATCACGGGCAGTATAGAGCTGGGACGGCTATTTCTGATCATGGTAATCTTATTTTACACAGATGAATTGCACTGACCCCATACTTACCAAGTCCACTAGTATTGGTTTTCAGCTGCCTGTTTTGGCCTGTTAAACATATATAAAGATGGTCATGTTTAGTGTAGTATATTTATGCTAAAACGCATTCTTTCACATCATTTTATCTGTATCTGTTATATGATATTTGGTCTGCTTTACATGATTTGTAATGAACATAATTAAAAATCTAATGGTGAATTTGAAACATGATGACCAATATTTATAACAGAGAACATGACGAACAAAATGTTGTTTTGATATTTTAAATGATACAACCTATTTTATGTGGTGCAGCTTCATCATAAAATAGTACCAATAAGAGTTGAGAATTTTTTTTTTTATGATTTATTTCATTTTTCCACTAGCATGTCAAATATCATACAACATTCAATATAATAATTCATATAAAGTGTGCTTTTTACTAATATCCATTCATAAATGCTTTCATACAAAATATAATGGCGATATGTAAAGTTTAGCATTACATCCACAGAAGCACAATAAGAATCATAATAAGCTTTTATGCTAGGCGTCTGGAGAGTTATTTTGTTCAGTAACTGTATACCGGGATCACTAAGCGCTTGACTGAACACCATAGAGTATGCATGTATATATATATATATACATACATACATAGGATTTGGTGTAGCTTTCACATGTGTATACGCAGCAGCGGCTTATTTCAGGTAAGTTTATTATTATTATTATTATTATTATTATTATTATTATTATTGTTATTATTATCTTTTTTAAATATATGTTAATTGCACTATCATGAGGAAAATGTCCGGTTCGACTGGACTGCCTTGTGTAATCGGACCCCACATTTTGATCTCACAGGACAAAAACAGGAATCACGTATTACTCGAACAAGGCTCGAACGGACATTATGAATGTACATTTACATGGACGCCTCACGTGTGACCCGAAAATGGTTCGAAACCACATTATGAGTTTACCGTTGATATTGACTATAATTCCAATAAATTTAACCATTTTCCCCAGTGTTTTATAAATATTGGATAACGATCAGTTTTAATCGCTATCATTTTTTCAATATGTATAAAAAAGGTGACTTCTTTTATCCATTCTGCTTTACTTGGTCGATTGCCATTTATACGGCATTTATAGATGTAATATCTAGTTAAAATCAATATGTAATTGATCGATTTATTATTTTCAGTTACATTTGTTATACCTAGGATGGCTCGTTGCATGTCTATATTAAGTAAATAGTTACTTTTTTCATATATCCACATTTCAATATGTTCCCAAAATTCCATTATTAGGGTACAATACCAAAATATGTGCTCAAGCTTTTCTGGGAAACGTTTGCAAAAGTTACATAAATTATCTTGTTTAATGTTACACTTAAATAAAAGATCGTTTGTCGCTAAAATTCGATGGAGTAATCTATATTGAAACCAATGTAATTTAGTATTATTACAACTTTTTGCGGGGATATTGTACAGTTATGACCAATTTAAATGGATTGGTTCAAATATTGTGTTCCATTTAACTTGACTGCTTGGAATGATATTCTTTTTGCTAATTAGTTCATACATATCCCTACTTCCTCATTCATTTTTCAATAATACTTTTATTTTAAATGGTAAATAATTGTTTGTTAATATGTTAGTATTTATTGCAATTCCTTTATTTCTGATATACAGTTCTACCGCTGCTCTAACACCATAAAACTGTATAAAATTGGTTTGCACCTCAAACTTTTGAATGAACTGATTGTAGTTCATGAGACGTCCATCATCATTGAATAGGTCTTTAATATAGTGAATGTGCTTATCATACCAATGCCGATAGAAAATTGCTTTATTATTAATTTTTAATTCTTTATTATTCCATAAGTTTGTTGACAATATGTCCTCAAATTTAGTGGGAATTTGTTTTTCACACACAACTAGCCATGCTTCCAATACGTTATTCCAGAACTTATTATTTTTATTTGTTTTTAAGAATCGGGCGAAGTCTAGGCCTCTGTTAATTAAATCTTCTACTTTCGAATATGTTGTTTCAAAAATAGTTTTGTATTTTGAGTCATTTATTATTAACCGTCTTATCCATGTTGATTTCAGTGCATAAATATAATTTCTTAAGTTTATCATTTTTAGCCCTCCAGTTTCGTAGTTTTGCATTAATAGTTCTCTTTTAACTCTATCTGTTCCTGACTGCCAAATAAAATGAAAAAAATTCTTTTGTAATGTATATATAACTTCATCTTTTGGATCTGGTAGAGCTATAAATAGGTGGTTTAATTTAGATATAATTAGTGTTTTTAAAACTGTTATACGCCCGAACGGAGTCAGTTTTCTTTTAGACCACTGTTTCAATTCGATATTGATTTGTTTGATTTTTTCTTTATAGTTGATTTCAGTCATTGTATCGAGATTGCAAGAAAATTTTATTCCTAGAATTTCGAAGTCTGTTTGATTCCAATTTAGTTTTAGTCGATGATTAAAGGTTTCCCCACTAAACTTTCTACATCCTATCCATACCGCTCTTGTTTTTGAATTATTCACTTTCAGACCCGATATGCTTGCAAATAAATTTAAAATTGAGATAGCTGTTTCTAGCGATTGTTGTGACCCATCTAGTATTATGGTTGTATCGTCAGCAAACTGAGATAATAAATATTCCACATCTCCAATTTTTATCCCATTAATTGCAGCATTTTGTTTTAGCATCAACGACAAGACTTCTGCACATAATAAAAAAATATAGGAAGAAGAAGGGTCGCCTTGTCTGCAGCCTCTGCCTATACTGAAAAAGTCTGACAGGAAGCCACTTTGGATTATAGCGGACAATATATCATTGTAAAGAACAGAAATCCACTTTTTAATAGACGGACCAAAATTAAAAAAATCTAAAACATCTGCAATGAATTCCCAAGATATGGAATCAAAGGCTTTTTCAAAGTCTACAATTAATAGCAGTCCAGGTATATATTCCTTATCTACATGATCCATTATGTCATATATAAGTCGCGTGTTTTCACCTATATAACGGCCACTGATAAATCCTGTTTGATCGGAAGATATAAGTTTTGGTAGTACAGATTTTAACCTGTTAGCAATACATCCTGAGGCAATTTTGTAAATAACGTTTAACAAAGTAATTGGTCGCCAGTTCTTTAGAAAATGCCTTGGTTTATCCCCTTTCGGTATGCATGTTATAATACCTTGTCTTTGTGTAATTGAGAATTTACCCATTAAGTAACCCTCATTGATCCCACGTTTTATAAAGGTTTTTAGATCTTTGAAGAAAAATTTGAAAAACTCCACAGTGAACCCATCTGAGCCTGGACTTTTGTTATTTTTCATGTTTTTCAGTACATGTGCTATTTCATCTTCCGTGATTTCTCCTTCTATTTTTGATCTTTCCAGTTGTGTCAAAATAGGATGATCTAAAGTATTTAAAATTTCTTGATAATCTGTTTCTTGACTTCTCTCTTTACCTTTATATAGATCAGAGTAAAAGTGTTTTATTTCCTTTAAGATATCTTGTTGCTCCTGTATTATATTACCATCATCTGTTTGAATTTTTGGTACTGTTTTATTTATATAATTTCTAGCTTCTAAACTACAAAAATATTTTGTTGGTTTTTCACCTTCCTCTGCCCATTTTATTTTTGCTCTAATCATTATACCTTGTATTCTTTCTTTACGTAAATTTTCAAGTTCTAACTTTTTGTTTTTTATCATTTCGGTATCAATATGTTCTAATTCTTCCATCTGTTCAATTTCTTTTTCTAATTATTCTTCTTTTTGTTGATTTTGTTTTTTCTTATATGAGGAATAAGAAATTGTTTTGCCGCGTATTTCCATTAATAAAGTTTCTAGAAATAGTTGATCTGAAATTGTTAACTGTAGATCATTTTCGTTACTTAAAATGTATTCTAAATTATACACCGGAATCATATATTGTTGTTTCAAATTTTGAATACAGTTTTTAACTTCTTTAACATAATCCTTATCTTTTAATAGACTATTGTTGAATTTCCATAAACCGTGTCCTCTCTTAAAATCATTTATTTGAAAGGTGATAACAATAGTCGAATGATCTGATCTGTAACTTGGTAAGATTTTATGACTTAGAATGCTGGGCATAAAGTTTTGTGTAACTAAAAAGTAATCTAGCCGTGCTTGTTTAAGTGGATTTGGTTTTCGCCATGTATATTTCCTTTCAAATTCATATAATTCTCAGAATGGGTCCACTAAGTTAAATTCCTCTTTTATTGATAAAATACATTCCTTTGCCCTGGGGTTATTTACATGTAAATAATTGAAAGAGTCCAGATTCTGATCTTGAATTACATTAAAATCCCCACATAAGATACATGTGTCATTACCTATTTCTTCTATATAATTAGCTATATTTCTAAAAAAGTCCAGCGAATCTTCGTTTGGCCCGTATATGTTGACTAAAGTTAGACGTTTTGCTTCGATTTCTAAATCTAACAAAATAAAATTGCCATCACCATCCGTTTTAGATTTTAAGACTTTATACTCTAAATTATTATTGAATAAAATACACACTCCTTTAGCGTTTGATGTATAGGAGCTACAATATATAATCCCACCCCACTCTGCGCGGATATATGGTTCCAAACTTTCAGTGAAATGGGTTTCTTGGAGACAGCAAATGTGGAATTGTTTATTCCGTAAATAATGGAATATATCCTTGCGCTTTTGTGGATCATGCAATCCCCTTACATTGGAGGATGATATTCTGATCTGGTTATGCGACACCATTCATTACTAGAAACATATATAGAAACAGCAATTAAACAGCACATAAACAAAAAGTGACATAATACAACAAGCTCTTGCTTCTAGACTGCCAGCGGTTTTTATAATATATAGAAATGAAACAAACAAATATAGAAAAGGAAAAAAGAAAACAAAATGAATAAGATAACTCGTGCTTCCACACTGGTGCATACTTAACGCACACGCAGGTATATAACCTTTATATTTCAAAAAGTCTTTTCATGGATATATTGTCAAAATTGAAGTTTTTAGTATCATGTATGGCAACTAAATTTGCGTGCTGAAATAAATAAATAAACAAATAAGGAAATAAATAAATAACTAAAAAACAGATCAATGTAATGTAATCGACTGATACATATATGAAGAGTTAAATTTATACACACACACACATATATATATATACATACATACACACATATATACATATATATATACATATATATATATATATATATATATATATATATATATATATATATATACATATACATACACACATGCATACATACACCTACACATACATACATATACATATATGTACACACATATATACATACACATATATGCATACATATACATATGTCCCTATAATATATATATATATATATATATATATATATATATATATATATATATATATATATATATATACATGTATATATATATATATATATATATATATATATATATATATATATATATATATATATACACACATACATATACATGCACATACACACATATATACATACATATATACATACATATATATATATATGGTGTGAAAAGGTAAAACATTTGTGTATATCTATTTCAACTCATAGTCGACATATTTGTATACATTTACATAGCTTTGAACTTCATATAATACTACATATATAATGGAGGTTTTGCTGAACATTGTGTATGTTTCAGACATCCATATCTATAATATAAAGACTATAATGCTCACATGTTTATTTACAGCCTCAAAAGTTTTCTACTTTTGTGACATTCAAGGCATATAAATGTTCCTATATCATCTATTATATCACAAACAAATCTTATAACATTAGCCATGTATATAAATACACCTAAAAATACATGTACATGTGTACCCTGTTTTGAACAATATTTTGCAACTAAACTGCATAAAATTTCTATCCTTATATTGCTTGAAATATTTTCAACAATTATATAAATTGTACAGATTATAGTTTTTAATCCAAAAAGTAGATCATTTTCATTAATCAAATGGGAAAATATAGTGTGCATGCCTTACTTATTTTGGTATAGATGTGCAGGAATGTATACAGAGTATACATGTCCTAGGTTCCAAATTCTACATTGTTTAGATTTATGTTCATAATTTATTGATTAAATTAAAATGCATGCATTTTATCAATATTTAGGTATATACATGTTAACCCTTGTCCTGCCGAACACAACATCTCACACCTGCAAACAGTGCAGATCCATATCAGATTGCCTCTAAAGATGCCATCTGGTCCGGACCCATACTGTTTTCCATTCAGTTTGTAAATCTAAATGAATATATTATTTAAAGCCATAAAATTGTTGAGAATTTTATTTGAATTTATTTTTGAAAAAAAAAAAAAAAAAAACTACATGTATGGATTACCGTTAAGACTTTTACAAATGTAAATGCCCAGTAAAATTTGTAGCAGACACATTCTGATTTTTTAATATCACCTGTCATAGCGCCTGACAAGGTACATTTTTCAGCAAAAAAACTACTGATATAATTAGTTTGAGTATTAACCCATAAAATGCCAAGAAAATCTGCATCTGAAAATGTCGTCTATTTATGTCGTCTGCTGAATATTCTTGCAAACTTTTCAAACCTATTTTTGCATACAGGCAAACAGTGTGGACCCAGATCAGACTGCTCCTAAAGGAGCAGGAGCAGTCTGATCTGGGTCCACACTGTTTGCAGAAATGACTCTTTAAAATCACAAGCAGATGACAAAGCAGACGACAATTGTGGTGATTGGCACTTTAAGGGTTAAACTGTTTTCACTCGACACTGGCAGTTATTGGGAGATACCACTTTATATGCATAGCTCTAGATAAAGTACTTTTTTTCAGTCAAAAAGTGCTGATATATTTCTTGTTTCTCCATAGAAAAAGATGTTGTTCATACTCATTAGTAGCACCTCAACAAGCTCTAATGAGCCAAATCTCTATTTTTAGCACAATGAGGCACACCTAATGTTTTTGTCATCACAAAAACATGCCTATATATTTTTGACCTCCTTGAATCCCACTTTTATACAGTAAAACTGGGGTTTACAGGGGTATACATTATTTTTCTTATTACTGCATAAAACAGATTGTGGGTAGTAACTCGTTAGAACTGCCTCACCAAGGCGGTTCTAACGAGTACCCACAATCTATGTTTTGAGCAGAAATATGAAAAATATCAGAGTTTTTTATCTGAAAATTTTCAGTTTTTGGAGGTGAAATTTTCCATATATTTGAATAGGCGTGTTTTCGTAATGTGGAGAAGTAAGAAAAAATATTTTATGGATACCCCTCTTATCTGGAGAACTCTATGATTTTTAAAATTTTATCTCTAAAATAACTAGAAACATGTGTTTGTAAAACACTAATGCCCACAAATGTAGTTTGTCCGTACAAAATGGCAAAAATTGAAAAGGGACATAATTCTAAAAACAAGTATGAAATGCCAAATTCTTCAAAGGGCCATAACTCTGGAAAAATAAGATGATTTTATTTAACCCTTGTCATGCTAAATAAATTAAGATGATACACCCACTTCTAGTTTTCAGCCAATCAGATTGCTTGATCCAGATTGCTTCTATAAATTTAGATACTTAGTGGCAATCATTATCAGTGCAGATCCAGATGTTGGCTTCTGAAGAAGCCAACTGATCTGGATCTACACTGTTTGCAAAGGCAGGACAAGGGTTAAGAAAAGTTTAATCAAGTAATCTACATGTACTCATCCTCCCCTATCAGCGAAGTTTCAAGCCACTATAGCTCAAATAGTTTCCAAGATATCTTGCTGACAAGTTTAAAATGCCAAAATTTTCAAATAACTTCAGAAAAAATATGGCGATTTTTATTAAATTTTAATCAGGTAATCTACTCATCATCCCATATCAGCTGACCAAGTTTCGAGCCCCTAGCTCAAATACTTTTCAAGATATCATGCTGTTATCCTTGAGGCACTTCTAATGAGCACACACAGTGTATGTTATCTTGGAGAAATAAGATAAAATATACGTAAGTACTAATGATTGAAGAGAAAGCCTTATTTGGAGCTGTGAACATATAAGTGTATAGATTGAATACAGTAATGTTTTTTTTATTGTTAGGTGAGTGAAATTGAAGTCTTGAAGTCCATTGACAGAGCAATAGAAGCCATCCACTACCAGGCAGCTGCAGCAGGGGGAGTTTACTCTCATGTCCACAGAGAAAATCTTAAGTAAGGAATATTTTATAAGTTGGCACTCATTTGCAGCCTCCAGATTACTGGTAATTTTCTCATTTAGCTGACTATCAGGAGCATTTTTGGTCTCATGCCAGCCGGCTGTCACTAGTCCTAAAATGCTCCTGACAGCCAGCTGTCACTAGACATAAAAAGCTCCTGTCTGGAGACACTTCCAACTCTAAAAGGTTAGATTTTACTCCCCCTGGAGAAGAAGGGAGTTGATGTGCAGGCAAGCAGATAGGAAGTCTCGAAAGTTGACTTCCTTGTGAAAATGGCAGAAATCTACAAAGTGTATCAAGTCTTCTTAATTAGTAAGAGAATTATCATCTGGTCAAGTCAGTAATTCATTTTATTAATCAACTGTTAAAGTAATTATTGTTCTAATATGTGGCAAACAGCCTGCATTATACCAATGCAATTTTTGGCATGATTACTACACAGTTCCGGCCTAGGCTTTATTATGAGGGCTAATACTGAAAGTTACAATAATTTAGGGGATAAAAACCAAGGGGTTCAGGAGGGCCAATAGCTAACGGTATTAACTGGGCCAAAATTTTATAGTACATGTATTAATCAGAAGACAAGACTTTAAACACAGTGATACTTCTTCTGTTTGGTGCTTAGAGTACATCAAGATACCTGCAGATGTTGGAGCTACATTTGTGGACAGCAGTTCTGATTATCCATTCAAACAAAGCAAATTTTTTAAAAAGTCAGTAATTAACTGCATGGTGAAGCAAGCAACAAGAACAAAACTACTCAAAAAGAGGTTTTATTGACTTTCATCTCTTCAAAAGTTGAAAACAAAAAGTTGATTAATAGAACTGTCATGATTAATAAATGTCTTGATTAATAAAAATGTCATATTGCCCTTTAGATGGCTGTATTGGTCGAGGTTTTGACTCGGGCCAATACGGCAATCCTCAGGCCAATACGACTGCCCTCGGACCTGTAACAGGGTCAATATGAAAACATCTACATGTATTTAACGACATTATAATATAATCTTTATATGAGAAGTACAAAAAAAATCATACAGCGTAGATGTCAGGGGTTATCCAGATTCATTGTATTTACTCATAACTCATCACTGTTTTTCAGACAACTATTGCATCACAGAAAAAATGTCATCGAGAGTTACAAGGAGCCTGTGTCTTTGTCACTGATTCAATCTTCCACCTCTTCAGGAGTGGTGTCTAATAGCTCCGGTAAGTTTATTGATCACTGTACAGACCTAGATAAACAGTGTGTTATTGCCAAATTATAAATATTTTTCGTTTACTTCTGATATTTCTCTTTGATAGATTATTTAATTTTTAAAGTGTCGCAAAATTGTAGCAGATGACGTTCTTGAAGGCTCCATTCTCCTCAAAGGTGAGCATTTTTTATCCAAGAAGGGTTTAATAAATTGATATTTAGTATTAGTGCGGTCATGAGGTGTGGAATCTTTTGTGATGAACACTTTAAGGGTTTAGAACAGAAATGAGCCGAAGAAAAAAGAGATTCTTTTATTGTTGAATGAATATTAAGAGACTATACAACATTAGTCCTGTAGGGCTTCTTTCAGCAAGCAAAGGTAAATCACCTAGAATAAGATAGGTCACAGAGCATGCACACAACACATTAATGGGAATTGATACAACTTCAAGGGGGCAACTGTCAAAATTGTTTTGTCTGCCTCCTATAAAGAGGTCTACTTGTGACCAAAGTTTTTTTGCTTTAGAAAAGATCTCTTTTTTAGAAGGAAGATTGATCAAAAGGAAAACAACCAGGAAGTCCCAAAAGTTGTTTCCTTTGTGAAAAATGATATCAAATGTACCTGTTATATCAGGGTTCACACAGGGTTGAAAACGAAGAGCAGTTTTGAAAAGTTCTTGAAAACAAAATTTGTCTTGAAAAGCCCTTGAAAACTGTCCATAGACCTTGAAAAGTACTTGAATTTCATATTTTCTTGTATTCTAGACAATTTTAGATCTCTGTGAGAATCAAAAGTAAAGTTCCTAGAAAACCATCGGCAAGTTTCGAGCACTGACAGAGGTGCAGGAGTGCCATAATTAAAGAGGTCGAATATGCTCGGCACGAAAACAAAATTCGCATACACATACAATGTAGGTTCGAATGTTTCGTACTTGATAATTGGATTGCAGACTGGTACTTGGTGTTTGTGACAACTTTTATTATAAATGACAATTCCAACAACCAGATTAAATAAAAAACAAAAATGCATCGGCTGTTCTTTAGTGTGTGTTTTTTTTTTGTTTTTTTTTGGACCCTGAATTTATTTCTGCGAAATGGGAAAGTGTGTTTATAGCAGAGAGTGGCCAAAACAATATCCTTGGGTAAGGAAAGTGAACAGTAAACATAAGGCGCTTTGTCGACCATGTAATAAAGACATGGATACAAATGGGTGAAAGTGCATTGCGGTCACAGGCGCAGGGAGAGGGGCATAAGAAACAAGAAAAATAATGATGTCTCGGACATTTGTAAATTTCTCACAGGCTAAAACAGAAACTGCAACCACAACTTAATACTTCTGGTTTATTGCCAGAAATTATCAGTTTTTTAACCCAAAGTTTTTCACTGGATGTGAAACCAATGAATGACTGCCAGAATTTACAACTTTGTGCAAGTATTATAGTCCTTGAAAACTATAAGGTTGGTCCTTGAAAAGTCCTTGAATTTGACTTGGCCTTGCCTGTATGAACCCTGTATTTCCTGTCCCTTTAGACAGTCGGCCTTGATGGCTTAGTCTGATGGGCATCCAAATGGTGAACAGGAGATCGCTTGTTTGATTTGGCTGAGTCCAGCAACATTGTTTCGTGGAGAGTGATCATATTCTCTATCGTCATTTTCTCCATTCTGCTGATTCAAGAAGGGCAGTTGTCAGTTTCTGTCAAAAGAATGTGATGGTTAACCGCTAAGAGGACTAAGCTTGCCCAGGAAAAGTGTAGTCAGGTAAACTGACCAGTTGAACATGGCCTTAATAATAGTGTTGACACTAAATAGTGTCCACTGGGCGGTTAAACTCAAAACCAACCGATTAAACAGCTGAAACCTTGTATTAGCATAATAAACTACTAAATTAATAAAAAGAAAAAAAGTAAATTTAACCCTAGTCCTGCTGAACCTGGATATACCCTGCCTTTGCAAACAGTGTAGATCCAGATCAGTTGGCTTCTGAAGAAGCCAACTGATCTGGATCTGCACTGTTTGCCATTAAGAATGTTAATGATCAAGTAATCTGATTGGCAGAAAATTAGAAGTGGGCGTGGCATCTTAATTTATTCTGCATGACAAGGGTTAAGAATTAGACAAATACAGGCCAAACTGCCATATCCGCCACCTATAATTAATGACATCCTGTACTCAATGACCCTTTTTCCTGGTCTCGATGAAATTACATATTACTCTTATGCTAATTTATCTTTGCGCAACAGCATCTGATATTTCCAATGTCAAACACAGTTTTATAGTCTCAGCTGGTTAAAATCCATATTATCACATTGTCCAGGCCTAGGTGGCTCAGTTGGATGCGCTGTCCAACTAGAGACCAGGAGGTTGCGGGTTCAAACCCCGCCGGGGTCGGCAACATTCTTTCGTGGAGATTGATCATGAAATATTTTCTGCAGTCAGTCTCTCCCTTCCGCTGATTCAAGAAGGGCACTTGTCAGTTTCTGGCGAAAGAATGCTCACAATACTGGTTAACAGCTTAGAGGACTAATCCTGCTCAGTGAACGTGTGGCTAGGTAAACTGACCACGCTCGACATGACCCCATTGGGTTGACTGGGCCGTAAACCTCAACACAAACAAACAAATCACATTGTCCTAGCTGAGATCCCAAAACAAGCCAGTTATTTGTGGAACAGCAGCTTTTTTTGTCTGCTCACTGAGCATAGCGTGTTTGTGTAATCTCTCAATTTGTGTAATTTAATCTGATTGATGAATTATGGTAAAGGTGACCAGTACATGCATTTAATAGGCACTCATTATTCACTCAGATAACTGGCAAATTTTGTTTGTTTTTCATTCATTTTGAGAGTTACGGAAGGCGCTTATACCTGGGCCATAAAATATGTATAATGCAATTTTAAACATGAAATTATATAAATGAATTTTAAATATACTTACACTAAGTTATGATTTTATGCCCAGACAAGGGTCTTGTTTGATCATGTGCATTAGTAATTTTTTCTTAGTGTTAATATAAAAAGAGGAAACTCGAATATGGGCACACGCTGTCACCAAATTAGGGCCGGTCAGTGCTGTGTTTGGAACAAAATATTAAACTCATTGCAGAATCAAAAAATGCCATGGCCCCAAATCAGAACGAGTTGAGTGAAACTTATGGGATAAGATCATCCATGTCCGACGTTTTAAAGCGGAAAGACTTTTATAGAGCCCAGTACTTTAACAATGCAAGTTAGGAAAGGAAAAAAAATACCATGGGGTTAACACAAGTCATTGTTTTACATGTAAAGGTACAGTAAAAATAAAAATAAATGCGAACTTTTACAATGTATTATAAATGTGCTTGCTTACACCAAGCTGACAGGTCAGTCAAGACTTTAACAAGACTTGTTATCCAATGACCTATCATATCCGACATAAAATGTTGGTTTCGCTGCATGTCCTTAGTCCCAGGTTCCACTGTATATGCATGAAACTAGCATTTGAGCTGTCAGGCTTTTCAAATGTGGGTTTAGCAATTTAAGGGAATCAATACACTTTCTGTGGAGGCAACTCTGTCAAACTGGTTCTTGCCTTCCTTCTGAAAGTGGTTTATTCTACAAGGAAAGAATTTGCTCCCACTGGGAGCAAATTCTTTCCTTTTAGAGTAAACCCCTTTTCAGAAAGGACTTGGTGGGTAGGAAAGCAAACAGATAGTCTCAAAAGTTGTCTCCCTTGTGAAAAGTGGCAGAAAGTCAACCAAGTTTGTCTGTTTCCCTTAAAACCAATTCTAATAAAATCAGAGCTTCAGATGGAATGAATGTTCTGAATTTGTTTTTTTTTTGTGATACTTGTACCAAAACATATCTTGAATATATTTGTTTAAAATCTGTTTTGGCACTTAACACCCACAAATAGTCTATAACAGTCTTCTGCCAGAACTCTTTGGGCCTGCCAATTTCCAATAGTAGGTGTCTACTTAGTTTTTATGCCCCAACTATTCAAAGAATGGTGGAAAGGACATATAGTGTTGCACGTCTGTCTGTCAATCACTCTGTCCCTTCACCAAATGGGTAGTTACATGTAGGTGGCTAAGAATTATGGACAGTTTCAGTATATATAAATGGGATTTATTTCATTAGCTGCATAAACTCAGTCTTTTATGTGGCTTACTTTCTGTAAGTGGCTATTTTTTAGCCACATAAGTATACTAATACATTTGTCAGAAAGTCCGTCCACGTCCGAGATTGGGTTAGCAATTTGCGTTTAAGTTTTTCAGGCAGGGACATCCATGTCCTTTGGACACATTTCTAGTCATTATTATATTTTGTAGAAATTTCTGAACTTAATGCAAACAGTATAGACCCTGATCAGATGCCATGTTCTGCAGCATCTGTTCTGGGTTTACACTGTTTGCCAATGTCCCTGTTATGGGAAGCTAGGCTTAAATGGGTTAGCAAACATTATAATAAATTATCACTTTTGTTACCCATTTATCTGGAGCAGCTGTGAAAATCATAATTTTTCTATGAATTTTGTTTTTCAGTGTAGAAATTCAGTACAAATGTACCTTTGTGAAATAAAAGGATCAAGTTTATCGAAGGTTTTAAAATTGGTAATATTATAGTCAGAGGCCAAACAAATGTTTACACTTATTTTGTTGCACCTGTTTACCAGGTGCGATACTACAGGAATCTGGTTTTCCATCTGTCTGTCTGTTTGTCCATCCATCAACATTTGCATCAAGCCTAGTATTCAACTTGTCCAATGCAGAATAACTGTTACACTTACAATCATCTTACCTGGCATGCACATTCTCCCTGGGATGGACTCAAACAATGAAATATAATTTTATAACCGTTGCCTATTTTCCACACTTCAGTGTATTGCCCTTTTTCTGTATTAACCCTATTATTTAGCATCAATTACACCTACAATAAGACCTGTGTAACCAGCAAAGAAAGATCAGCCTATATATGTATCCTTCCAGTATGGCTAGGGTTCTTGTTCATCCCTCTTTTGATATCCCGGAGGCTGTAGAAAATCACATGTGATCAGACTGCATGGATGCACAGGCTGATCTGAGTTTTTGCTGGTCGCACAAGTGTTATTGTAGGTTTTGTCATGTGCTGATTAATGTAACATTTAGAATCATCTAATATGATATGTGCTTTCTCCCAAACATGGACTCAAAAATTGCTATGTCATTTTATGACCCTGATCTGTGTACATATATCAAGGTCACATTTCTGTCATCTTGTATGTCAGCCTTAGCATTTAGCTCCTTGTTTTGATTAAGTGTATGACCTACAGTCATCAAACCTAACATACACTTCCTCTTGAACAGGGACTCAAACATTGCAGTATACTTTTATGACTCTGACTTACATGTACATTGTATATTTTATGGTCTGATGTCATTTTTTTCATCAACATCCTTTCTGATTAGCCTTATGATCTACAATCTTCAAACCTGGCATACACCCCCATCCATAACAGGGGCTCAAAAACTTTGGTACTATTTTCTGCCTATGACCTAAGTATCACTGTACAGTGACTTTGTCATTTAGTGTTTAACTTTTTCATAATACTGACAGTCGAAAGCAGGTGCTACACTGCCTTATGTTGAAATATTGTCACACCCACAACTGCTTTACAACACTATTGCTGGGATCCAAAGTAAAAACTGTGTTAGCTAAACAACCATGTAATATCCAAATAAAAATGTATAGATTATATAGAAAAATGACCATTTATGGTCATTTTTCTATATATTCTATACATATTTGTTTGGTGTTACAAATTTTTTCTATACATATTTTTTCTATACATATTTGTTTGGTGTTACAAAGTATTATAAATTGTAATCATTATACATGTATAGATAAATTACTGTAAATCGTCATTTATCTATATAATCAGTACATTTTTGTTTGGATAAAACGCTTTTAGGGTCCACCTTTAAAACTACTGAGATCAGAAATCCTCTTATAATGAACTGTCTTATGAACAGGTTCCAGTATTTTTATTAATATTTCAGCAATGTCTACTCAGAGCCGGAATCGTTCTGTAAAGAGAGCAGCACCAGAACCCCCTGGTGTTAAGTCTCAGGAAGGGACTACAAAGACAGACAACAGACAATCTGGTTCTGGCTTGTCTCCCGTATCACCTGACATTCCAAATGGGTTTTGTAAACAAACAGAAGGAGGGACAACTAACTTTGATAATACTTTGTCTTCAGAGAAGCAGAGCAATAATAATATGTCATTCAGCCATACTGTTTCAGTTGAAAAGACAGACTGTGCTTCTTCGCCAATTCATATACCATCAAAAACTGAGAGCAAAAATATAAACCAGTCCACTGCCATAACAACAGATTGTGCTACATCACCTTTTCCTTCTCCAACCAAGTCTACTGCAGAGACCAGAGAATTGAAGCAAGAGAACCAGTCAGAATTAATAGATGTCAGCACCATTCCATTAACTCCTGGTCTAGGTTCGGAATTGATAGAAGAAGTTCGTAGAAATACAGGACTTAGTTATGAGAAATCAATTGCTGCTGTTGAAACTGTACTGGGGCATCTAGGATTCAGACTTCCTGAATTGGCACCAGTATTAGATAGGGTCTGTCACACTCTTCTTGAGGTATGCTGTTTTTGTCACAACTGTTCTTAGCAAACATGAGCAACATATGGATCACTTTCTGGCAGTGGCATTGGCATTTGCTTCTGTGTTATTAACCTTTAAACTGCCAATGGCAACAATTGTCGTCTGCTTTGTCATCTGCTTGTGATTTCAAAAGTCATTTTTGCAAACAGTGTGGACCCAGATCAGACTGCTCCTCTAGGAGCGTCTGATCTGGGTCCACACTGTTTGCCTGTATGCAAAAATTGGTTTGAAAAGTTTGCAAGAATATTCAGCAGACGACATTTTCAGATGCAAGTTTTCTTGGCATTTTAAGGGTTAACAATTTTATGTCTGTGTATGTAGCTCCATTTCTCAAACACAGGGCTTCTAGGCTAATGAAACATCTGCCATGATGATGCTTCTTGCCCATTGCCATTGACCGTTGCTGACCTTGACCTTGACTTACATGTACTTTTCACACTTGGTAAAACAATGTTCAGTCTGTGTTTTTAGCTCTGATTCTCAAACCCCAAGGCTTCTAGGTAAATGAAACTTTATACTCATCCACCATGATGCACCCTATCTACTGCCATTGACCATTACTAACCTTGACCTACTTTCATGCTTGGCTGAACAATGTTTAGTCTGTTTCTTTTAGCTCCTTAGTGGTTGCAACATAGCCATTCAGCGAATTTCTTGTTTCCTTTAGTAGTCATCAGCATGACTTCTGAAACAAGGAGCAAACATAATATACATGTTCAGCTCCAATATCATTAATTATTATATAGCTATAAATATTAAATTAGAAATGAATAATAAAACAATGATGCCAATATTTCTCAATACCAGCATGCAAGCTTTCTTTAGATCAGTAATGCTTGTTTGTCAACTATTAACAAATCTCTGAATTTTATTACCATTGTTGAATGTTGACATTGTATGACGTCAAAATTGCTGACATTATTTTCACTTGAATTCATGAAATATGATGTTAGGATAGACAAAAACATCATATAAATTACTTTTAAGGTTTAAAAGTTGCAAATGAAGCAAAACAACTGATTTTTCCTCAAATAGTTTGTTTTTTACGACTAAATTCACTGCAAAACAGCACTAGAGCAAAAAAAAATATCATGTTGATATTGCACTAGTGCAAAAATGGTATTACTTTCTGATATCAGTTTTGCACTGTTACAGAAAGCACTATTTGCAACATCAAATTAAACAAAAATACAGAATAAGAAGCAAAATGGGAGAACAATATTTATAGCTATTTAATAAAAGGGTTATTAAACTTATATTGGTGAATATTGTTCCTCGTTGGGATATCTACTGACTCTCGCAAGCTCCCGTCTTTCAATATCCCAACTTGAGACAATATTCACCAATATCAGTGCAATAACTATACTGTTTTGCATTCACAATCATTACATTGCTCAGAGGTCTTAATAAGGAGTATTAAAATTTTGGTTCTGGGTAATTTTCTCCAGTTTTTCATAAAAAACATGTTGTGGGTACTCATTTGAAGTGCCTCATTAAAATTAGCGCCCACAACATATGCTTTTATGGAGAAATAAGAAAAATTATCCCAGAATTATCACTAAATACAACTCCTTAAGTCCTCTGCATAACTGTTGATGAGAAGGATAACCAGTCAAATATTTTGCTTATGGCTCTATAAAAACATATGTTGTTGGTACAATGTACTAATTAGAAGCACCTTGATGAGAACAAATGAACACCCAGAACATGTTTTTAGCTCACCTGAGCACGAAGTGCTTATGGTGAGCTATTGTGGTCAGTCATTGTCTTTCGTCCATCATGCGTCGTGCGGCGTCAACAATTGCTTCAAAAGCCTACTCCTCCTACACCCCTGGGCCAATTGACTATATACTTAATAGGAAGCATCGGTGTGACTTGTAGATCAAAAATAGCTAAAATTGTTCCGATTGGAAATCTGAGATGGCCGCCATTTTGAAAATCTATTTTTCGCTTCTTTTCCTCAACCAAAAGGTCAGTTGACTCCAAACTTGGTAGAAAGCATCAGGGTGACTTGTAGATCAAAAATAGCTAAAATCGTGCCAAAGGAAAATCCAAGATGGCCGCCGTGGTGGCCATCTTGAAAATCTGTTTTTCGCTTCTTCTAAACCCAAAAGCCAGTTGACTTGAAACTTGGTAGGAAGCATCAGGGTGACTTGTAGATTAAAAATAGCTAAAATCATTTCGATCAGAAATCCAAGATGGCCGCAATCTTGAAAATCTATTTTTTGCTTCTTCTCCTGAAACGAAAGGCCATTTGACTTGAAACTTGGTAGGAATGCATGGATGTAACTTGAAGATCAAAAGTAGCTAAAATCGTGCATATCGGAAATCCAAGATGGCCGCCATGGTCGCCATCTTGAAAATCTATTTTTTGCTTCTTCTCTTAAACCCAAAAGCCAAATGACTCGATACTTGGTAGGAAACATCGGGTTGACTTGTAGATCAAAAATAGCTAAAATCAGTCCGATTGAAAATCCAAGATGGCCACCATCTTGAAAATCTATTTTTTGCTTCTTCTCATGAATCGAAAGGCCAATTGACTCGAAACTTGGTAGGTGGCATCAGGGGGACTTGTAGATCAAAAATAGCTGATCTTGTGCAGATCGGAAATCCATGATGGCTGCCATGGCGGCCATCTTGAAAATCTATTTTTCAGTTCTTCTCCTGAACCGAAAGGCTTATTGACTTTAAACTAGGTAGGAAGCCTCGGGTAGACCTGTAGATCAAAAATAGCTAAAATCATCCTTTTCGGAAATCCAAGATGGCCGCAATGATAGCCATCTTGAAAATCTATCTTTCGCTTCTTCTCCTGAACTGAAAGGCCAGTTGACTCGAAACTTGGAAGGAAGCATTGGGGTGACTTCTAGATCTAAAATAGCTTAAATTGTTCAGATCGGAAATCCAAGATGGCTGCCATTGTGGCCATCTTGAAACACTTTTTTTCACTTATTTTCCTGGACCAAAGGGCCAATTGATTTGAAAATTGGTAGGAAGCATTGGGATGACTTGTAGATCAAAAATAGCTAAAATCATTCCAATCGGAAATCCAAGATGGTGACCATCTTGAAAATCTATTTTTCTCTTCTTCTTCTGAACTGAAAGGCTAATTGACTCAAAACTTGGTAGGAAGCATTGGGGTGAATCCCAAATTGCAGCAGTGGTGGCCATCTTGATAATCTATTTTGAACTTCTTCTCCTGAACCGAAAGGGCATTTGACTCCAAAGTTCATTGGAAGTATCAAGGTGACTTGTAGATCAACAGTAGCTAAAATCATTCTGATTGGAAATCCAAGATGGCTGCCATCTTATTTATGTATATTGTATTTCCCTGCCATTGTGCTGGTTACATGTATAAAATCATGATTCTTCAGAAACCACTTAGATAATTGCCACTATATTTCACATTGGTCCTACTCTTGAAATGTAATTGAGAGTTTGTTCAAATGACCACTCCATTGACTGTCATGGCATATTTATATCTTCAAAAAAAAAAAGAACTGCTTAAATGATGATCTTTTCATTAGTTGCGATGACAGGTTTGGAAAAATGTTGCATAACATCTGCATATCTGCAGTGGCTATATCACTCAGCTGAGCGATCTGTGGCCCGTGGGCCTCTTGTTTATGGATGTATAAGAAAAATACAACACTTTTTGGTTGAAAAAAGTGCCTTTTCTGGAGTAAATTAATCAAATTCTTGGCTTGTATTAGACAGCTTATAACAAGTCATCTCGTCAGGGTTTACACTGTTTTCAGTTCTATTCTTGATTTACCATTGATATGCCAGCTTGCAACAATAGATGTGATTTTTTTATATTTCATTAAATCCTGTAGACCAAAAAATGTACCCTGGCTTGTGTTAGACTTCCCATAACAAGTCATCTCATCAGGATTTACACTGTTTTCTATTCTCTTCTTGCTTTTCCATTGATGCTCCAACTTGCAACAATGGATGGGTTCAAAATCAAAACTAGAAGAATCCACTTCAGAAAAATTTATGAGGTGTAAATGGTTAAGACAGCTGACATGAAATGTCCAGTCATGTATTCTGAGGAAAGTAAAGAGATATTTCAAAGTATTTTGATTGGAGCTCTGTATCAGAGGAATATCTCACATTTCTTTCTCCTGTAAACCTGGGCTCATTGTTCAAAGCTAACGACATCATTAGTTAATGATTCGTTAAAATTTACATCAAGTGATATGAAAATATGCTGAAAGTTTTTGCTAAAAACATGTGAGTAGCTTTTTTCAGCAAAAAAATATCAGAATATTGTATATTGAATCCACTAAAACAGTTAACGAAATGACCCATAACGAGCTTGTTAAGCTAACGACGCTTTGAACAACTGGGCCCTGGTGTGGGCACTCATTAGGAGGAGAGCTTGGCAAGGTGTGAAAGATGAGTGCCCTGAACACATGTTTTCAAGAAGAAACAAAAAAAAAAAATATAATCTTGAGCTGTGTTTCGATGATATGTGTATTTTTGTTTAACCTATTGTAGACTGAATAGACTCTCCCACACTATATATTGGAAGAGTCCAATTTGAGGTATGCCCAGCTAGGAAATTTACATATTCCTAGAGAAAAATGGCTAAACTATTTGCAAACAGTGGAGACCCTGATCAGACGTCGCATTCTGCGGCGTCTGATCTGGGTCTGCACTGTTTGCTAATTACCCTTTTACGGGTCATCCGACTACGATGGGTTAACATGCATAGCATTAATGAGACTCATTTCACTATTTGTTTTCATCTTAGTCTAGCAGTAAAGAGGATGTAGAAGAAAGCTTGGACTATACAAGACTTCAGGAATTGTTTACAGAACTTACAGCGCATAAGGATGACTCACAGCAGAGAGGCTGGGCTCTACATGAAGATGAGTCAATCATCACTTGTCTTCTGGAGGAACTTCTCTCTATATTGGTGAGTTAACTAAAGCATTGGTTTTATGTTAGGCATATATCTTCCTAAGTCTCACTGATGGCAAAAGGGAATATTTGAAACATTTCCAGGGCAGTCCTGGATTTTCAAAACAAGAATGTGCTTCTCTTCAGTCTGCAGATAGAGTAAAATTGATAACAGTGAGATGCTTCAAATGAGTAGCCAAAACAAATACTTTTGTGGAGAAAAAAGAAAACTACTGATCAAGATACCCTCACATTCAGGCCTATGGGGTAGTTGGTTATAATTCCTATATAATATATTTACAGGAGAATACTAAGCAGCCACTCCCAGACAGCTGTGGAAAGGGAGAACTATGAATGTTGATTATAATTCCTATGTAATACAATGTATATTTACAGGAGAATACTAAGCAGCCACTCCCAGACAGCTGTGGAAAGGGAGAACTATGAATGTTGATTATAATTCCTATGTAATACAATGTATATTTACAGGAGAATACTAAGCAGCCACTCCCAGACAGCTGTGGAAAGGGAGAACTATGAATGTTGATTATAATTCCTATGTAATACGATGTATATTTACAGGAGAATACTAAGCAGTCACTCCCAGACAGCTGTGGAAAGGGAGAACTATGAATGTTGATTATAATTCCTATGTAATACAATGTATATTTACAGGAGAATACTAAGCAGCCACTCCCAGACAGCTGTGGAAAGGGAGAACTATGAATGTTGATTATAATTCCTATGTAATACGATGTATATTTACAGGAGAATACTAAGCAGTCACTCCCAGACAGCTGTGGAAAGGGAGAACTATGAATGTTGATTATAATTCCTATGTAATACAATGTATATTTACAGGAGAATACTAAGCAGTCACTCTCAGACAGCTGTGGAAAGTGAGAACTATGAATATTGATTATAATTTCTTTGTAATATATATACAGGAGAATGCTAAATAGTTACATTTCCAGAAAGCTATGGAAAGTGAGAACTAGCAATGTTGATTATAATTCCTGTATAATATATATTTACAGGAGAATGCTAAACAGTCACATTCCCAGAAAGCTGTGGAAAGTGAGAACTATGAATGTGTTCATAATCTTGTGCAATATTATCAAATGGTAAGTTTCTGCTTTTCTTCTGTATGATATATTTTGAGTAAAGTTCAGTTGTTATTGTTTTAATCTTTAAAAAATGTGTACATATTTTTGATTTATAGAACCTAGAAGATATGTTTAAATAGTTTTTCTTGTCATCACAAAAACATTCCTATACAATTTTTACCCCCTTAAACCCCACTTTTATATAGTAAAACTGGGGTTTTTCAGGGGTATACATTATTTTTCTAATTTTTGCTCAAAAACATAAATTGTTGGTACTCATTGGAACTGCCTCGGCAAGGCAATTGTAATGAGTACCCACAATCTATATCTTGAGTACCCACAATCTATGTTTTGAGCAGAAATAAGAAAAAAATGAGTACCCGCAATCTATGTTTTGAGCAGAAATATGAAAAATATCAGAGTTTTTATCCCAAAACTTTCTGTTTTTGGAGGTGAAATTTTCAATGTATTTGAATAGGCGTGTTTTCATATTTTTTTCACTAACAGTAACATTTGGCAGTCTATTCAGATAATTGCAAAGAAATGCTAAAACTTGTTTTCTGGGGGAAAAATGATTCAACCCTTGTGCCATATGCCTTATTGGGGCATCAAAGGCCCAGATTAGCCTGCACATTCACCTTTGCTGCCCACATACAGAATCAGTGGCTAATGAATATTCAGTACGAAAACATGCCTATTCAAATATATTGAAAATTTTACAACCAAAAAAGATAAAAAAAAATACGATAATTTTCATATTCCTGCTCAAAATATAAATTGTTCGTACTTGTTAGGACCACCTCACTGAGGCAGTTTTAATGAGTACCCATAATTTATGTTTTTGAGCAGAAATAAGAAAGATAATGTATACCTTTGTAAACTCCAGTTTTACTATATACAAGTGGGGTTTAAGGGGGTCAAAATTATATAGGCGTGTTTTCATGATGAAATGTAAAAATATGTTAGATGTGCATGTCATAAGTTAAGTTTTTTGACATTGCTGCTCATAATTCCTGTATCAGAAGTAGAGATTTCCTTTGAGATTTACAGATCTTATTAACAAACTTGTGCTAATGCTTTTGTTTCATTCAGTTTCTGTTTTATACTCCTTTGACGTTTTCAAATGATGTCAAAAAGTTTAACGACATTATGTCATCTACACTTGACGTGCGGCATGATACTGTTCTAAAAGAAATATTTCTTTGTTCTAGGAGGAAATATTTCCTTCAAGGAATTATAAATCATATTTCCCACAGAAATTATCATAAATAGTTTCAGACATGTAAAATAATGCCTTCCGATTGGAGACCAGGAGGTCGCGGGTTCAACCCCCGCCAAGGTCGGCAACATTCTTTCGTGGAGATTGATCATGAAATATTTTCTACGGTCATTCTCTCCCTTCCACTGATTCAAGAAGGGCAGTTGTCAGTTTCTGGCGAAAGAATGTGCACACTACTGGTTAACCGCTTAGAGGACTAAGCCTGCCCAGTAAATGTGTGGTTAGGTAAACTGACCGCGCTTGACATGACCCCATTGGGTTGACTGGGCCGTAAAACCTCAACACAAACAAACAAAGTAATGCCTTATGCCATGCAAACTGTTGTGATCCAGATGGGTCGTTGGATCCATACAGTTTAGGCAGTACTTTTACATTGTAGATACAGTAAAACCTTGTTGACTTGAACACCGATAGCTTGTTTACCTTGGATGATTCCAACTGGTTTTTGAGTCCATACTGAAATTCTTCCGATAGCTCAAGAAAACATTTTGGGAAGTTTTCTTATTTTATCATGAAATTTTATGTAGTGTGTACTCATTAGAATTGCCTCATCCTCATCAAGGTAATTCTAATGAGTACACTCGTCATACCATTATTGTATAGACGATCAAAAAGACTTCCCTAAATTAGCACCATTTGCTTCCTGACCTGGCACATGGTTAACCCTAAGTGGCTGAACCCTTGTCCTGCTGAACCTGGATATACACTCTCTTTGCAAACAGTGTAGATCCAGATCAGTTGGCTTCTTCAGAAGCCAACTGATCTGGATCTGCACTGATTGCTTCAGAAGCCATTTGATCTGGATCTACACTGTTTGCCATTAAGTATGCAAATTTATATCAACCATCTTAGTCAAGTAATCTGATTTAATAGTTTGAAAATAAGAAGTGGGTGAGGCATCTTAGTTTATTCAGCATGACAAGGGTTAAACTACCCATGTATTGAATAAAGTCCCATGGTCCCTAAAATGTTCTGGCGGTTGAGGTTTTACTGTAATTTGCTTTAAGTGGAATGGATATATTTCCTGCTATAAGTGGAATAGATACATTCCCTGCTTTAAGTGGAATGAATACATTTCCTGCTATAAGTGGAATGGATACATTCCCTGCTTTAAGTGGAATGGATACGTTTCCTGCTATAAGTGGAATGGATACATTCCCTGCTTTAACTGAAATGGATACATTTCCTGCTATAAGTGGAATGGATACATTTCCTGCATTAAGTGGAATCGATAAATTTTCCTGCTTTAAGTGGAATGGATACATTTCCTGCATTAAGTGGAATGGATACATTTCCTGCTTTAAATGGAATGGATACATTTCCTGCATTAAGTGGAATGGATACATTTCCTGCTGAAGTGGAATGGATACATTTCCTGCTTTAATTGGAATGGATACATTTCCAGCATTAAGTGGAATGGATACATTTCCTTCTTTAAGTGGAATGGATACATTTCCTGCATTAAGTGGAATGGATACATTTCCTGCTTTAAGTGGAATGGATACATTTCCTGCATTAAGTGGAATGGATACATTTCCTGCTCTAAGTGGAATGGATACATTTCCTGCATTAAGTGGAATGGATACATTTCCTGCTTTAAGTGGAATGGATACATTTCCTTCTTTAAGTGGAATGGATACATTTCCTGCATTAAGTGAAATGGATACATTTCCTGCTTTAAGTGGAATGGATACATTTCCTGCTTTAAGTGGAATGGATACATTTCCTGCATTAAGTTGAATGATACATTTCCTGCATTAAGTGGAATGGATACATTTCCTGCATTAAGTGGAATGGATACATTTCCTGCATTGTGGAATGGATACATTTCCTGCATTAAGTGGAATGGATAGATTTTCCTGCTCTAAGTGGGATGGATACATTTCCAGTGGGGAAAAAAAAAACTGACATGGAAATATTTGTCCCCTTCTTTTTCAGAGCCACTCTTAAATGAATTTGCTATGTCAGGGAGCAGGTTATTTCCTTTGATTTAAAGCTAAATGATAGGAAAGCATATCACTGTCTAAAAAAAAATATTCTCCCTTTGAAGAATGAGCCAAAATCTTTCATCTGTATCCATTTGCTTGAAATAGTATTGTTTTTGAGAGAATTCACAAACCATTGGTAAATATTGAAGATATGGTGAGGGACTTATAACTTCAGAGAGAGGGAGTATTCTGAAAATATGTTGTTATTTTTTTTTGTTATTTTTACACCATGAAATATTTTGCTTGTACTCATAGCCATTACCTTGGCAATTCCAGTGACTACCTCAGAGGGCTTGTTAAAGAGGAGAATTTGTCGATACTTCTGGGATTATAGTTCTTATTTCTTCATAAAAACATATGTTGTGGGTACTCATTAGAAGCACTTCACTGAGGCGCTTCTACTGAGTACCCACAACATATGTTTATGGACAATGGGAGAAAATTATCCCAGAATTATCATCCAATAGTCCTCATCAAGTCCTCTGGTTCCACAAGATATGTTTCCATGCAGAAGTAACAAAAAGTTATCCTCTGTAATCACCACAGTTATCAATCTGGGCCCAGTTGTTCAAAACTTAACAAAGTTGTAAGCTAACGTGAAGTTAAAATTTCTGTTTTGAAAAATGGCAAATACAGTTGACTCTCATTATCTCGAAGTCCAAGGGACTCTCTGAAACACTTTGAAATATCCGTACCTCGACATATTAGATTTGCTGAACCAAGGAAAACATTAAATAGAATAACCACATTTAACAAAATGAACATGTAATTTAACTCCTGAAGTTTGAGATATATTGAAAATATTGTGGAAAAGAGGAGAAATTGCTCCTTAGGAGAAATTTCTCCTCTTTTCCACAATATTTTGTTATCTGTTGTTAGATTTCCATGTTAAAACAGGGACGAGATTTTCACTTCAAGATAAGTGGTTATTCGAGATAAGTGAGGTGGAGATAACGAGAGTTGACTATACATTGATATTTTTTTATGAAAAATGCCATGCAAAAGCTACTCACATTTTTTGCAGCAAAATATCAATGTTTTTGAAAATACCTCAGCTACAACAAGTTTGTCTTTGAGAACAGGCGGGCCCAGGATTAGCCATCTCATCTGGATCTATGCTGTTTGCAAAATTTATGCTCTGGTCTTTGGTTTCATAAGGTATATAATGCTATTTACTGCTGGCCTCAGTGGCTCAGTTAGATGCGCATCTGACTGAAGATCAGAAGGTTGCTAGTTTGACCCTTGCCAAGTCGGCAACATTCTTTCGTGGAGATTGATCATGAACTTTCTACAGTCATTCTCTCCCTTCCACTGATTCAAGAAGGGCAGTTGTCAGTTTCTGGCGAAAGAATGTGCACAATACTGGTCAACCACTTAGAGGACTAAGCCTGCCGAGTAAAAGTGTGGTTAGGTAAACTGACCACGCTCGACATGTCCCCATAGGGTTGACTGGGCTGTAAAACCGCAACACAAACAAATAACGCTATTTACTTCCATATTCACTGACTAGAAATTTTTTTTGTATTACAGGAGACCCGTGTTTCATTACGTCTCCTTTTGTTGCGTGTGTTTGGAGTAATGTGTGGTCTTGACAGTATGGTTATATCCCTCTTGTTGTTTTCAATACTCACTACAGAGTTAGCGGAAGAAATACAGAGAAATATAGATGGTAGGAAGATCTGTTATTGAAATTCGGTGCATACATTTAGAGTAAGGATGCAAATCTAGTGCATTCCTATATACACTGCAACGCCAATTTAACACTGATTGTTTTACAGCAGATTTCAGTATAATGCAATTGATCAGTAGCACCCATTTGTTTTACTAAAATACAGAATGATTTGAAGAAAAAATACATTTGTTTTCATTAGTTTTGAGTTTTAGGTCAGTTTGATGATTTATAGTGATGCACATCAGTTACTGTTATGTTAAAGATCCGCTGCACCCAACCGACCTGCAATGTTGTGCCTGGGTCTGAAATTTTAAGGGGCACATGTGGCCCCCTCCCTTCTTTTCTGTGAGACATTTAGAAATTCTAGGGGACACAGACTGTTAACGGACAAAAGGTTTTTGATACAGTCTGTCATTTGTTTCTGGTTTCTTTTTTAAGGGCAATCTGACTGCTTGATCAGTTTGAATAGCTGATTGTGCATCTTAATTTTGATGGTGAAGATGCAGTCATGAAAACACTCTCTGCTGCCTCAGAACTTTTATTATTGGCGGTAAGAGAAACCAACTGTGTGATTCTCAGCTGCCTCTTCGCTATTTTGATGCCTCAGACTGGTTTACATCACAATTTACCACTAGCAGTGCAGTAATTATCAGAAAATTTAATTGAGTTGACCGTGAACCCAACTCATTTTAGTCCCATTTTAATTACTTCCCTTATTATTATTTGAATCATTTGGTAAAGAAACTAATGGACTGAATGTAAAATTTTACCAATATTTTTTCAGGGCGGGCCCCATAGCCCGCAGCAGTTTATTTCGAGTCGAACATTGCTGCAAAAATGGCACAATGGCACGGCCTAGGCACAACACTGTACCTGGTGACAGATAAAGTGAAGAAATTCTATACTGTAGCTGCTAAAACGCATCAATCAGGGTGTGTTGCCATTTAAAAATTACTGCAAGTGGTTGTCACATGACAGTCCCATGCTTTGAGAGCTGATTTTGTGAAAAAAAAAAGTAAAAAACAAAAAAAACTATAACTTATTAATAATGATAAAGCAAAATACAGTAATATTGTTAGTGTCATTTTCAGCTGCCGGCTGGGTATACGTCTCACCGTTACAATGCAGTGATCACCTCTAACAGGGTCAGCTGCTTTGGACCCCAGTATCTGTGTTATATCAGCATTGCAGTATACTGTGTCATGGTTCTAGCAAAAAAGGCGGTATCAGGTAAATATTTTTCTTATTTCTCCACAAACATTTAATGTGAGTACTCATATGTTTTTGTGGAGAAATAAGAAAAAGTCGATAGTTTTTGGTTGAAAAATGTGCATTGTTGGAGCTCCCAACTTTGAAAAAAGTTTTGGTAGGTGGGTGGTGGGGTGTGGGGGATATTGCTTTTGCTTTGTTTGCCCATTCCTTATTCCATTCATCAGACTTCATCTTGTTTACAAAATATCTCAGAAAGTATTTGAGCTAAGGCTTTGATATTTAGCAGACATATTGGGGCTGTGGAGTGAGGATTAGATTACTTGATAACAGTATTTACCCTAAGTAATGAGACACCTTATCTACTTACCGTACTTGTCCTAAAATTTGAAATAGTCCATTCTACTACCTCTTCATGTGTCTAAAATATTGCTGGATGTATGGCAAACAGTGTAGATCCTGATCAGATACCACAGTTTGTGGCTTTTGATCTAGGTCTACACTGTTTGCATAGGCCTGTTTGTCCCAATACTTAAGGTTATTACATAACTTAAAAAAACGACGGATTAATTTTGTTAGTGTTATGCCTCTTCTTAGGTTTGGCAACTTGTAAGGACAAACATATAGTTAGGGGTATAGTGTTCTCCAAACACACTTTTTTAGTTCATATTTTAGGATAAGTATTGTACAGTAAGGAGATACATTGTTTGACTATTTAAGAGAAATATGGTAGCTAATAAATGATTAAGTTAAAATATTCAAAGTGTGATGAATAGTTATAAGGGGGTATAAAATGACGTGTGGCCTTATAAGGTGATTGTTTCTAGTTATTTTGTTTAAATGAATTTATGATAAAGTAAAGCCTAATATAAGGCATTTTCATTATGATAAGTGTTCAGATATATCACAGCTCCAGAGAAGTTGTTTTTAGCCAGCCAAAAATTGTTGATATTTTTCTATTTCTCCATGAAAGCTTATGATGTAGGTACTCATTAGAAGTGCCTCACTTTAAACGAGTACCCACAGCATATGGTTTTATGGAGAAATATGAAAAAATATTTTCTGGATGCCACTGCTTACCTGAAGCTATAGTGTTGATACAATTTACAGATTTGATAAAAAAATTTAAACAATATTAATATATGCATCATTCAGAGGTGCGGTAATGTGATATTATGAAGATAGAAATGTTGATAGTTTTGTGATTTCTCTGACTAAACTGAGGCAGTTCTAGTGAGTACCTTCATGTTTTAATGGAGAAATAAGAAAACATAATTTCAGTTTGCATCAAGATTCATCTTAACCCTTTCAACCCTGCAGACTATACCAGATTCCTTTGAAAACAATGTAGATCCTGATGAGATGGCTCATAATGAGCCCTCTCATCAGAATTTACACTGTTTGCCATTCAATATTCACTTTATAACTGTTTCCCCTATTTGCAACAATGGAGGAGTCCTCAATCAATGAGGGGATTTTCCATTTCAGAAACTTAGGAATAAAAGTGTTAAAGGATTGTTAGTTCATGTGTACATATTTCAGATGTACAGAGGAGCAGCTATGTGTCCCTGGTACTGTGTATGTTGTTCTGTACTGGAGAACCAGTTCCCGCAAATTTACATGGTTAGTTATTCTACTCAGTTTACAGTACAGTAAATGTCCTAAAATTTCATAAACCAAAGCTTTTGACAAAATGACATATGCAAACAATATAGACCCAGATCAGACTCCTCCTTCAGGAACATCTTATCAGGGTCTACACTGTTTGCCATTCTACTAAGTATTTCAAGAAGCTGCATTAAAAGCAAACTTTAGATAAAAGAATGTATGGAATGAAGTGTTCGAAATTTGAGGTCATTAAAAAAATATGTAAAATTCATGTAAAACAAATGGTACCTGGCAACCAGTCCAAACCAAATAGCTGCTTTATTGTAGCCTCCCTGTCTGTTTTGGTCTGGTTCTAAGATATTGAGCTTTGTCATGTGTTGTGAGAAAACCTATCTTACTCAGTGGCGGTCCTGACCAGTCTGCACATTCTTACAATCAGAGCCCAGTTGTTCAAAGGATCATTAGCTTAACGGTCTTGTTAATGACAAACTCGTTAATTGTTGTAGCTAAGGTATTTTCAAATACATTAATATTTTTGCTGCAAAATTGTGAGTAGCACTGCAAAAGCTACTCACATTTTTAGCAAAAAATAAAGTATTTGCCATATTCCAAGAAAGAAATTTTAATGTCACGTTAGCTAACAACTTTGTTAAGTTTTGATCAACTGGGTCCTAGTCAGGGTTTTTGTGGTTTGCATTTTACTTCATGCAATGTCCAGTTATTGTTTAAATGAAGAGAGATAGCCTTGACCAAGTCATAGATATACAGTTTGATCTCACCCTTTCATTCTGGCTATTTAGGTATGCAGCCAAGGGACCCAGCAAATGTTTAAGACATCAGAAATGTTATAGATTCTTATATGAATGGGGTCAAGTGAAAGATGTATACTGTTGTCTCCAGTTATAGTACACCTTTTTGCAGTATTGTCAGTTAACTGTCAATGAGAATTCAAACTCAGACTTGTGTTATCGCCCACCCCAGATACATTATTCAAAATAAATACCAAAAGCAAAACAAGCTTGCATTTACTTATTTGGTTTTACAGAACCATCAATCATATCAAATTATATATTATTAAGGGTACCCTCTTGAAAATAAGGAAATTTTGCATATTTTACATGTTTGTTCCAGAAAGTATTTAGAAATAATATTTTCAAACAAATAAGTAATAAAGATTACTATTTTAGCTAGAATTAACTTGTAAACTTACTTTGAAGTTTTGGCTATTTTCCTGTTTTAGTATTGAAGGGTGGACGATAACATGAGAATGGACGATAATATGAGAATGAGAGATATTGCATCATATGCTGACAGCAAAGGCCCAGCTTAGCCTGTGTATCCTCTCAGTCAGGTCTGGGCCACTCTGTCAACTGAATAGGAATGTATATACACTTTCAAGGGAGGTAACTCAGTCAAAATGGTTTTGTCTTCCTTCTGAAAAGGAGTCTTCTCTAAAAGGAAAGAATTTGCTCCCAAGGAAAGTAGACCCTTTTTCAGAAGGAACTTGGTGTGCAGGAAAGCAAACAGGAAGCCACAAAAGCTGTCTCCCTTATAAAAAATGGCAGAAAAACTACCAGCTTAACCGTCCTCTTAATCCTTGTCCTGCTGAACCCAGATATACCCTGCCTTTGCAAACAGTGGAGATCCAGATCAGTCGGCTTCTGAAGAAGCCCACTGATCTGGATCTGCAGTGTTTGTCATTATGTAAGTAAATTTGTATCAACAATCTGGATCAAGCAATTTGATTGGCTGAAAATTAGAAGTGAGCTTGGCATCTTAATTTATTCAGCATGACAAGGGTTAAAGAATCATGGGATACACACAAATGCAGAGATTACGTCCTGATGAGATATGGTGCACATTTGGGGCTTATAACTTGTCCCTGCAAATACGCCCAGGTGCTTGACCTGGCATGATATCTTCTTTACAGAAATTACATGGTTAGTAACTTCATAGCTCCAGAGAGGGTATACACACTATATTTTTCTTATTTTTCCATGAAACATATTTTGTGGGTACTCATTAGAAGCACTTTGGTAAGATGCTTCTAATGAGTACCCATAGCATGTTTTCATGGAGAAATGAAAAAAATATCAGTACTTTTCTGTAAATATGAGTGCATGGGGAATAGGAGAAACCAATAAAAGAAGCTCTCAGATGGCCTCGTTATTTCGAATGTTTTGCTCACCGAAGCTAGCAAAATATTGATGTAGTGAACTTAATTGAGCCAGCACAAGACAAAACCTACAATAAGACTTGTGCAACCAGCAAAGACTTGGATCAGCCTGTTCATCTGCACAGTCTCATCAGAGTCTTTGCTGATCACTTGTGCCCTCTACAGCCTTTGGGCTACCCAAAGAGGGATACAAGAGAACCCTTGCTATACTGGGTGGATGTACTAGCTGATCTGATTGTTTGCTAGTGACACAGGTCTTATTGTAGGTTTTGGCTTTTGCTTGCAAAATATTGATGTAGTGAACTCAATTTCTGTTTATTTTGGGAATTCATAGCACTACATAGCTCCAGATTGGGCATTTATTATAACCAGAAAGTAATAATATTTTTCTTGTCTCCACAAAACCATATGTTGGTACCCAGAACATACGTTTTACTAGAGAAATAGAAAAATAAATATTTACCTGATACCCCTCTTATCTGGAGCTATAGCACTAGAAAAAGAGGAGTATGAGGTGCTTCTATTAACCTTTGTTATGCTGAATAAATTAAGATGCCACGCCCATTTCTAATTGTCAGCCAATCAGATTACTTAAACCAGATTGTCGATATAAAATGTCATACTGAATGACAAACAATGCAGATCCAGATCAGTTGGCTTCTTCAGAAGCCAACTGATCTGGATCTACACTGTTTGCAAAGACAGGGTTTATCTGGATTCAGCAGGACAAGGGTTAAGCACTCACAACATAAGCTTTCATAAATAAGAAAACAAAACTTTTGGTTGAAACAAATACATATAAACTTGTTTTATAACAGAGTTCTATTCCTGGTGCATTTCAGATCACTTGGATAGGAAATTTATCAAGTTTATTCTGGACAGTATAGAGTCACCGCTGACACGTGACCATGAAGACCAACTGACAGATCTACTAGTCAACTTTACTCTTGCCTTTAACCTTCACTTCCATAAACTTGACGACAACTTCATAATGAAAGAAATAGCCAAGAGAAAGACAGTCAAAGTGCTGACAGAGAAAATACTGCTTCTTTTTAACAGAGATGGTTGGTATCTTTAATAATGCCATTGCCATTAGTATGCATAATTTAAATATTGGTAGACAATAGACATTTTTAATTATGTTCCCAACAAAACCAGGACTTGATGTTTCATTCTGGAGATAATTTAACCCTTAAAATGCTAAGAAAACCTGCATCTGAAAATGTCATCTGTTAATGTCGTCTGCTGAATATTCTTGCAAACTTTTCAAACCTATTTTTGCATACATGCAAGCAGTGTGGACCCTGATCAGACTGCTCCATTGGGACCCTGATCAGACTGCTGATCTGGGTCCACACTGTTTGCAAAAAAATTACTTTTAAAATCTCAAGCAGATGACAAAGCAGACGACAATAATTATTGTTGTGATTGGCATTTTAAGGGTTAAATGAAATTTCATCCTATATTCAAGGAAAATTTAAATATTAACAAGCAAAAATGCTTTTTTTCTGTTTGTTTTTTCTTTTTTCTGAGAATATTCTCAGTGTTTCACTCAAATCACAAAGCTCTAGATCAGGTACTTTTTGAATAAAAAAGTACTGGGCCAAGTTGTTCAAAGCATCGTTAGCTTAATGAGCTCAGTAGTGGTCAAATGTTAGCTGTTCTAGTAAGCACAATATCTTATTCACAGGTATTTTTGCTGAAAAAATGCGAGTAGCCTTTGCAAATGCAAAAGCTACTCACATTTTTTCAGCAAAAATATTAGCATATACGGCTATGCCATATTTAATGATCAAAGTTTTAATGATACATTAACTAACGGCATTGTTAGTTTTGAATAACTGGGCCCAGATAATTATTTTATTCCTCCATGAAACCAAGACACTTTTATGATTAAAACCAAGCAAAGTGTTTGAATATTTACCATAAATATTCAAACACCTCAACTCCTTATGGTCTTTGCCCTAAAACAGGATCCAGATAATTTTACTACCTTTTGATGTGTCTAGAAGCTGCTGAAGGAGTAAAAACAGTGTAGACCATGATCAGATGCAGCATTCTCATGCATCTGATCTTGGTCTACACTTTTTGCTCCGGCTTGTCTGTCTGAATATTTATGGTTATGGTGCATTGTCACTGCATTGGCAAACCTTAGAAATGTGGTCTTATGATCTAATCAGCCTCTTATAATTTTCAAAATTCCAAATACAGTCAAGCCTCAATAGCTCGATCACCGATGACTTGTTTACTATGGCTAATTCGAAATCAGTTTTGAGTTCCAAGGAAATTCTTCCAATATCTCAAAAAAAAAAAAAATTTTAGGGATGTTTTAGGATTTTTTCCTATTTTATCATGAAAATGTATGTTGTATGTACTCATTAGAATTGCCTCATTGAGATGATTCTAATAAATACACTCAACATACCATTATTATAAAGAAGATCGAAAAGACATCCCTAAATTGTATCAATTTGCCTCCTGACTTGGTGTTATGATTAACCCTGAGTGACTCAAACTACCCATGTCTATACAAATTTCCATGGTCCAAAAGATGTTCCAATTATTGAGGCTAGACTGTACATGTAATGTGAATAGTACCTGTGTTAAATTAAGTAGTTACACCTTCAAGGGAAGTCACTCTGCCCTGAAAGTATTTGCCTTCCTTCTCAGCCTTCTTAAGGGGTCCTTCTTTTACAGGAAAAGAACACTTTCTTTCAAACGTTGCCCTTTGAGAAGTGATTCATGAACCAGGAAGGCAAACTCTTTTAAAGTGGTCTCCTTTGAAGACAGGAGGCAAAAGCTTTCAGCTTAAATAAGGGGTGGTCTATCCATTTACTGCAATCAGACTTTTCAGATACACTTTTATATCCTGCAGTTTTTAGGTACTTGACAGAAACCTGTCTTTTTATACCCTGCCATCAAATAGTGGTGGGTATTATGGTTTTACATTGGCTGTCTGTGTGTCCATCCATGTATCTGTCGTCCGTCCATCCATATTTTCATTTCCAGATGATAACGAGTAAATATAAATGGATTTTCACCAAACTTGGTATGGCATTGATTTTATGGAGATCTGGTTTGGGATTGCTAATGGACAAATTTCGTCAATTTTTGACAGAGTTATCTGTCTGCAACACATCTGTATATACGTTTCCAGACGAGAACGTCAGTAAATATCAATGGATTTTCATGAAACTTGGTATATGCATTGATATTGTGGAGGTCTGGTTTGGGATTGCTAATTGACAAATTTTGTCAATTTTTTACACAGTGATCTGCCTGCGACACATCTGTATTTTCGTTTCCGAACGATTTTGTTTGGGATTGCTATTATCGTTTTGACTCTTTATTTCTCTCTAAACTGTTATAAGTTCAGAGTAAATAGCCTCTTGCCTTCATACTTAGCTCATATTTCTTTTACTAGATGACCCTGTGAAGATGTTTGATCATGAGCCAAAACCCCCTGATTCTGTAATGAAGTTTCTACAAGATATGTACAGTAACCCGGCAACTTCCTGCATACTCTACACAAATGATGCCAAAGTACTCATTGATATAATACTCCGGCATCTTATAGACCTCTCACCTGGAGATCCTGTAAGTTGAAAATTCTAATGGGAGATTTGGAACCATACTTATTTATCCGAAGTATTCAGACAGACAGGCATGAGCAAACCATGTAGACCCAGATCAGATGCTGCAGAATGCAGCATCTGATCAGGGTCTGAACTGTTTGCCACTCATCCAGCAGTTTTAGATGCATTACTAAGTTGTGGTGAAGTGGACCTAATCACATTTTAGGACAGGTGTGGTAAGAATGTGTCAGAATATTTAGAGTAAATAGTCTCCATCACCTGATTTAGGTAAGGGGATAACATATTTGACAGAGGGAGATATTTTAAAAGATCTCACTGCTCTAGTTAAGAAGGATGCAGGGAAGCCTCTTTATAGTGCAGTGATGGGTGTCCATGATATCTGTCCACAATATAGATGAAGTTGGTTATAGCAAAATAAATGTCATCAGAGCCAGAATTTAGATTGCTGAGGAACCCTACTGAAAGGCTGTATATTCCTCAAAAACAGACATTTTGTATCTAAGAAAGGTTTATTAAATTGATATATGGTATTAATACAATCATAAAATGTGGCACCTGACAGCCTGTAAAATTTCAGTTAGTCTCTTTTTTTTGAACTGCATCAAAAATGAAATGATTTTTTTTTATCTCATCTCTGAGAATTAATATTGGCAACATTAATTCAGAGATACGAAAAAAATCATTTCATTTTGTGGTCTTTTAGGCATATTTGAACCACCTTCTGTGTTTTCTGATGGAGGTCAACAAAATATAGTTTTTACCTTAAGTATTTGAGAATAAAATATAGAAAGGGGAAAGACAAATGGTTTCTGATAAGACAGGACAAACAGGCCTGAGCAAACAGTGTAAATTCTCAGATACTGCAGAAGATGGCATCTGAAAAGGGTCTTTGCTGTTTGCCATTCATCCAGCTATTTTTAGGATCATCAAATGGATTTGTTATACCACAGCTTTGAAATGGAGGTATACAGGTTTACATACAGTTGACTCTTGTTATCTTGAACTCTTTGAAATACTTTGAGATATCCGTACCTCCACATATCAGATTTGCAGATTTAGGAAAACATAAATTGAAAAACCACATTTAACAAGTGAATATGTAATTTGACTCCAGAAGTTGGAGATTTATTGAAAGTATTGTGAAAAAGAGGAGAAATTGCTCCTTAGGAGCAATTTCTCCTCTTTTCCACAATATTTTGTTACTTGTTAGATTTCCATGCTAAACAGGGACCAGATTTTCACTTCGAGATAAGCAAAATCCAGATAACGAGAGTCAGCTATACTTGTCTGTGCAAGAATACTTTTAAATGTTTGTAAAATACAGAGAGCGGAATGGGATGATAATGATGATGTTATATATAGAGACAATGGAAAAATTATAATGAAAGGCTCTGTGCAATGAAATACCCTACATTTATGGAGCTGAACTCTACCTCCAGTGAAATTGAACTTGTGGGAAGTCATGATTCAAAGTTTAAACCACTAAGTGATGTTTCCAAAGGAATGAGAATGTCACATACAGTCGAACCTCAATAGGTTGAACACTGATGGCTTGTTTTCACATGGCTAAATTGAACTCAGTTTTGAGTCCCTATGAAATTCTTTCGATAGCTCAAAAAAACATTTAGAGATTTTTTTTTATCATGAAATTGTATTTTGTGTATACTCTTTAGTTGAGTGTTGAGTACACTCAACATTCCATTATTGTATAGAAGATTGAAAAGATTTCTCTAAATTATCACCACTTGCTTCCTGACCTGGCACTATGATTTACCCTCAGTGGCTTGAACTACCCATATCTGCAACAAATTTCCATGGTCCCAAAAATGTTCGAGCCATTGAAGTTCAACTGTAATTTTAACTGATTATTTCTACTGAGTGTGTTATTTTACAGGTTCGTAGTGCTCATTTACGTTTAATGCAACTGATATTAGAGAACTCGGATTACACAGACTTTCAGCACAGACTAGTAGAACTGAGCAAGTGTTTACAGAGAATACAAGCAGAAGAGGAACAAGACAGTGAATATGACCAACAGATTGTTGCTCAGATATATGAACAGTGTCCTCTTGTGAAAATGTAGATTCATACAGCCCATATTTCAGCCATGACAAAATAATGATTCACAGCTTTAGATCAGAAGAGTATTATTATCACTTATCTTATTTGTCCACAAAAATAAATCTTGTTGGAAGTTTTTATACGCCCATTTGAAAAACTGTCTTATTATGTTATGCCCCTCGGCATCTGTCCCTCCATCAGTCCAACTGTGTGCCCGTCTTGTTTTCGGATAACAGTGAACATCCAATCAAGCTGAAACTTGACATATATTTAGACCTAGATATGGAGCAGCGCATATTATTTTGAGATTACAATCCACCAAATATTAGCAGTTATGCCTGTTTGAAAATTTGAAATTTTTAAACATTTCATTTCCAGCTAACTCCTCCTACAGTTTGTATCCAATCAAGCTTAAACTTGATATATACTTAGACCATGCTGTGAAGCAGTGCATATTATTTCGAGGTCACAGCCCACCAAATATATACAGAGTTGGGCTCATTTGAAAATTTATGTAAACATTTCCTTTCTGGCTAACTCCTCCTAAAGATTACATCCAATCAAGCTGCAACTTTATATATAGTTAGACCATGATGTGGAGCTGGGCATATTGTTTAGAGGTTACAATCCACCAAATATTAAAAGTGTTATGCCCTTTTGAATTTTTTTGTAAATATTTCGTTTTTGGCTAGTTCCACCTACAGTTTAAATCCGATCAAGCTAAAACTTGATACATAGTTAGACTATGATGTGGAGCAGCACATATTATTTTGAGGTTACAGTCCACCAAATATCCATGTGATCAAATGGTGAACAGGCTTATATTGCCCTGCTTGCAGTGCTTTTGTTAAAATGGCCTCAGAAGGCCATTCAGTTGATTACCAATATACATTAAAGCTTTTCAAAAAAAGCTTGCCATCTTTTCAGCACTTTTTTCAATGTATTTTTTTTTTTTTTTTTTTTTTTTTTTTTTTTTTGGCTTTGAGCCCTAGCCTCCACTCTTCAGATTTAGTAAAGTGATATCTGCTCTTCAGTTCTGTCTCTATTAGAGGGATAGGAAGCTTAATGTTGCCATTGAAGGATTTTAGAAAGTGATTTAGTCCATATGGTCTAATCAAGAGTCATTCTTTCCATAGCAATTGGTGCTAAATATGCCGAGCAGAAATGTGCACAGTGGAAAGCCAGAGCTGAGGCATCACCAACAGAGCTTTCTTCCTCAGACCTCTCTTGTTCTGTCTGCAACAGGCAGTTTAGAGCTAAGTGGCCTCATCAGCCATCTTAGAACACACAAATAATAACACATCACACAGTTGATTAGGATTGGTCATTGTCAGTAATGACAGACGAATATATATATATAAATGAGAAATAAATAGAAAATGAACAGTACCAAGCAAATGAAACTTCTATTAATAAACTATCCAACAAACAAACTAAACTAAAATAACAAAATAACAAACTTGCTAAAAATAACACAGTAACTACGGTTGATTGGTTTAATCAAACCTCGTAATAATCATACTTTAATATTCAAGGATGTGGTACAAATAAAAAAATATCAACTCTAATACTTAAACATAGACTACTGAAAGTTTGCTAAGAACTGCTACCATATAAATATCATATATACTGAAAGTCTGTACCTTGGTAATAACTGTTTGGAATGTTGATGCATGCTTGTTATAACTGCAGCGAGGTAATCTTTATCTTGTGCTAATATTTCCATTCTGTGAGCCAGACCTTGATGTGTCACGCTAATCATATACTGCAGGAAGGTACTTTTATTGTGTGCTAATATACCTCTGCTGCAAGGTGATTCCAGGGAGTACTCATACTGTATATTTTTGTGGATAAAAAAGAAAATAAGAATAAAAGCAGAAAAAAAAAATACCTAAAGCTGTGAATTTTTTTATTACTTTTTGCTGGAAGCAGGCTGGTAGTGCTTATAATGTGCTGGGTAAAATTTTCAGCAGATGAAATTTTGAAGAATTTTTCTCTTTCTTTCTCCCTTCTTTTTTTTTTTTTTTTTGCAAAAATATTCATGTAAATTGTCTGAAGGAGCCAGTTTGCGTGAAGTTGTCAAACCCTATTTTTATGGAAAAATAAGAAAAATACCATCAATTTATCATTTGCTGAATTTGCTCAGAGAGCACTGCAGGTTAAAGAATTAACATATTTCTCTTATTTTGCATTTATATTACAGGGCCCAGTTGTTCAAAGCATCGTTAGCTTAACAAGCACATTAGTGGTCAAAATGTTAACTGTTCTAGTTAGTACAATATCTAATTCACAGGTATTTTTGCTGAAAAAATGTGAAATGCAAAAGCTACTCACATTTTTCCAGCAAAAAATTTAGCATATATGCCATATTTAATGATCAAAATTTTAACAATACGTTAGGTAACGATATTGATAGTTTTGAACAACTGCCCCCTGATTTTTAAACTTTTATGGTAAAGATATTGATCAGTAAAAATAACATTTTTTTTTTAAACTTTTATACACTTTTATGATCACAGTCATGCATCAGAGTACCTGAATATCATTTCAAAAAAGCCATAATAAATACTTTGCTAGATTTTAATTTGTTGTGACCTTAGCAGACGACTTGTTAAGGAATATTTGATGATAGTTCTGTGATAATTATCTTATTTCTCTCTTCCCCCCCCCCCCCACCCCCCCCCACTCCCGCCCCCTCCCCACCCCCCACAAAAAAAAAAATCATGTGTCATTAAAAGTGCTTTGCTGAGGTGCTTTTAACAAGTACTGACAACATAATTTTCATAGAGAACAGGAGAAAATTATCCCAGAATTATAATCAGAATTATAATCAGGCCCCGAGGTTATAAAACTGTTTTCATGCTCAACTCAACTGAGCATGAATTTTGTCCTGCTAATAAATCTCAAATTACTAACAATTGCAAATTCTTTCTTGCTAAACATAGCTAAGCATGAAAATTTCTCTGCTAATAAATATGAAAATGCCAACTATTGTTGGCATTTTCATATTTATCAGCAGAGAAAATTTCATGCTCAGCTGAGTTGAGCATGAAAAAGGTTTTATAATATCGAGGCCAGGTACTCCATAACAAGTTCTCTGCTTTACCATGCATCAGAGTATGATCATATGAACTCAGAAATAATATGCAGAGTTTGAGAATTTCACTTTATTCAAGAAGTAGTGGTGGTCTTGGGTGTATGGCCATGTCAACAGCATTAGAGTTTTTGGGGTTCTATAATATATATGTTATGTGAATTCATTGTACAGTGTTCATTTCGTGGTTATCCATGTCCTTTTGAAGGGAATGGATATATCTGAAGATTTTTACTGCCATTTTTAAAGGGACACAATGTTTGCATACAGGAATTTAGTTCGCAAGTACTTAAGTCCAAAAATAGGGACTCCTCTTAAAAGAAAGAATTTGCTCCCAGAGGGTGCAAATATTTCCTTTAGGAATAGCCCACATTGAGAAGGGGTAGTAAATATTTTCATGTCAGTTATTTCCCTTCAAGATGTAGTCATTCTGTTTATAATAGCTGTCAATCACTAAGTGATATTCATCCAAATGATAGTTGCCCAGGGTGCTTTGGCTATGAGCTAGTTCTAATGATAAGAAAAATTCCATTCCCAATAACCCCGATTTGAAATCACAAACCATCAGGTTACTAGTAACAGTGCAGAACCCATGAGAACCATATTTTCATGGAGACAAAAAAAAAAAAAATAATAATAATTTTTAAAGCAGTAAAAGGAGAAAAAAATACCATTAGTTTGTTGTTGTTTTTTTTAAAGTTAAAAGAAACAATACCAATATTTTTTTTATTTTAAATAGTTTTGTTACCTAGCTATGGAGAAGTGAAAAATGGGGCAATAATAATACTGTGATTGTGATGCTTTAATACATTCCTAAATGTTTTGTTAAGTATACCAGTTATTATTCCTTTGAATGGAAAATGTACCTGGTATTAGGGTAAATGTCCTGAAATTTTGAACACTTTAATCCGTAATTTTTGGGCCTAAATTTTGCTTTTTGTACAGTTGTTTCTTTTAATACTTAGTGGAATGGCAAACAGTGTAGACCCTGATCAGACTGCTCCTTCAGGAGCAGTCTGATCTGGGTCTGCACTGTTTGTGTATGCCATTTTGTCAGATACTTTGGTGTACAAAATTTTTGGGACATTTAACTTAGTGTCATATGTGTAAAAGCCGAGATCAGCTCTGCTTGAGTTTGTTATACGGATTTTGTCTTTGTGTACAGACTGATCTCAGCACAATCTAGTCAAGAGTTCTGCTATTTTGTATAGTATAAACAGATGGGATTTCAGGTTTACCTACCATACCTGCTTTTGAAAAATCTGGATCCTGTATGGTAGCATTAAAATTATGCAGGGTTTCATCATGAAACTTTTATAGTGTCTGGACAGATTCACACGTTTTTATTTTGTTCATCCAGTCAGAACTTTGGTTGCTATAATGGCTTGGATTTTGTATACTGAAACAATATCTGGGATAACATGTAAATTTGCTACTCTCATGCAGCTTGGACGGGTCCGCTGTTTACCTGCTGGGTACTATTTACCATGTTTACCTTAAGTATACAAATAATAAGACAGGCCTGGGCATACAGTGTAGAACCAGATAAGATGCCACCGAATTTGGCATCTGATCAGGGTGTATACTGTTCCACACTCATCCAGCAATTTTTAGACAGATCAACAGGTAGTTGAGTAGATTCACTCAGATTTTAGGACAAGTATGTTAAAGTGGTAAGAAGATAAGGTGTCTGAATATTAACCCTTGTCTTGCTGAATAAATTAAGATGCCACACCTACTTCAAATTTCCAGCCAATCAGATTACTTGATCCAGATAGTTGATATAAATTCACATACTATATGGCAAACAGTGCAGATCCAGATCAGTTGGCTTCTTGTTGGCTTCTTAGAAGCCAACTGATCGGGATCTACACTGTTTGCAAAGGCAGGGTATATCCGTGGTTCAGCAGGACAAGGCTTAAGAGTAATTATGGTAGGTTGTTTATGTTGAAGGATATGACATGAATACTGAAATGATAGTCTAACCCTTAACCTTTACCACTCTCTGGGCATTTTCAGCAGAAGACAAATTGATGATATTTTTCTTATTTTTCCCAGAAAACAGGATTTGACATTTCATGTATATTGTCTTCTTAGGAGACAATTTGCATGAAATGTCAAATAAATGCAAATTGTCAAATCCTGTTTTCTGGGAAAAATAAGACAATTACTTAAAAATGTCGTCTGCTGAAAATTTTACCTAGAGAGCTAAGCGTTAAAAGGCTAAGCAAAATTGTAGCAGATGACATTCCAGTTTTGTTCATTAGTGGTTTTTGAAAGACAAGAAGACTTGGCATTTCATGTGAATTGTCTGCTAGGCAGATGATTCACATGAAATGTCTACCCTTAATTTCTCTGAAATAAAAATTCCCCCCACAAAAATAGTTTTAAGGGCTATTTTTGGAACTGCTTGGTTTGCATATGATTGTAAGTGTTGTGAAATGAACCAGTGCATGACAAAACCTACAATAAGACCTGTGTGACCCGCAGATTCAAATCAGACTGCACATCCAACCAGTATGGCAAGGGTTCTCATTTATCCCATTTTGGATAGCCTGGAGGCTGTAGAAATCAGACTGCACAGATACGCAGGCTGATCCGAGTCTTTGCTGATCACACAAGTCTTACTGTAGGTTTTGTCATGCGCTGGCTCAAATGTCAGTGATTTCTGTTAGAAATATGTGTACACTTTAGCTTCATTGTTATGCTGTTCATTACACTATTCTTTATAACAGTTTTTTTTTATATAATGCTCTAAAACACTTTTTGCCTTCAGTTAATGTACTCATAGCTAGAGCTAAGGTGATAATTCAGGAGATAATGAGAGATTTTTTGTTGTTTTGTTTTGTACGAAAACTTATCTTGAGGGATACTCATTGAAATCACTTCAATGAGGCTTTTTTTTTTTTTTTTTTCCATTATGTTCCCTTGAGTACCCACAAGACATGTTTTGATGCAAAAGAAAACAAAATCATGTTTGAATATCCATTCCCTTGTACCACTATGCCAATCAGGGCTGGAAAATTCCATTAGTCAACTTGCCATGATGAGTTGGCATATGCTATTAGACCCTTTTAACTTCTGACAGCATTGAAATGTTTTCCATTGCTATTGTTTTATATTGCTAAATTTGTGCCAAACTTATTGTTATTGAATATTGTAGTAAATGTTCTAAAAAATTGAAGAAAATTAAAAACTACCTATATTAATCAGGGCCCAGTTGTTCAAAGCATTGTTAGCGTAACAAGCTTATTAGTGGTCAAAATGTTAACTGTTCTAGTAAGTACAATATCTAATTCACAAGTAATTTTGCTGAGAAAATGTGAGTAGCTTTTGCAAATGCAAAAGCTACTTACATTTTTTCAGCAAAAATATTAGCGTGTATGCCATATTTAATGACCAAAATTTTAACGATACATTAACTAATGACATTGTTAGCTTTGAACAGCTGGGCCCAGGTCTCTTCATTATTAAACAATGTGAAGTAACTAATTTTGCAAAGGGAGGCAATTTAATGTACATCCCTAAAGATTTTTTTTTTTCTTATTGAAATTGAGATTTTACTATTTTTTTGAGAATATTTACTTATTTGAACTACCCAAATAAAGGTTCCTCATGTGTCTGCATAATGTGCAAATACAGATTACTGTATTTACCCTAAATATTCAGATTCCTCAAGTCTTTACCATACTTGTCATAAAATTTGAACAAGTCAATTTCTACTACATGCATGTATTGCTGTTTACCTTATTTTGGCTAAAGATTGTGGCCCTAACTTTATAGCATAGTTGTCTTAAATTTTGAATAAGTCCATTTATACTACATATATGTATTGTTGTGTCTAGAATTACTGGATGAATGACAAACAGTGCACACCCAGATAATATGTGTTCTGTGGATCTTATCTGGGTCTACCCGGTTCGCTTAGGCCTGTCTATCTGAACACTTAGGCTAAATATGACATGCAATAAAGGAAAAGGACCTGTATGCAATTTGCGGACAATGCAGGCACAGATCAGCCTGCACATTTGTACAGGCTGATCAGGGCTTCCATGCTCACTTAAGAATCATATGTCCATATCAGACTGCAAGGATGTGCATGCTTATCTGAACCTTTGCTGCTCGCAAGTGGGATAAGGACTTTTCCCCACATTGCGCATCACATGGTATCCATATATTCCAGCAGCTTGTGCACATTTTGTATTTGTATTGTGAAATTTCTTAACCCTTGTCCTGCTGAATAAATTAAGATGCCATGCCCACTTCTAATTTCCACTTCTAATATAAATTAAGATGCCACGCCCACTTTTGATTTCCACTTCTAATTTTCAGCCAGTCAGGTTACTTGATCCGGATTGTTGCTATAAATTCACATACACAATGGCAAACAATGCAGATCCAGATCAGTTGGCTTCTGAAGAAGCCAACTGATCTGGATCTACACTGCTTGCAAAGGCAGGTATATCCAGGTTCAGCAGGACAAGGGTTTATATTCAGGCACACACCTTACTTATGCATAGCTCCATATAAACAGCTTTTTTTAACCAAAAATTGTTGATATTTTTCTTATTTCTGCATGAAAATGTATATTGTGGGTATACTCCCTTCCTACTTTATCCCGTGGCCTACTTTTTCGCGGGATTTACATATCTCCTAATTTCTCATCTGCTATGCCCCCTATCGGTTGTTTATATGTTTCATTTCAGGGCATCAAACTACCAAGAGCAAAACAGAAAAAAAAGGAAAATTATCTAGAATATTGGTGCAAAAAATTACATTTATGTTAAAGTTGTGTACAACTTCACTTTTGTGCATCTTCTGTATACCCCCCTGCTCTTAAAAGTCCATATAATTTATTTTTAGGTCATCATTTTTATTTTTTCTCCACCTGAAACAGACAACAGTGTCTGAGAGTTGTTGCTCTCACTGAGTCACGCTACTACCATATATGGAAAGTCAGTCCCAGAATTCCAAAATGAGGGAAGCCAGCAAACAATTAATAAACAATAATGCAATTTGTATAGAGGAGTGGGGGTGGTCGGGTGGTGCGAAGGTGCTGTGTATCTTACATCACTGGGGCGTCCAACTGATATTGGCTTACAGTTGGGCAAGGCCTGCTATCCTTGTAGTGGGTAAGGGTAGAGGGGGAATGTTTTTATTTCTTCTGTTTCTTCACTTTCATTCCTGTTCCTCTTTCTTCCCTGTCCCTCTCTTTTATCTCCTCTACTCTCTCTTCTATCTCTTTTCTCTCTTTCTCTGGGAGACGACACAAAATGACCCTCATGGGTTGACGTGTCGTTAAACCCCAACACAATAAACAATGTATAGAGGAGTTCATCCCAGCTTTGATTCTCAATTTGAATGATCGTCTTACACAGTCTGATGTTGTGTTTCGGTAATTTTTCGCAAATGAGCTAAGTGTGATGTTTGTTCCCACTGGACACAGCTTCAGTTTTGTTCTTAAGTTAGAGGAGTGTGATGGGTTTAGGTGTCCCCACTGCAAAGGAAATTTACAGCAAATTTGCCTTTTCTGTGAAATATATTCTAGATAGCAACTTGTTGCTTTTGTATTTCAAAAACCAAAGTTTTAAAGTTGTGACTGAAGTTTCAAAGTCGGCATTTAGTGACACGATTGTTTCTAAACACTTATGAAGAATTTTAAATCGACTGGCTACCCATTACTAAAATCAATTTCAATTTAAGTGAACCCTGCGATAAAGAAAGGCGACCCAGTGACGTCACTACAACACACATGGCGGACAAAACCAGTGTGTCTGAAAAATCTGACAGGCTGATTTAAAATATGTTCTATGCACAATTGTTTAGAAATGATTGAACTACAGATAAATGGTATGGTGTCTCCTTCTTCTCCTATCTTGCTATGAGTTGTAAGGGGCGCAATAAAGTAGTATGCCGGGCTACTTGTTACAACCTCCTCGATGAAGTGCCTCTAATCAGTAACCACAACATATTTTTTCGTGCAGAAGTAAAAAAATATTATATTATCCTGATACTCCCTCTTACCTGGAGCTATGCTTATGTGAAACTTTGACAAGTCTTTCAGACTACTTGATGAAGTGTCTTAAAGTAGAATCAGAAAGACACACACTATAACCTAATTAAACTTCTTAGTATTGATCAAGGTCTGCTTTTTTTTCCCCAGGAATGGTTGTTTAAATATTTGAGATAAATACAGTAATGAATGGCCTACTGTGCTTTTGACATCTTTCAGAAAGTTGATTTTTGCTTGGCACTTTGCACAGAAGTAAATTTGCAAACTTTTGTCGAGATTAAATGCAAAACCAATTTTCATAACTGCCTTTGCACAAAAAGTTTTGTTACAGTCTTTTGTTTTTAAAAAATCAAATAGTTTTACTTTTCTCTATAGTAAAGATGGCTGCAAATTATGCAGAAATTTGTATGGTAGGTAACTTGAATGCAGATTTTCAATAAGTTTCACTTGTTCAAATTTTCTAAAATTTTCACAATTTTGTGGTGAAACATCAATAATTAAAAATCAGCAATGAAAAGTAATAAAAAATATTTTCTTAGACAAAATTTCCAAAAAAATCACTTTACTATAGACTTTGCATAGGTTAGATAAATTTTTGGCCGTAAATTTAATTTTAGGGTAAATATTTGAGAATAAAACACAGAAACAGAAAAGACAAATGGTTTCTGATAAGATGTAGTCAATCAGAAGAAAATGTTTTCATTTAAAATAAAACGCCAAGCAAAAGACGTCTTCCCAAATGATGTCGAAAGGACAGTACCGTATTTACCATATGTATTCGGACAGACAGGCCTGAGCAAACAGTTTAGATCCAGATGAGATGCCGCAGAACGCGGCGTCTCATCTGGGTCTACACTGTTTGCCACTCATCCAGCAATTTTTAGACACAACATCGGGTAGTGAATTGTACTGGTTTAAATGTTAGAACATATATGGTAAGGAGTTGAGGTGTCCGAATACTTAGGGTAAATACGGTAGTCTGTGATTAAACCTTTTATATCTACAGACTGATTGGGTCTAGATCATTTGCAGCTAACATTCCTTTTTGCATGTTCTGGCTATTTTTTAGTTATCATGATATAGTCAGTGGTATATAAAAGAGATAAAGATAATCATAATTATATTGTTTGTTTTGCTTTAAGCCAAATTCTCATCAATCTGCATCTTTTGCTCATATGGTAACTGGACCTTAATTAGGGTGAATTAATAAGGGTCAAAGGCAGAACAATCTGAGTCAAAGGGAGGCCACTAGCAGGAAATATTTTGCTTTTCTGGTTATATTCATCCCTTTTTAACCCTTAAAAAGCCAAGAAAAACTGCATCTGAAAATGTCGTGTGCTGCATCTACTTGCAAACTTTTCAAACATACTTTTTGCATATAGGCAAACAGTGTGGACCCAGATCAGACTGCTCCTAAAGGAGCAGTCTGATCTGGGGCCACACTGTTTGCAACAATGACTTTTAAAGTAACCAGCAGAAGACAAAGCAGACGACAATTGTTGTGATTGGCGCTTTAAGAGTTAAAGCAGACTTTTAACTCTTTGCATGCTGGGTAATTGTGCATGCTTTTTGTCATTTTACGGATTTTTTTTTTTTGAATTAACTTTTTCAAAAAAATCTTTTAGGAATACTATCAGAGTGACAAATAGTTTGGATCCAGATCAGGCCCGACGTTTTGTTGGGCCTGATCTGTGTCCAAGCTGTATGCAATGGTTATCAGCAGACAACAAAAGTCACCACTAGTGGGGAAAGAGTTAATAATGGTCAAAGGCAAAACACACCTGACCACTAGCAGGAAATATTTTGGTTTCCTGGTTATATTAATCCCTGCTTAAAGCAGACTATTTTTAAGGGAAGAATTTGTTCCCTCCCTGTGAGAGTAGCCAAACTTTGAGAAGGGAGACAAATACTTTCAGGCCAGAATGGTGTCCCTTGGTGTGTAATCAACCACCAGAAAGGATCTATACAGTAGATAATAGACACTGGTCAGACTGGAATTACACATTGCCATACCAGTCAATCATAAGAGTGATGAGCTTGGTAAAGGCATTACGAAAATGTGCCTATTCAAATATGAGTATATAGAAAATTTCACCTCCAAAAACTGAAAATTTTCAGATAAAAAAAACTCTATTTCTCATATTTCTGCTCACAATCTATGTTTTTGAGACAAATTAATAAGAAAAATAATGTATACCCCTGTAAACCCCAGTTTTGACTCTAAAAGTCTACTGTATGTAATGATTTTCTAATGGAGCAGTGAAGGGGTCGACTAGACTACAGACAAATAGGTTGATCTGGGCCTTTGCTGTCTACACACTTTGAGAAAAACCTTTCATGATATCATATATGGTTTATTTCTTAGCAAAATGTTTACCAATCAGACACTGACTAATTATATCGGGACTAAAATTCTAGGACTGGCAATTTTTCAGTTTTTAAAATTGTAGCAGACAACATTCTAAATTTTTTTGTTATTTTTCTGAGAAAATAAGACTTGGCATTTCATGTGAGTCATCTACTAGGCAGACCATTCATATAAAATGTCATGTCTTATTTTCTCAAAACAAATACAATAGGAATTTTAGAATGTCATCTGCAACTAGTAACTTTCTTTTAAAGCTGTTTAAGGATTCAGTTTTTCTGACAAGTTACCTTTTGGACAATACTATTAATACACCCTGACTTAAATTCCTTCAGTGTATAAAATTCTGACTGCAAAGAATCTGGACTCGTACATGTAAAAGTAAAAGATTTAAGGTCTGAAAGAATGAAAGCAAATATCCACCATAAATAATTGAATTTGAAATATCTTTCATATGCAGTACAATGATAATTTACAGTGGTAATCTATGTTTATCATTTTGTGTTTAACCTTTACCACATTGGGCTAATTCAGCAGAGGACACAGTGATATTTTTCTTATTTTTTCCCAGAAAACAAGTCATGACATTTCATGCAAATTGTCTCCAGTGTAGACAATTTGCATGAAATGTTAAACCTGTCTTCTGGTAAAAATATTTCAAAGTGCCATCTGCTGAAAATTTTACCCAGTGTGCTAAGCATTAATGCTAGATTTCAGTCACTTTGCAACAAAGACAAAGTATAACATGAGAAAGATTCTGTACAATGGATCATTGTGCAACTAGAGCAAGTAACCAAGGTCTCATGTCGAGGGTTGAGCGCAAGACTATAGTAACTCAAACATATTTTTGAACCCCTTGTTAAGGGGCATATTGGACCCCTTTGTAAACAATGCAAATTTAGGTGCCATTGCTCTTACGAGCAATGGCACCTAAATTTTCATTGTTTACAGAAAAAAAATGTTGAAACCTTCATAACGCCTTCATGGTGAGGAGATTAGGTTTGGGGGAAAAAACAACCATCTGACTTACGCCAGTCTTGCGCTCAACCCTCGATGTGCACCTAGGCCAGTACCACTGCCAAAGCAGCAAAATAATGTCAAAATAATGTCAGCTAAGCTGTATCTATCCAGTCTGGATACTAAAAACACTTATAAAAAGCAAACAAAAAACCTGGGCCCAGTTGTTCAAAGCGTCGTTAGCTTAACGAGCTCGTTAAGGGTCATTTCGTTAACTGTTTTAGCGGATTCAGTATACAATATTCTGATATTTTTTGCTGAAAAAATGTGAGTAGCTTTTGCACTGCAAAAGCTACCCACATTTTTTCAGCAAAAAATTTCAGCATATTCATGTATCACTGGATTTAAATTTTAACGAATCGTTAACTAACGACATCGTTAGCTTTGAACAGCTGGGCCCTGACATACACCACTGATGCAAAAGTTAATTGAAGTACAAAGACAGAATGACAAAAACTATATTACCCCATGGTATACTCCATATCATTATGAAAACACACCTATATAATTATTCAAATATATTGAGAATTTTACCACAAAAAACTGAAAACTTTCAGGTGAAAAATTCTGGTAGTTTTTGTATTTCTGCTCATAACATAGACTGTGAGTACTTGTTAGAACTGCCTTGGTGAGGCAGTTCTAACGAGTACCCACAATCTATATTTTTGAGCAGAAATAAGAAAATGTATACCCCTGTAAACCCTAGTTTTACTGTATAAAAGTGAGGTTTAAGGGGGTCAAAACTTTAGAGGCGTGTTTTTGTGATGTGCTGGGGTTATGACCGTGCAAACCCATCCTAGTAAACACAACATTATAGCAATGTCATTTCAACTTCGCCACAAAGTCCTGATTTTCCAGTGAGATTGAAATGACCTTGTGATGTATGTTTGGTGGGATGATTACTAGAATAGTGAGAACTAAACCTCTGCTGTTGGCTTGTAGTCCTTCCAATAACAATAATCAATGGTCATATCAAAGAATCACAATATATATTCATGAGACAACAAGGATCAAAATCCACATATTATGGCTTACGATAACTATATCAATCCACCTTGTGATGTATCTGAGAAGTTTTAGCAATTTGTTTTCTGATTTTAATTTTAAAGCATAAAATTTAATGTAACGCTTCTTTTAATACAAAAATATGTGTTCCTGTATTTGATTGTGGTTGAATTTATTTTTTTTCTTCCAAAAATGCATTTCCTTTCATATCAACCCTTGAACCATAGCATTTTACTGCTTCAGTTTATCTTAATGGGCAAGGTATACACCTCAAGGGAGATCACTCTGACTTCAAAATATTTGCCTTTAAAGGAAAGACTCTACTCAGAGAGGGAGCAAATTCTCTCCTTTGACATTAGCACCTTCGAAAGTACATGTAATTCTTTCAGGGAAGGGAAGCTACAATTTTCAGTAAGAGTGCTCACTCTTAGAGGTGCACCCATTCACCTACAATGCGAAATATGAGAGCATTGTAGGAAAATCAACAATTTAGCACATACCCAACCAACAGTGATGGTCATGGCCAGCCTGACCATTTACACAGTCTGACCAGTTTTGTTGGTATTAGACCTTAAAGTGCCATTCCAAATAGCAGCAGATGCCATTCTAAATTTTTTCTTTCTTTTTTTTTCTGAGAAAATAAGGCTAGACATTTCATGTGAATCATCTGCTGTGCAGAAGATTCACGATTCACATGAAATATCAAGTCTTCCTTTTTCTGAGGTGTAAAAAAAAATATTTTAGAATGTTGACTACTGCTATTTTGAATGGTACTTTAAGGGTAAACCTACATAATTCAAAGACCTGGTCAAACACATATGGCAAATGTTGTTCTGGGTCCAATTGTTCAAAGCATTATTTGCTTAATGATGTCATTAAATGAATGTGATGTTAAATTTCAGAGTATAAGTTGTATTATTACAATTACATGTATTAAAGTTTAAATTGTATTAATACAATGATTAAAGTACTAGTACAAATTGTATTAATACAATTACAGTATAAATTGTATTACAACAATCTGATGACAAAATATTAGTAGCTTATTAAGAATAAAAGAACACATTTTTTTCATCAAAACATATCTATAAAATATAAAATGTCAAATCTGGATGAACAAGTTAAGCTAACAACATCTTGAACACTAAGTCTTGGACCCTACACTGTTTGTATGCAAACCGAGACAATAGCCACATGATTTATCTCCCTTTAACACTCTCCTCATCAGTCAAACTTGTATCCTTTTGATGTCAAGTCTTCTTTTGCTTCTGTGATTTGCTGCAATAATAAAAATGACAAGAAAATGTACAAAATATGGATTAAAGGGCAGCAATAGGGAACTCTAGATATACAGGTTAATGCTTAGAACTATTAGTAAAATTTTCAGCAGATGACAGTAAAAATTTTTTTTTCTTATTTTTCCCAGAAAACAGGTTTTGACATTTCATCCAAATGATCTCCGATGTGAAATAATTTTCTTATTTTTCCCAGAAAACAGGTTTTGACATTTCATGCAAATTGTCTCCAATTTGCATGAAATATATCCTGTAATCTGGGTAATATAAGAAAAATATATTGAATTTGTAGTCTGCCAAATTTGCCCAGCAAGTGGTAAAGGTTAATGAGTGCAGCCTTTGATCAGACTCTGTGTATGTGCAGACTGATCTCCAGGCATTTGCTGTTTGCATAAATTATATTTTAACAGTAGCCACCACTTTTGCATGACACAGCTCCCACACAAACTGATAATCCAGACCAGACATGATGCGCAATACAAGAAAAGTGCAGTTATGCTATATGAAAGCCCAGCTCAGTCTACTCATTTCAACTATTGAATCAACATAATGGGAACTTTTCCCTGCCATTAATAAGTATCTAATGGTCAATTACTTTGTACATACAGATATTTATCAATAAATAATCTAGACTTTTATTACATAAAATATAGAGTGTTTTACATGGAAAAAAATCCTTTCACACTTAGCACTCTGGGTAAAATTTTCAGCAGACAACATATCAAAACGTTTTATTTATTTAAAAAAAAAAGAAAAAAAAAACAACAGCAGAATTTGACATTTCATGCAAACTGTCTTCATTGGAGACAATTTTCACGAAATGTAGAATCATGTTTTCTGGGAAAAAAAAAGTGAAAATATCACCAATTTGTCTTCTGCTGAAGTAGCCCAGAGAGTGGTAAAGAGTAATGAGGGCCATTGTTTCCTCTTACAGATCAATAAATACTATAGTACATATCCACAAACATAGACTGTACAGATTGCATAAGGGTATTTTTTGAATGTGCAACATTTGATGTGTATAGCAAAAGTACAGGGCTCAGTTGTTCAAAGCATCCTTAGCTTAACAAGCTTGTTAAGGGTCATTTTGTTAACTGTTTTAGCAGATTCAATAAACAATATTTGGATTTTTTTTGCTGAAAAAATGTGAGTAGCTTTTGCACTGCAAAAGCTACTCACATTTTTTCAGCAAAATATTTCAGCATATTTTGGTATCACTGGATGTAAATTTTAATGAATCATTAACTAACGACATCATTAGCTTTGAACAACTGGGCCTAGATTAATATGGGCATCTATGGAAAAGGATAGTTTGTGCTAAATTTACACAATTTAAAGTCACAATTACCCTAAATATTTGGACACTGTAACTCCTTAACACACTTCAGCTAACTTTTTAAGTGCAATGATTCTAATGAGATGGAAAAGCATAAGGTACAGTAACCACTTAGGATGATGGGTACAAAAATAGTGGATGACATTCTGATATATTTTTCTTAGAAAATATGGGTCTGACATTTCATGCAAATTTTGTTTACACAGAAGACAATTTGCATGAAATTTCAATCATCTTCAAGAGAAAAATAAGAAAATATAGGGATTGACATTTCATGCAAAAAGTCTCATTAGAAGAAAATTTGCATGAAATGCTAAAACCTAGTTTCTGGGGGAAAATAAGAAATAAATATGATCCATTTGTAGATGACTTTGTTTAGGTGACTTATAAAGTGGATTTCAAAACTGCTTGCAAAATTAGCAGAACTCAACTTAGCTCCAGATAAGGTAACAACTGAGGTGACAATTTGGGACATGTTTTTTTTTATTATTTTTGCGCCAAAACATATCTTGTTGATACTCACTGGTTCTGCCTCTGTGCAGTGATTCATTAACCCTTGTCCTGCTGAACCTGGATACCCTGCCTTTGCAAACAGTATAGATCTGAGGAAGCCAACTGATCTGGATCTGCACTGTTTGCCATTCAGTATGTGAATTTATATCAACAATCTGGATCAAGGAATCTGAGTGGCTGACAATTAGAAGTGGGCATGGCATCTTAATTTATTCAGCATGACAAGGGTTATGTACCTACAAGATATGTTGGTGCAAAAATAACAAACACTATCTCAGAGTTCTCATTAACTCCAGATTTGGAGTAAGTTACTCCAACTGTTCATTTCTGACTCCAACTTTTTGGAAAGTCTCAATAGAAAAGTATGGTAAAACTCCAACTTTTTCTGGACGACAGCATTTTACTCCAATTTTCAAAATCCTAGTGAGAACCCTGTATCTTCTGATCACTCCCTTTATCTGGAATTATGGTTTAGATACATCATAATTTGAGATTTGCAAACTTCAAGTACCATATTCACCCCTAACATCACGAAAACATGCCTATATAATTTTGACCCCTTTATACCCCACTTTTATATAGTAAAACTGGAGTTTACAGGGGTACACATTATTTTACTTATTTCTGCTCAAAAACATAGATTGTGGGTACTCATTAGAACTGCCTCACTGAGGCAGTTCTAATGAGTACCCACACTCTACATTTTGAGTAGAAATAAGAAAAATATCAGATTTTTTATCTGAAAACTTTCAGTTTTGGGTGGTGAAATTTTCAATTTATTTGATTAGGCATGTTTTTGTAAAGTTATTGAGAAGGCAGATAGACCAAACAGTGTAGAACCAGATCACAGAAGGTGCAAGTGAAACTGTGTAAGTGAAACTCACTGATTGTAATTCTTCTGCTGCAGCTAAGCAATCGTTAAAAGTAGCGACTCTATAGCCTATCACAGCTGCTGAATAAAACTGTAATAAACAAGATCGAGAACTCATACATGATAGGTAACAACTGATAAATCAATACATCTACAAAACTACTACAAACATGCACATGAGAACAAAAAGGTTTCTAAATTTAGAAGTTTTCTGTGAAGATGATTTTACAGCAACATAAAGTCAACTGTCAAGCTGTTAATCCTTAAGTGCCAGTCACAAAGGCAGGCAGCATTTTGAAATAAGAATATATATATTATTTTTCAGAGAAAATAAGATTTGCCATCTCATATGAATTTTCTGCTTGGCAGACAAATTCACATGAAATGTCATCTCATTTTCTCTGAAAAATTAAAATCAAAATCAAAATGATATCTGCTACAAGTCTGGAATGTGCTTTTAGGGATAAATACTACTTTCTTCCTTTTTTATCAGCAATATCTATATTCTGTCTTTGTGAAACATTAGATAAAATTATCCAGATAAAACATTTTATTCTCTCTATGAAAATTCACTCACTGAAGCCTTGCTCTCATAAACTATTCTAAAAAATGATGCCAGAACTTATATTTTCCATTTCAACACTTAGCATGCTGGGTTAAAATTTCAGCAGACCTCATTTTGAAATATTTTTCTCGTTTTCCCAGAAGAGGATTTGACATTTCATAACATTGTCAAATCCTATTGTCTGCGAAAAAATAAGAAAAATATAATCAACATGACATCTGAATTTGCCCAGAGCATGATAAGTGTCAATTCAAGTTACTTAACCTTTACCACTCTCTGGACAGATTCAGCTGATAACAAATTCATGATATTTCTTTTTTTTCTTTCACACAAAAAACAAGAGTTGACATTTCATGCAAATTGTCTCCTATGGAGACAATTTGCAGGAAATGTCAAATCTTATTTTCTGAGAACAATCAGAAAAAGGCATCTGCTGAATTTTTTGGTGCACGGACAATTTGGCCAGCGGACGATTTGGCCAGGACGATTTGGCCTAGGACAATTTGGCCTAGGATGATTTGGCCACAGAAAAATAATGGGTAGGACAATTTGGCCAGATGAATTTGATGTTAATATCATTTATCATTATTATTTTTTATTTTATTCCAATGAACTTTTTTTCCTAAAATGATGATGGAAAAAGAAGCACTCAATCAATTTCTTTAAAACTGGTTCATTAATTACCTTGAAAACAGATTAATGATGATTGGCCGTTTGTTGTGTGGTCATTCTTTCTAATCATCTCTCATTACGCCTTTAACTGTTTAATTCATCATTAACACAATTTAATTGCTATTACAGTTTTCAAAGATCAAAAAGTTGGTCTTTATGATGTTTGTCATACCACAAACTTTTTCATTAATTATTTTATTATAATATTTTAATGGCTTAATTGCAATAGTTTTTGAATGATCCTAAAAAATCAAAAGGTTTGCTTTAATTTTGGTTTTGCAAACAAAATACTTATCATAGGAGCAATATATAAAGCATAATTTTTCAAAGTTCGGCCTCACTGTTTTCATACTTTTTCAATAATGGAGATCACTACTACTGAGAGAGGAGGCAAAAAGTTATGTTTGAATGGCTTTATGTACACAGTAAAAAATGAAGCAAAAGTCAAGAATGAAATTACATGGCGCTGTGTCAGACGAACAAACTACTCCTGCAAGGCTATTCTCCAAACTACTAAAGCCTTTGAAGAACCAACCCTCAAACATGAACACAACCACATCGCAGATACTGTAGGTGAAGAAGTAGAAAAATGCAGACAAAAAATGAAGAAAACTGCCAGCACTACAAATGACAAACCCAACCAGATTGTAACTTTCACATCAGCAGCCCTTCCAGATGAAGTCAAAGTGAGACTACCTGAAGCAGATACCATGAAGAGAGTTCTTCGTCGTGTTAGAGCAGCACACAGACCAAAAGATCCAAGAACACTTAGAGAGCTAACCATTCAGGACCAATACTCCCAGACTGTCGGTGAAAATCCTTCCAATTTTCTTCACTTTGACAACGGTCCAGATGCAGATGAACGAGTTATTGTGTTCTCCCCGCAAACTCACATTCGCCGTCTAGCATCCTGTGATACTTGGTGCATGGATGGCACCTTTTCTGTGGCACCTCTGTTATTCACACAGCTCTATGTTATACAAGGACAAGTTAGTGGTGTCTTTTTGCCATTAGTGTATGCCCTGTTACAGAGAAAAACTCAGACAACATACGAAACCCTGATGCGTGTATTAGTGGACGCTGGATGTGATCCTTCTGTGATTATAATCGATTTTGAACGCAGTGTTGAATTAGCGATAAATTCAGTTTTTGGGGAACATGTGAACATAAAGTTTTGTTTCTACCATCTTACACAATCAATATGGCGTAAAATACAATCTCTTGGACTATCAAATCATTGTGAAAGAGACAATGACTTTCGCCTCTACTGTGGACAAATTGATGCCTTAGCCTTTCTTCCCCTCGATGAAGTTCAACAAGGGATGGTATATCTGAAAGAAACAGTTCTAGAAGAGGCAGAACCACTTCTTGAGTACTTTGACAGTACTTATGTTACGGGACAGCTACGCCCAAGACGGAACAATGACTGCCTGGTGTTAAACTTCCGCAGGATTCCTCCAATTTTTGCCCCTCACAGATGGAATGTTCACATAAGTACAGTGACCAATGAACCAAGGACAAACAATGCTGCTGAAGGATGGAACAACAAATTTCACTCCCTAATTGGCCAAGACCATCCAACAATATGGAAGTTAATTGAAGTTTTGCAAACTGACTGTTCTCGTGTACATTCCATTTTGATGCAAGACGAACGTGGGATTCAACCTAAGAAAAGAACAAAGAAAGTCTACACTGAACTTCAGAAACGTCTATTCAACCTCTGCCAAGACAGAATAAATGGACATAAGACAATTCCAGAGTTTCTTTTGGGTGTTTCCCATAACCTTAGAGCTGGTGAACCTAACATATAAGTTTGAATAGTGACATTCTTAGGAAAGTGAGTTAGATGGATTTATCGTGCAGTGCACTGCAAATAGTTTGTAGTACATAAAATAAAATTGACAAATCTTAATTTTCACTCTAATATCTAAAAATTGTCTGTTATAGTCAGAAGCAGTTTGATTTTGATCAACATAGAATGCAACAATGATTCAGATGAAATATCAAAACTTATTTAACCCATTACCACACAACAAATTTTAGACTCTCCCAATTTGAAAGAATCTGCAGGTGACAAAATCAAAATTCATTCATGTGAGTTGAAATACTTCTATAGGGTAGAAAACGTTGTGGAAAAAAAAGTATGTGCTCATTATGAGCAATTTCTCCTTTTCCCACAGTGTTTTCCAAAGATTCTTACCACAGATACGTAAAAATACAGGACTGAGTGGTAATGGGCTAAAAGGAATAACAGGTTGTTTTCAAGAAGATATCTGCTAAAATTGTCTTTGGTATAAAGGGTTCAAAATATTCAACGTAAAACAATTCATATGACATGTAAATGTTCTTCTTCCTGAATGATAATTTAAAAAAATAAAATAAAATGAATAATCCTTGTGAATCAAATTCTACTTTTAGTCTATTTCCCCCCAAAAAGTCATTAAAAAATCAAATCCCATAACATTATATTCATCTGGCCCAGTTGTCCTATCCAGTATTTTTTGGCGGCCAAATTGTCCTAGGCCGAATTGTCCTAGGCCAAATTGTCCTGGCCAAATCGTCCACTGGCCAAATTGTCCTACATTCCAATTTTTTACCCAGCATGTCATCTGTAAAATAATTATGAACATGAGCCAAAATTTACCTAAGCTGCAAATAAAATATTTTTTTATCAACAAGCACTGATAATTTTCTCATTTCTCTATGTGGTAGATACTCATTAGAACTGACTCATTGAGGTAACACTAATCATGAACAAAACATACATTTTCTTGAGAAAAAAATATCTATCATTTTCACATTATGCTATTTTAACCCATTTATGCCGAGCGGACTCTTCTACCTGAACTCTTTGGACCAATCCATTTCTAGTTTAAGGGGTGTCTGGTAAGTTTTGATCATTACCATATTTTATTGAAATGCCTGTAGTGTATGCAAACAGTGCAGACCCTGATCAGATGCCAAATTCTGTGGTGTCAGATCTGGGTCTACACTGTTTGCCAATGTCCCTTTTATGGGACGCTAGGCACAACTGGGTTACCTTACATAATATACCTCCATTCCTGCCATCTAAAAAATGAACAATATTTGCATATCAACTAGAAATCTAAGAGAATACTTACTGCAAATGCTACCAATATAAACACTGGCATCTGTAAAAATAAAAAAACAAAAATTAGCCATAATGCTAAAAAAAAATGTATCTGAGACCGTTTGCACCCAACGGAGATTCAGATCAGCCAAGATGAATGCAAATGCTGATTGGAGTATTTGTTGTGTGCACATGGCCTAAGGACATTTTGTTTTGGTGCAGCTACTATACAACAAGCAAACTGGGAGTTCAAGAGGGGAGGGGAGCAACTCTCAACATTTCTGCTTCCTTTTTGAAAAGGGTCTACTGTGAAAGGAAATAATTTGCTCCGAGGGGGGAGCATGTTTGCCTGAATACTAAAAGTAAATATGGTATACTTCTATTTTCAAATACTGATCATCTTTTGTTTCTGGATTCAGAAATAAGTAAAAACAATGTGAGTACATGTGCATGAGGAAATAAATGTTTCAAAACATTGTTTTGTTTGTTTGCTTTATTCCAATTTTTCTCACTTTCAACAATCTTTTAGTCATATTGCAATGGTGTCTGGATGTGGTAGGGAGCTCAATGCTCTCTTTTAGAGTGCTGCCTCACTGAAATATCACTCTCTAGACACATGACATGATATTCTCACCAGTCATATTTAACTGACAATGTTTTAACCAGATCTACCTCCATTTTTGTAGTTTTTGGTATTACTTGGCCACGGATCGAAGTCACAATCCCGAGGTCATCAAGTGGATGCTCTACCAATTGAGCCACAGTGCCTGTACATTTTAATACATAGTTCTAGATAAAGACAGTATTCAGAAGACAATTTTTTGTTATTTTTGCATCAAAACCTATCTTTTGGATTGTGGATACTCACTGCAATTGCCTCAGCAAGCTGAAACAAACAACATTACGAAAACACGCCTAGTCAAATATATAGAAAATTTCACTTCCAAAAATTGAATATTGTCAGATAAAAACTTTTGATATTTTTCATATTTCTGCTCAAAACATAGATTGTGAGTACTCGTTAGAATCACCTCAGTGAGGGGGTTCTAATGAGTACCTACAATATGTTTTTGAGCAAAAATAATGTATACTGCTGTAAATGCCAGTTTTACTATATAAAAGTGGGGTTTAAGGGGGGTCAAAATTACATAGGTATGTTTTCGTGATGTAAAACATCATAAATTCACTGCTAATCACAGCTCCAGATAAAAGAGGGTAGCCAGATAATATTTTCTTTATTTCTTGATGAAAACATGTTTTGGATACTAATTAAAAGTGCCACTGTAAAGTGTTTCTATTGAGTACCCACAATATGTTCTTGTTGAAAAATAAGAAAAATATAAAAACTTTTCAGTTAAAAAAAAAAGTGCCTTACCTGGAGCTATGGGCTATTACTTTTTTCAAATGTTTTGACAAAAAACATGTTGTTGGTACTCATTAGCAGTGCCTCACTGAGGCACTTCTAATGAGTACCCTCAACATGTTTTTGTCAAAAATTTGAAAAATAGAAGAAACTGGGGGGTACTTTTTGGTTATACATCATGAAAACACACCTATATAATTCTGACCCCCTTAAACCCCACTTTTATATAGAAAAACTTGGGTATACGGGGGGATACATTATTTTCTCATTTTGCTAAAAAAACATAGATTGTGGGTACTCGTTAAAACTGCCTCACTGAGGTGGTTCTAACAAGTACCCACAATCTATGTTTTGAGTAGGAATATGAAAAATATCAGAAATTTTTATCTGAAAATTTTCCTTTTTGGTTGTAAAATTTTCAATTTATTCGAATAGGCGTGTTTTCATAATAAAAAGTGCCTTATCTAAATCTAAGCACTATCATAATTGATTTAGAGCTATATTAACCTTTATCCTGCTGAATAATTTATATAGCCACACCCATTTCTGACTATAAGCCAATCAGATTACATCATATAATGTTTTCGTTCAAATTCATAAACTGAATGACAAACAGTGTAGATCCTGATCAGATGGCTTCTTCAGAAGCCATCTGATCTGGATCTACACTGTTTGCAAAGGTAGGGATTGTCGTGAACAGCAGGATAAGGATTAATATATAGAATGCTTACAAAAAGGATGACATCTTTCGTGGAGTCATTTAGCTCTGTTTTCACAAAACCAAAGACTACAGCTACCCAGACTGACAGGAACACAATACAAACAATCAACCACTGAAATAACTTCGGAATCTGGAAGAAAAAAATCAACAATCAGTACAAATAATGAGGTACTGAACATACTACTGTATTTTCCCTAAGTATTTTGACACTTAAACTCCTTACTTTAATTTGAGTTGAGGTTTTAAGGCTGAGTCAACCTATTAGGGTCCTGTTGAGTGTGGTTAGTTAACCTGCTCACACTGATACTGGACAGGCTTAGTCTTCTAAGTGGTTAACCAGTATTTGTGCACATACTTTTTGACAGTAATTGACGACTGCACTTCTTGAATCAGTGGAAGGGAAGAATGACAACAGAAATGATTTCATGATCTATCTTCATGGAACTTATATGGATGAGCTGCGGTTCAAACCCCTGACCACTGGACCAGATGCTAGTGATTGTGCTATGAAGCCCAGCTAAACTCCTTTACTATACTGGTCCAAAAGACTGAACAAGTCCATACCACAACCTGTTGATGTGTCGAAAAATATTGCTAGATGAGTGGCAAACAGTGTAGACCCTGATCAGATGTCATGTTCTGCAGCATCTGAACTGAGTTTATACTGTTTGTACAGGCCTGTCTGACCCAATACTTAGGGTTATAATGGTACCCTTATTACTTTTTTGTATTTAACTCATTGTAGTCTGGAGACCCCTACAAGAGTAATTGGCAAACAGTGCAGACCCAGATCAGATGCTGCAGAATGTGGCATCTGATCAGGGTCTCCACTATTTGCAAATAGTTCAACCATTTTTCTTTAGGAATATCTAAATCACGAAGCCTGACATAGCTAAAACCAAAATTAGAATCTTCCAATATATAATATGGGAGACTTCATTCAGTCTACAATGGGTTAAACAAAATATTGGGACATCTTAACTGCTAACAATACTTGTCCTAAAATTTGAACAAGTCCATTTGACTACAGGTTAACCCATTGTATACTGAATAGACTCTCCCACACCATATAATGGAAAAGTGTAATTTCAATTTTAGGTACGTCCGGCTATGAGATTTACACATTCCTAGAGAAAAATGGCTAAACTATTTGCAAACAGATGAGACCTTGATTCTGCAGCGTCTAATATGGGTCTGCACTGTTTGCCAATTACCCTTTTACGAGTCTCCCGACTACAATGGTTTAATGTATCTAAAACCCTATGGAGTGGCAAAAACTGTAGACCCTGATCAGATGCTGCATTATGTGGCATCTGATCTGGGTCTACTCTGTTTGCTCAGGCATGTCTGTCCCAATACTAAGGATTATTATAGTATCCTTATTAGCATGTACCTTTTTTTATCTTTACCCAAAGTATTGAATTCGAGACTTCTTAACGCATACTTGTCCTAAATTTTGAACAAGTCAATTTGACTATAAATGTATCTAAAACCCTATGAGTGGCTAGCAGTGTAGACCCATATCAGATGCTGCATTTTGGATCTACATTATATGCTCGGGTATATCTGTCCCAATACTTAAAGTATAAAAATGGTAAATTCACACAGATACCTTTAATTCTTAGCACTTAGGGTAAAAATTTCAGTGGATGACATTTTGAAATATTTTTCTTATTTTTCCCAGAAAATAGGATTTGACATTTCAGTCTCTGAGACCTGATAATTTTTTACTCTGTCCACCCTGCACAATATATACCTTTGCAAACAGTGTAGATCCAGCTGAGACAGTCTCATCAGGATATACACTGTTTGCCCATCTGCTAATGATTTTCAGTAAAAACCTCTACTGACAACAATGGACATGACCAAATATAAAGATGGAAAAGTCCACTTCAAAAACTCATGGGTGAAAGGGTTAAGGGAGCTTAAAAAAATAAGAGGACATGATAAAATTTATCAAAACACTTTTAAAAAGTGTTTGTGTGTTTATGTGTGTGAGTGTGAGTGTGCATGTGTGCATGCTAACCTGCATGTATGTGTGTTTTACACAAGAAACAAGCATAATATGGACCTTTTGGTTATTTCTACACACAATGCTAACTAGAGAAATTTACCCATTTACACTGAATGGATTCTTCTACCTAAACACTTTGGACAGGTCCATTTCCTATAAGGGATGTCTGGTTAGTTTTTATTATTATCGTGTTTTGTAGAAATGTCTGAACTTAATGCTAATTAACAGTGTAGACCCTGATCTGCGGCATCTGATCTGGTATACACTATTTGCTAATGTCCCTTTTATGGGACGCTAGGCTTAAATGGGTTAAAATAGGATAGAGAAGCTCAAAACAAGTAGGACTAACTCCTAAATGCATGCCATGTACTTGCATAAATGCAGTTTATTAGAAATTTTCATACATTAGCAAAAAGCTTTTAATTTTAATACTGACTCTGCTAATTAACTAAAGAAAGAAACAAAGTGCCTACCAAAGTAAAATAATTTCGTTCCATTGTATTTTTCAGACTTCTTCTAGAAGAAATGTTCCTCTCCTATGTTTATAGCATGTTAAGACAGAAACAGAAAGGATGCTAAACAATCCTGCTAATATGTACAGTTAGTGATCAAAATTATCAGATCAAAAGGTTTCAAGGTTGACAGTTAATTCACATACCATATGCATATACTGTGAATTAACTTATTCCATTTTTGTGTATTATGCAGCAAGCATTTACTCACCATGATTGGTTGGATGGGATTTTTTCCTCTGTGGCTAATATTTTATTTTAGTAATTACTAGCTGACATATGAAGAACTTGTAAAATGCTATGTTAATCAGACAAAGCTAGAAATCGAGTGATAATGGTGGTGAACATTAACACTTAGAATGCTGGGTAAAAATTTCAGCAGAAGACATTTTGAAATATTTTTCTCATTTTTTGCCCAAAATATAATTTGACATTTCATGCAAAATGTCTCTTTAGGATATTTCCAGCAGATGAACCCTTCAACCCTGTAGATCAGCGCAGATGCTTATGCAAACAGTGGAGATCCAGATGAGATGGCTCATGCTGAGCCATCTCATCAGGGTCTACACTGTTTGCCATTCTGTTTTCCAGTTTTGTCTGAAACTCTTGGTTTCAACAACTGAACTGTCCAAATTCAAAGATGGAAGAGACCACTTCAGAAACTCAGATGTGAAAGGGTTAATGAAATTCAATTGGAAATGATATAAAGGTTCACAAACAGGTTTCACAATGGCTTATGTAAAGTAGAATGGAGTGACTCTTGCAACCCTTAAAAACACTTGTCATGCTGAATTAATTAAGATACCACACCCATTTCTAACTGTCAGCCAATCAGATTACTTAATCCAGACTGTTGATATAAATTCACATATTGAATGACAAACAGTGCAGATCCAGATCAGTTGGCTTCTTCAGAAGCCAACTGATCTGGATCTACTCTGTTTGCAAAAGCAGGGTATATCCATGTTCAGCATGACAAGGGTTAAGTGGTTAGAGATGATCTTTTATTTAACTCTTTCGTCCCTGAGTTTCTTAAATAGACTCTTCCATCTTGTACTTGGTAATGTCCATTATTGTAAATAGGGGTGCTGGTAAAAAATCAAAAGCAGATTGGCAAACAGTGTAGATCCTGATGAGACAGCTCATAACAAGCCATCTCATCTGGATCTACACTGTTTGCAAAAGTGTTGGTTGGGTCTGCAGAGGGTTAACACAAGGAAAGACTCACGAGTAAACTTCCTGGTGCTTTCTTATTGTAATAAGCTATAATAGTGTACATAATGAGTAATACTGCTTTAAAGCAGACAGCAATTTTGATTATTTTTTTTTTATTTTCAGAAGAAAACCAAGTCTTGACATTTCATGTGAATTGCCTGCCAAGCAGATGATTTACATGAAATATCAAGACTTGTTTTCTCTGAAAAATAAAAAATGAAAATTTTAGAATGTCGTCTGCAACAAATTTTGCTTGGGGCTTTAAGTGTTAAGCATTATTTTTGTCGATATTTAGTCTGGAATCAGGCTCTCCTAAACCTGTACTTATTGATAACATTAGCTACAATGCCAGAAAACAATTACTTTGGACATCTGCACCCAGCGAAGTTTTGGAGAAGCCTGTGCATTCGCACAGTCTGATCAGAATCTTCACTTGGTGAATTTTGGATAGCTAAGGATGTAAAGTTTCTTCATGGAGATAACAAAGACTCTGATCAGATTGTGCAGATGTGCAGGGTGATTTGAGTCTTCATTGGGCACACACATAATTATGGAATTTACCTGACGACCAAATGGCAGGGGAAAAATGTACATGGTACATGACAATTTATGGTTTACACTAAGTGGTGGGAGCTACTTTGAGTGGATCTATATCTGAATTCCAGGAGAAATTGTCAAAGAAATTATAGTGTTCTCATTAATAGGTGCTGAAATTAACCCTAGTCCTGCTGATTCTGGATATGCCTCACATTTGCAAACAGTGTAGATCCAGATCAGTTGATTACTGTTTTTTTTCTTTATGTTTTATCTCTAAAAAATATCTCAAGAGCTCAAAATGTCATTGTTGAATGCTCCACGCTATTCCAAGCACTCTACATAATTATAAATTTCTCAAACGCTCACATAAGTGCTCCAGCTTAAGCGCTCTACTCAATATCTCATTTGTTTGGCATATCATCTTGAGCTCTCAACATATCAACTTGCTTGACACATTTTCTCTTTAATTCCCACAAGAGCAAATGACCAGGGGGTCACCAGGGATCAATTTTAGCACTTGCTAACTTGCTAAATGCTGGCTAATTCCCTCAGAAAGCAAGCTGCAATTTCCATCACTTGCTAATTCTAGCAAGTTGGAAAGATTCTCTTTAACTGGAAGAACCTGAGGCATTGTTGCCAAAGTTTTGCAATTTCTTTTCCAAAAGCAATGATGATATTTTTCTTATTTTTCCCAGAAAACAGGTTTTGACATTACATGCAAATTGTCTCCATAGGAGACAATTTGCATGTAATGTCAAAACCTGTTTTCTGGGAAAAATAAGAAAAAATATTTTAAAATGTCTGCTGAAATTTTTACCCAGGGTGCTAAGGTTTAAAGCCACATTTAACAGTGTTTATAAGTGTGAAAAAGCAAGCTGGCTGATTGGTTTAACAAGTAAAAAATAATGCCACTTGCTAATTTTAGCAAGCTGTCAAAAAAGTTAAATTTGAACCCTGATCACATATACCCCCAGCCAATGCCACCAACAAACAAACATAATTAAAAAGCTGTCCATAGATCTATACCTTTGAAACTTTCGTACAAATGTTAACAAAATTTCTAAGTCTATGACCTTGACCTTGGGTCAGCAGGTCACCTGCAACAGCAAGATTATATCACCCAACCTGTATCCCTCCGGTAGCAATACTAAGTAGCCACATATTAACAGCTTCCAAGTCGAGACTTATAAGTATACACACCTGGCAAAACTTTGACAAAAATGGGCAAATGGGAAAACAAATTTTTATACTATATCCTCCCTCGGCATACCTCATATGTATATATATGTGTACAGTCAACAGTATATAGACACAGGGTTGCACCACCCAACATCTTCCCAGAACTATTTACCACCTCTGCCTGATCCATTTAACCTCTCTTTTAGGCCCTCTTATTCACCATCTACATCAGGGCAGTCCCTGAGTGATGGTTGAAAAATCTAACATTGCATTACATCTTAACCCTAGTCCTGTTGGATATACACTGCTTTTGTAAACAATGCAGAGCCAGACAAACCAACTGATTTAGATCTACACTGCCGAGTTTGACATTGAGTATGTGAATTACAGTATAAAAAATTTCATTATTTGGATCAAGTGATTCGACTGGCTGAAAATTAGAAGTGGGTGTGGCATCTGAATTTATTTAAGGGTTAAGGGTTAAGTCAGTAAAATCTGTACATTCATATGAGCTGCAACATGAGAGAATGTGCCTTTGGATATGTATGCCCAGCAAAGATTCAGATCAGCCTACAAATTCACTGGGTGCATATTTATATGCCCATGGATGCAGTTTCTTTATGTGGACAACGATGACTAATCGTTTTTTCTATCAACAGATGATCAATTATGTGCTTGTCCATGTGACTTCATTCTGATCACATTATGGAAGCGATATGAAACAGACTATTGCTTTCGTGCCTTTCTATGCTTTTCAGTGATTTTTTGGCAGCAGAAATTGGTCTACTCAGTGTCCATTTTTTTGTTTCCGTTTTTTCTTTTTCTTTTTTTTTTAAAGGATAGGAGTGGCGGATTGGGCGCTAAACGACCGAAGTCCAAGAACTGGGGAAATGTCCAAGTTCTCAATATGGGCGAACCGACCTGGGGCGAATCTAGTATCTACCAGAGCAATGTTACCGCTACGAATACCTATTTACAGGCTGATCCCAATAAATGGGACATCGCTTATTCAGAAAGCCAATTATGCGAAAAAGATATATCCAAATGTCTCAGTTCAAGTGTAATTTAGAAGAATTATTAAAAAAAACTTTAATTACAGACCATGATTCGCAACGTGTCATTGGTGTCGGCATTGGAAAAACCCAAGTGTAATGTTGGTTTCCAGTCGCATATAAATTTCTCTTTGAAACCGACAACCAGCAACGGATAATTCTAAAAATAGTATTGTCGCAATAGTTTGAAAATGAATCAATGCAGCCTATATTTCGTATTAAATTAAACCAAAAATTTCATTTTTTCACAAATATGTTTAAAATATACCATATATTTGATTAGCGAAAAATTTGGATTTACGACAAACTCTTCGCTTTTCGCCGTTGTGCTGGTTTTCATCCCATACTCAGATTTACATAGACACATGATAGTAAGCAGGTAACCATTCCCGTGTTGCCACTTGTCAGAGCCTGAAGGCGAAATCTTGACGAGGCCCCACGTAGATTCTAATTGCAACTGAATTCATATCAACATGGAATCGTTTGCAACGAAGTCACTAAAAATTGCTGCTGTTGTTACAGCCTACTGGTAACTACTTGTTCTCTTCATTTTTTGTATGATAGTTTGTTTTTACCACGAAAACTAATGGCATGTATATATTTTATAGTAGGTGTTAGGAAAAATGGAAATGGCTATTGTGTAGGGCTGCAAGGAGTCAACATTGATTACTCTATCTATCACTTCATACAGTCTTGGACCCAATATACACTGGACTAGTACCTACGGTACAGGTTTGCATTTTACTGGAAATATGCTTTCGTGGCTGAGTTTTCATAATATTTTATGATGGTTTAAATGCTCATATTTCAACTATTTCTCCAAATATCTGAGATTTGTGTTCAAAAAAGCAATAGTTCAACATATTGCCTTTAAGACTGCAACATTATATTAAGGAAATTTAATCTTGACAGCTTCAAACTGGCTGTCAGTCAGGAGTACCACCACAGACCATAAATCTAAACACCACTGATTTTATCCTCACTTTTTCCTGTTTCTACTGTATAATACACAAACACTATGCACTTTTATTCTGTTCTCAATTGAGGGTGTTGTCGTATGAAGAGATAGATAGGAAAATCAAACCATTTGTAAACATCAACAAGAAACCTAGGTACCCATTTTTGCTATTTTGGGTACTTTTAGCAAAAAACAAAAAACATCAGAAATTCACCCAAAATGATGGTATCACTTCAATTTTACTAATTGTGACAACACTTTTCTATTAAAAACAATTTATTACAACTTCAGTAATTTTCCAAAATCATTTTTAACGACCATAGTGCTGTAAAATGGCGCTAACTCAAGCCAAGACAACATATTTTGGCAGTTCCATTAGTGACAAGTCTGGGTATTATTAGGTCCGAGATACGGTATACACCCTCAACTGAGTAATGTGAAATAAATGCACTGCCTTTGAGTAATATAAAATAAAGGCACTGCCTTTGTTGCAAACTCACACAGCCAACTATTTTTTTCTGATGTGTATGACAGCAGTTCGTTTACAAACGGTTGGCCAAAGCACCAGGGTCAACTGAGCTCATGTAATATGTTTAATGTGATACATGTCAAATTCAAGATGGGGATGAGATAAAATGAAGTTTGCTACGAAACCATATAAGAATTGGGTGCGTAAGTATGTTGTCAGCCTCTCCACAATAATGCAATACAGTGTCAGAATCAGAATTTTGCTGTTATGCAGATATGTTTACAACTACAATATGTTTCCTTTGCTTGTACACCCCAAAATACGCTCTATGGCTCGCTTTGGCACTATGCATAATGCAACAATCTGATATTTCAATAGTTTTAGTCATTGTGTTCCGAAAGAAGACATGTCTGGTCATAGTAATAAAGATGCTTGTAATAATTTCTTGATTTCATTTTAGTTGCACCATAATGCAAGCATCATTGTCATCAACTTTAACCACCATTTATTTTAATTAGAAATTTTTTAAACAATTTTATTTTGTGGAAATGTCGAAACGGAAAAGTGAATGCAAGCCTGGAGAACCAGAAAAACAGCCAACTAAAGGCCAGAGATTCCAGAGTGGATCTTCTGTTCGGAATTTCTGCTTTGTGTAGTGAATTAAGGCCTTGTTTAATGCGATCGGAAAGGGTCACCTGTTTGCTAGATGCACAGTGTGTAATTCACATTTTAGCTGTGCTCATTCAAGCAGATGTGATTGCAAGAGACATGCAGTTCTAAAGTAAACAACACAGATTTTGTACCATTCTGAATGGTACTAGTTTGTTAAAAATCTCTCAAACTTCATGCTAAGTATTCTCACCACAGTAATGCCCACTGCAAGCGTGTCTTTTCTACTATGTGAGCAAAACAAAACAGATCAGACAAGTTGCATACATACATGTCTGAAAAGTATTAGAATGATTAGAATCTCCTTTTGTTATGCAATCCCGGAATTTGATAGTACACAGATACAACTAAAGAGACTGAAGAGCTCATACTATCAAAGTCTAAAAGCAAAACATTAGCAGTATGTGATATGAAAATGTTAATAACTTTATTTTATGAGGGCATTTAATACATTTAAATATAAATTTTTATCTTTGTAATGTGTTTTTAACATGAATTTTTAGCAGGTATTTTTTTAAACATGATTATATTGCCACTGTAGTGCTTTATCTCTATGAGAGAGTTCACTAGAATTATTTGAAAGTATAACTTGTTCTAACAGGGTTCTCACTAAGATTTTGAAAACTGGAGTAAAATGCTGTCCTCCTGAAAAAGTTGGGAGTTTTACCATACTTATCTGTTGAGACTTTCCAAAAAGTTGGAGTCAGAAATGAAAAGTTGGAGTAACTTACTCCAAATCTGGAGTTAATGAGATCTCTGTTCTAAATTATGTAAAATACTTATTCTAACTTGTCTTTCTAGTTTAATTTTAGACCAAAAAAGTGGTCCTTGCATGGACTACCCATAAACTACTTAAAATTACACATGAAAATCTTCCTGACTACTGACTAAACATACTGTAAATTCGATGTAAACAGGTCTGATTATGTGCCGGGCTCCCCGCAACATGCGATAAAAGAAAGTCAAGTCAATGAAACAAAGCGGGATAGTAAGAATGAGTAAAAGTACATAGTATTAGTGTATTATACAGTTCAAAAGTAAAAAGCGAGGATAAAAAACAGGTTTTCTAAGACTTGTGTAGAAGGAGGAGAAAAATCCAAGAAACATCCTGTAGAGTGCCTAACCGAGGGTCGATAGGCTAAAAGGTCTGGACCAGTTAGACTGGCCAGTTATACACTCTCTTGTCTCTATGTCTAGTGACCTATAAACATCCCTTATAGGTCACTGCTATACCTATATACATGTATACATATTTGCACATCTAATGGTCATTCTGCTACATTCCTCCACCCACTCCTTCCACAGAGTGGCCAGTCTGTAATCAAGTGTAGTAGAATGGCCAAAAGGTGTGTAAATATGTATATATATATGTATAAAGACTGCATAACTGACAGGTCTAGCTGGTCTAGACCTTTTAGCCTAGTGGTTGTAAACTTGCTTTGCTATCTCAGGGTCCTTTGGTCAAGTTCTGGTCGAGGCATTTGATTGGATGTTTCTATACCATTTTTTCTACTTTTACTACAGTGGTGCCATGAGTAGGAATGATTACCACTGCAGCGTAAGGTGAAGCAATTGCTGCAGGATCAAATGCACCCGGAAGTTATAATAATTAATTCTTAAAGATTTGATACATTCTTTTTATTTATAGTAGGGGCCTGGACAACATATTTCTATATAATCTATACCTTTTTGTTTGGATACTTCTGGAGAGGCTTTAATGGGTACCCACAACATACATGTGTGTTTTCATGGACAAATAAGAAAAATATTATGTAGATATCATCTTATCATCTTATAAGATAAGATAAGAAAATTTATTTTAAGAAGGCATGACGTATACATGTATATAACAGGCAACATAAGCTCTCAGGAGCTTTTGACTATCTTACCCATCTGTAGCTACATGTATGAATAAGTACCTGGAAGAGGGCTAAATAAGAGTAAATTTATATTTTCTACACATCGACTATTATTGATGATCAAATGACTGATTCTCAACTCTACTTCAAGAGAAACTCCTATTCTTGAAAGGAATCATCATTCAAGAACCAGGGAATGAAATTTGTCTGTGTACATTATCTCCCTTTGAACATTTGTTTGGTTGAATTCCACCCAGCAATTTAGGAGGAGGTAACGTGACGGAAGGACACACAGGTGGACAGAGGCATTCACAATATCCCCATCACTAAAGCGTGGGGATAAATATCAGTACCTTTTGGTTGAAAAAAGGCGCTTTATCTGGAGCTATGTTCTTACTACTTACTATTCAGGCCAGCTGTTGCAAATTTGCTTGTTTGCAACTCAGTCTGAGAAAAATGAAGTGTTAAATGTAAATGTAAAAAAATGGTGCATGTAATATACTTGAATGATTTCTAAGGCCGTATATTAAAGTCCTTCAGAAAGTTTCACATCACGAAAACATGCCTATATAATTTTGACCTCCTTAAATCCCACTTTTATACTATAAAACTGGGGTTTACAGGGGTATACAATGTTTTTTCTTATTTCTGCTCAAAAACATAGATTGTGGGTACTCGTAAGAACCGGCTCACCAAGGCAGTTCTAACAAGTTTCCACACTCTATGTTTTGAGCAGAAATATGAAAAATATCAGAATTTTTTATCTTCATTTTTTTGGCGGTAAATTTTTCGGTATACTTGAATAGGCATGTTTTAGTAATGAGGTGTCTTTGATGTATTTCTTCTGACTACCATGGCAGATATTTCTGACAAATATTTTTCTTACATTTGTATTTCTCTATAAAGCTGAGGTGCTTCTAATGAGTACCAAACCATATTTTTATGCAGACATAAGAAAAATATTAATACTTTTTTCTTGAAAAATAACCTTATTTAAAGCTCTGCACAGGGAAAGTTTTCATTGTCCTCTTCCCATGGAAAAAAAACAAACAAAAAGCAACTTCTTTGGTATATGAAAATGATTTTAGCTACATGTACCTTCAAGCTGCATACTCAGACAGAGTTGCTTCATAATGAGTAAACATTGTAGACTCTGATAAAATCATAAAACTGTTCCAGTTGAACACAGTCTGCATGCTTCAGCCAGCATGATTCAGATGCATCATCAGGGCCCAGTTGTTCAAAGCTAACGACATCGTTAGTTAACGATTCGTTAAAATTTACATCGAGCGATATGCAAGTATATTGAAATTTTTTGCTGAAAAAAATGTGAGTAGCAGCTTTTGCAGTGCAAAAGCTACTCAATTTTTTTCGACAAAAAAATATCAGAATATTGTGTATTGAATCCGCTAAAACAGTTAACAAAATTACCCTTAATGAGCTTGTTAAGCTAACGATGCTTTGAACAACTGGGCCCAGGTTGTCAAACTGACTTGTATAACCATTACCACTCTATAAGCAAATTCAGCATACAACAAATTAATGATAATTAAATTTTTTTTTTATTTTTTTGTGAGAAAATAGACTTCTACGTTTCATCCAAATTTTCTCCATAGGAGACAATATGAATGAAATGTCAAAGACTGTTTACTGAGAAAAATCTGCTGAAATGTTTACTTAGCATGCTAAGTGTTAAAGTTTTTGATAAATATGGTAAGGAATTTATATGCCCAAATATTTAGGTTTTATGCAGTTGGAAAGCATATATTCCTTCCTGACAGAGATGTTTTCATTTTCTTTTAAGGTGCATTTCTATATCTATGGTATTTCTGAACAAGTACCTGCTGAGCAGTGAAGATCTGAAGGTAGGTAGAATCTACTGTATATACAGTAAATGTCCTAAAAATTTGAACACTAAATTCTATACTATATTGACCTAATTTATTATTTTTATGCAGTTGTTTCTTAGAATATTTAGTGGAATGGCAAACAATGTAGACCCTGATCAGACTGCTCCTTCAGGAGCAGTCTGATCTGGGTCTGCACTGTTTGCATATGTCATTTTGTCAGAAACTTTGGTGTTCGAAATTTTAGGATATTTACCGTACCCTGCGTATTTTGACGGAGAGGCATGTGCAAACTGTAGACCTAGATCATTCTGTGGCATCTGATCAGGGTTTACACTGTTTGAAAAGCCAAAGGTTTTTAGACACCGCTGCAGGTGGTAAAATTTTAGCCGCAGCAGTAGGTACATGTAGTAGTTTAAAAATAGACTTGTTCAAATTTTAGGACAAGTGTGATAAGGAATTAATAGGCCCAGATATTTAGGATAATTATGGTAACAGGTAGTAGAGTATTGTCAATGAACAGACTTTGTGAATCAATTATATTTCAGACTAGCACAATGTTTCTTACCAGCTCATTCTTTGGGTGCAGACAGCTCCAGATAAGTTGTCACAATGTTTTATTGGATTTCTTGTACAAAAGTATAAGAAAAGCTGTTGCACTGCCCTTGGCATTTGTGCTGACAGTAGCATTCCCCACCACAATGATAACAATTTACATTTGAGCAAGCTCACGACAAAATCTACAAGAATTGTGCAACCAGTGAAGACTCAGATCAGCCTGTGCAGACTGATCAGAGTCTTTGCTGATCGCATGTGCCTTCTACAGCCTTAGGCTATCCATAGAAGGATAAATGAGAACCCTTGCCATTCTGAGTGGATGCACAGGCTGATCTGTCTATCCTGGTCACACATGTCTTATTGTAGGTTTTGTCATGTGCTGGCTCATTTATATTATGTCCTTAAAAGCCTTCCAACTTAGTTCTAGGTAAGACCACATGTTAGAAGTGCTGCAATGAGGTGTTACTAGTTAGTAATAACAACATGGATAAATAAGAAAACTATCAGTGATTTTGATTGAAAAAAAAATCTTCTAGAGAATGTTGTCAGATTAGCCTGGTGATAAATATGCATTACAGTTTTCTTTTTAATAAAAAAAAGGTTGCTGGTATTTATAATAATTAACATACTGAGGCCATTCTAATGAGTACCTTTAACCTGTTTTTGGTGCAGCAGTGACAAAAGTTTCTTCTAAAATACCCATTTAATCTAGTGTTGGCCATAATAATCATATCATGTCTTCTAAGGTGAATGGGTACTTTTGAAAAGTTTTTCTACCATTTTGCAAAGAGAGACAAGGGGCAGCCTTTCCGAACAGTTAATTTCCTCCTTAGTATTTGAAACTTTTCAAAAATGGGGGCTTTCTTAAAGGAAATAATTACTCCCACAGAGAGCAAATTTTTTTCTTTAAGAATAGCCCCATTGAGAAGGGAGGAGAATATTTCCATGTTAGAGTTATTTTTCTTGAAGGTTTGTCCATTTCCCTTAAAACCAGTTTAATTTTATGGTGCCATTTGTCATTTCAGCTAAATGCTCCACTGTTTGTGACATGGTTCCAGTGTGTGGTTACGGTGGCTCTCTGTTTCATTTTGAGTCTTCTGTCCAAGTTTATGCCTGCTATGGTGCAGTTCCCAGAAATGACAGTAGACCCAAAGCTATCTAGAGCAGTAAGTACTGTTGTCTCGACGAGACAACTTCTCTGAGTGCCTACAACATAGGTTTCTATGAAGATATATAGAGGATATTCAAATTTTTTTATGTGAATATGACTTTTATTTCATCGAGTGAAGTGAAAAAATTGTGTATTTCAGGAGTAGTGTAAATTTTAATTTTGTTTTTATTTGCATGTATCTGTAACTCTCAAGCAAAAATGCAAATCTTTAACATTCTGTCAAGAAAAGTCCAATGCACAATTTTGCCCTTTGGCAATGAACTATCAAAGACGGCATAACAGATGAAACATCACCATGCCAAAAAATAGTTTGCTGTTTCAAAGTAGGTATCTTTATTGGGAAAATATAAAATGCTGTTTAGTTGTTTTTTCAATATATTGAAAAAAATGTATTTTAGGCTTAGTAGTCATAGAAATATCAAAACAAAATGTAATTATACATGTACCTCTAGCAAACAGTGTTTGAGGGAATATATTATTTTCATGTTGTCTATCCGTATGTCCATCAGTCCATTACATTTTGGTTTCTGTGTGGGGCTATCTAATAAGCAATGCTTTTTGAAATATCTTGTTGAACAAGGAATTAATATGCTCTGCTTTGTTAACTTATACAGCATTCATTTTAATGCAACCATCAACTGGGGCATATTCACGTAGTCAAAATGAAGAAGTAAAAGCTTTCAGACAACTTGGACTAAATATGGTTGGAAAAAAGAGAGAAAGTCATGGATTAGTGGGAATTCAGTGTTGTTACTGTTCAAATGCTGCTCAGATCATTAAATGCAAACCAAAAAAGAAGTTCCTCAATGTTATATTTTACTTGACAATACCATGTTTTTATATTTCACATCTGAAAATATCACTTTTTGGAAATACACATTAGATTTCACTAATATTTTTCTATATCAAATTAATTTCATCAATTTGTTTATAACAAAAACTATCACAAAATACTCCTTCTTAACCCTTGTCATGCTGAATAAATAAAGATGCCATGCCCATTTCTAACTTTCAGCCAATCAGATTACTTGATCCAAGTTGTTCATGCAAATTCAAATATTTAATGACAAACCGTGCAGATCCAGATCAGTTGGCTTCTTCAGAAGCCAACTGATCTGGATCTACATTGTGTGCAAATGCAGGGTATATCCAAGTTCAGCAGGACAAGGAATAACAAAGCCTCTAACCATATTTAACCCAAAAATATCACATCCTCTTGATTACACTATTATACTGGGATCTAAAGCAAAAAAATCATATTAGCTAAACAACTGAGTTTTATCCAAACAAGAATGTATATGAGGCTTAACACATGAAAAGGGCTTGTATATAATTTGCAGACAGCGCATAGTTGCAGGCTGATCTGGGCCTTCGTTGTCCGCTTACAGAATCAGTGGATACTGTAGTATATGTTGAACAGAAAATTCCCAGATCAGACTACACAGATGTGCATTGTCTGCAGAATGCATAGGGCCCTTTTCATGTGTTGCACATCCTATTATATCGTATCTGGACCTATGAGTAGTCAGAAATTTCACACTGTTATAATTGCTGCTTTCTGTTGTTTTCAGACTCTACCTTTGTCAGTTGTGTTTGTATGTATGATAACGTTCAACAACCTGTGTTTACAACATGTGGGTGTGGCCTTCTACAATGTTGGCAGATCTCTTACAACAGTTTTCAATGTGGTAAGGCTTTGTTACAAGTATTAATTTTACTCGCAGGTTTATAATAAAATTTACAATAGGAATTTCGATGAAGAGGAAAAACATCTATATAATTATAGTTTTGATTGTGGAAAATCTTATTAAAAAAGATACTATAGTTGTTTTGATACCCCACCACAATAGTGGTGGGGTATTATGGTATCACATTGGCTGTCTGTGTGTCCATCTGTTCATCCATCCGTCTGTCATGCGTCCATCCATATTTTCATTTCCAGATGATATATTGAGTAAATATCAATGGATTTTCACCAAACTGCTTTGATATTGTGGAGATCTAGTTTGGGAATGTTAATGGGTGAATTTCGTCAATTTTTGACAGATTTATCTGCCCACGACAGATCCATTTTTCATTTCTGGATGGTAACTTTAGTAAATGTCAATAGATTTTCACCAAACTTGGTTTGTGCATTGATATTTTGGAGATCTGCTTTGGGATTGCTGATAGGCAAAGTTCGTCAATTTTTGACACAGTTATCTGCCCGGGACACATCTGTATTTTCAATTCTGGATGATAACTTTACTAAATGTCTATGGATTTTCACCAAACTTCTTGTGTGCATTGATATTGTAGACATCTGCTTTGGGATTGCTTATGGTAGAATTTTGTCTATTTTTGACAGAGTTATTTGCCCGCAACACATACATATTTTAGGACAATAACTACTTTCAGGACAATAACTTGAGTAAATCTCAGTGGATTTTCACCAAATTTGATGTGTGCATTGATATTGTGGAGCTCTTTTTTGGGACTGCTCATCGGCAAATTTTGTCAGTTTTGACAGAGTTATCTGCCCACAACATGATAATGGTGGGGTAATATCATTTCACATTTTATTTGGATTTGTAAAACCAAAATATCATTAAATGTGATAAGAAATTAAGTTGCTTTCTGTATTTTTCTAGTGTGCAGGAAGAGGGTCTTCTGTAAAATGTTTATTTTCTTATTTCTTCATGGAAACATGTAGTTGGTACTCATTAGAAGCACCTCACTGAGGAGCTTCTACTGAATACCATAACATATGTTTTCATTTAGAAATATTATCTTGATACCTAATATATGGATCTATGACATATTTTGTGTGTATGGTAAACTTCCTAAAATTTCGAATACAAAAATCTCAGAAAAATTGTCATATGCAAACATTGCAGACCAAGGTCAGACTGCTTCTGAAGGAGCAGTCTGATCAGTGGCTACATTGTTTGCCATTCCATTAAGCATTGGAAGAAACAACTGCATAAAAAGCAAAATTTAAGCCAGGAAAGTATGGAATAAAGTATTTAAAATTTTAGGAAATTTAGAATTGCCTCAGTGAAGCACTTGCAATTTTAAGGGGTGCTGATGACCCCTTTTGTGAATCAATAAGACAATATCAGTACTTTTTAGTTGAATAAAGATGGTTAAATTAGAGTCCAACTGTTTTCATGTACAAGAAATTATTTTCCTATGTTAACCCTTGTCCTGCTGAACCCAGATATACCCTACCTTTGCTAACAGTGTAGATCCAGATCAGTTGGCTTCTGAAGAAGCCGACTGATCTGGATCTGCACTGTTTGCCATTAAGTATGTGAAGTTATAGCAAAAATCCAGGTCAAGTAATCTGATTGGCTGAAAATTATGTGGGCATGGCATCTAAACTTATTCAGCAGGAAAAGGGTTAACTTGCTGGTCATATTCTGCTATTTTCAGCTATTCTCTTACTTCTTCCTGAAGCAGTCTACATCATTTAATGCTCTTCTATGTTGTGGTGTAATCATTGGTGGATTCTTCCTTGGTGTGGATCAAGAAGGGGCCTCAGGTTAGTAGTCTCAGTGTTTGATTGCTTAAGGAGAAATTTATAGCTTTCAGAAAGGGAGAGGTGGGATGGGGTAATTATGAAAGACCAGTAGTGACATTTCAACTACATTAATTCAAGGTTTCAACTTCAGGAATTCATGATTTCAACTTCCCGAATTCACAATTTCAACTTCAAGAATTCACGATTTCAACTACACAAATTCAACCTCACAAATTCATGAATTCAATTTCACGGATTCAAAAATCCAACTTCATGAATTCAACTTCATGAATTCACAAATTCAGCTTCACGAATTCATGAATTCAACTTCACAAATTCAGCTGTTGAATTCGTGAAGTTAAATTCGTGAATTTGTGAAGTTGAATTCATGAAGTTGAATTCGTGAATTCGTGAAGTTGTAATCATGAATTGGTGAAGTTGAAATCGTGAATTTGTGTAATCGTGAATTGGTGAAGTTGAAATTGTGAATTCGTGAAGTTGAAACTCTGAATTAATGAAATTGAAATGTCACTACGGGTCTTTCGTAGGTAACTGTCAGAACTGATTTTACTTCCCTTCTGAAAAGGGGTCTATTCTAAAAGGAAAGAGTTTGCACCCCTTTAAAGAAGTTTAAGGGGCATACATATTACTTTTGAATCATTCCTCAGTATGTTCATCACGCTTTGCTTTTCAACAAGATATCTCAGTAAATATTTTAGCTTCTGGTGAAAGAATGTGCACAAGTACCAGTTAACCACTTAGTGGACTAAGCCTGCCCCGGACAAAAAGGTGGCTAGGTATGGACATGACCCTAATGGGTGACTGAGCAGTAAAACCTCAACACGAACAAAAACTATTTGAGCTAGGGACTTGAGACTTAGTGAGCTTATTGGGGCTGAGGAGTAGGTCACCTGATTATTTTTTAGAAAAAAAAACAAACATTAATTTTATGAGAGTTATGCCTATTTTTAACTTTGGCATTTTGTAGGGACAGGCATCTAGCTGGGGGCATAGAGTTTCACAAACATACAAATCTAGTTCCTTTTAGAGTAGGCCACTTTTCAGTACAATTACAGGGAGGGAAGGATTTTGCAGGTGATGTGGGTAATAAATATTTTCAGTTTTTTCTTCATATGAAAAAGCAATGTCAGTTGCTTTGAGCTTTATCCATGTGTATATTGGCTGTATGGCTGATTATGTCTCCCAGAATAAACATTCAAATTAGTAATGTTTATTGGCCATACACAGAGTACGTGAAAATTTTTCAAAGTATGTCTGACCAGTGGTCAGACAACTGGTCAGACAAATGATTACTATGTACTTAACCCATTTAAGCCTAAAGTTCCATTAAAGGGACATTGGCAAACTGTGTAGACCCAGATCAGATGCCGCAGAAGAGGCCAACTGATCTGCATCTGCACTGCTTGCCATTCGGTATATGAATTTATGTCAACAATCTGGATCAAGGAATCTGATTGGCTGACAACTAGAAGTGGGTGTGGCATTTTAATTTATTCAACATGACAAGGGTTAATATGGTAGTGGCTGACACTAGCAAACACTACTTCCAAACACTACTACACCTGGGTTATTTTGGATAGGTTCAAGTCATTGAAACCGGCCTCGTTGGCGCAGTTGGATGCGCGTCCGAGGTCGGCAACATTCTTTCGTGGAGATTGATCGTGAAATATTTTCTACGGTCATTCTCTCCCTTCAGCTGATTCAAGAAGGGCAGTTGTCAGTTTCTGGTGAAAGAATATGCACAATACTGGTTAACCGCTTAGAGGGCTAAGCCTGCCCAGTAAACGTGTGGTTAGGTAAACTGACCACGCTCGACATGACCCCATTGAGTTGACTGGGCCGTAAAACCTCAGCACAAATAAACAATCAAGTCATTTAAATTTTACTGTATATGATAATTAGCAAGAAGCAGTAACAACTGACAGGCAGAAAAATGGTGCTTTATCTAGAGCTATGCACAGCTTATTAGTCCATTTTTCAGTGCCTTGGTATGGAACTATAAAACAAAATATTTAAACGTAAACGTCTAAGTACCGGCGCAAATTCTGTTCATGTTTACATAGAGATATGGGATAAGGGTATACTAAAGTTTAATAAATTATCAGTGTAACAGGTAAATTGGACAACAATATGATTCCTAAACTTTCACTGCCACAGGCGATACTAATAGGCTTTTGCAAACAGCATAGATCCAGATGAGATGGCTCATCTGGATCTACGCTGTTTGACATTCAGTCTTACAACTTTACGTATAAAATTCTTTTCAAGCGATAGTTTGTTAAAAAAGAAAAGCAGGCGACAATGTCGTCTGAAATTTGGCACGAAAAGTAAATGTTTGCTTTTATTAAGCTTTATGAAATATCTTGATTGAAAATAAAATAGACATTAATCTGTTTATAACACAGTTTGTAATATGATTTTTTTATATTTTGTCCGGATCATCACAAACCGACAATCCTGGCAAATATAAAAAGTCCATAGTGAGCTAATCGAACACGCTCCCATATGTAAAAATCCAAAGCTATATTAAGAGACGGGCGCAATTCGCATGCCGGTCAATAAATTATGGGAAATATTTCTGCCTCACTGCTTGAGGAGTTGTTTATAATGAACCAATCCAAAGTAATCCTCCTGATCTAGCACTATGAGTGGCTCCCACTACCTATGTGTAGAACAAATTTTCATGGTCCCGAAGATATTCGTATACCATTGAAGTCTGACTGTATGTTCTAATATATACCCGGGGGAAGGTCGGGTGGTGCGAAGGTGCTGTGTATCTTACATCACTGGGGCGTCCAACTGATATTGGCTTACAGTTGGGCAAGGCCTGCTATCCTTGTAGTGGGTAAGGGTAGAGGGGGAATGTTTTTATTTCTTCTGTTTCGTCACTTTCATTCCTGTTCCTCTTTCTTCCCTGTCCCTCTCTTTCATCTCCTCTACTCTCTCTTCTATCTCTTTTCTCCCTTTCTCTGGGAGACGACACAAATGACCCTCAAGGGTTGACGTGTCGTTAAACCCCAACACAGTCAATCAAATCTAATATATACCCACTTGCCTGATTTATATATAGTTGGCAAAAAGCATTGTAATATGTTTCATACCATTAAAATAATTGTATTGTATTTTATTATCATTGCCAAGTACTCCTTAACCTATACCACTCCCTCAAGAGTTGTAGACGGAAAGAGTGGTAGACGGCACATTGGTGATATTTAAACAGACGAAAATTGATGTTATTTTTCTTATTTTTTTCCAGAAAACATTGGAGACAATTTGCATGAAATGTCAAAACCTGTTTTCTGGGCAAATAAGAAAAAATATTTCAGTATGTTGTATTAGATTTGATTGACTGTGTTGTCTGCTGAAAATTTTATCCAGAGTGCTAAGCATTAACAGGTCATCTGTCATTAACAGGTCATCTGTCTTTTAATTTTTTGTAGGTTCTTTGTCTGTGGTTGGTGTTCTGTTTGGAGTATGTGCTAGCGCTAGTGTGGCATTAAATGCCATTTTCACAAAGAAAGTTCTCCCTATACTAGACAGTAACATCTGGAAACTGACATTATACAACAATATAAATGCTTCATTCCTCTTTCTCCCACTTATGATAGTATTTGGAGAAGTTCAAGAAGTCTTCAATTTTCCAAAACTGTTAGAAGTACATTTCTGGTTGCTGATGACTGCCAGTGGTATATTCGGTTTCGCCATCGGTTTCATAACCGGTTTACAGATTCAGTTTACTTCACCACTGACCCACAATATTTCTGGCACGGCAAAAGCCTGTGCACAAACTATTATTGCTTGTTTGTATTTCAATCAGGTGAAAACTGCACTGTGGTGGGTGAGTAATTTTGTTGTGCTAGGTGGCTCAGCAGCGTACACGGAAGTACGCAGACAGGAAATGAAAAGTCAGCATAATGAAGAAAAGAAAAGTCTCGAAGAAGCAGGATCTGCAGAACCATTAACCAAAAAGTAGATGTAAAGAGGGTATTCACGAAAACATACCTATATAATTTTGACCCCCCTTAAACCCCAGTTTTATATAGTAAAACTGGGGTTTATAGGGGTATACATTATTTTTCTTATGTCTGCTCAAAAACATAGATTTTGGGTACTTGTTAGAACCACCTCGCTAGCTACGCTCACTCATGCTCATATGGATACAACCCAAACTCAACTGTGCTTTATCTTGGGCATTTGAGTACAGTTTGGAATAATTGATTTCTCGCTACGCTCGCTTCTGCTCAAATGGATATAACCCAAACTCAACTGTGCTTTATCTTTGACATTTGAGCATGCTTCGGAATAATTTATTTATTAAATATCAGGGCCCAGTTGTTCAAAACTAACAAGGTCGTTAGTTAACTTTGATCATTAAATATAGCATATACACTAATATTTTTGCTGAAAAAATGTGAGTAGCAAAAGCTACTCACATTTTTTCAGCAAAAATACCTGTGAATTAGATATTTTACTTACTAGAACAGTTAACATGGTGACCATTAACAAGCTCATTAAGCTAACGATTCTTTGACCAACTGGGCCCAGTACTTTTGGATTGAAAAAAGCATCTTAATAACAACTATGTACCATACTTATCCTGTTTATTCAGACAGGCAGGACTGAGCATAGATCCATATAAGGCACTTTTTATTTTTTTTTTGAGCCAAAAAGAATTGACGTTTTTCTTATTTATCCATGAAAACATATATTGCGGGTACTCATGAGAAAGGCCTCATTGAGACGTTTCAATAGGTAGTCAAATGAGCTTGTTCAAATTTTAGGCCAAGTGTGGTAAAGCATTCTGGTGTCCCAATATTTAGGGTAAATCTTGTAATCACAGTAGTATGCCTCATATCATGCTTATTTCTAGTGGATAGAAACCTGCCATGCATTTCTTATGGTAGACTTAACCTGTGGGGAAACTGTATTCTTTTATTTTAAATATTTATTAGGGAATTAGCTATGAATAAAAACCGTTTGTTAATTAATAAGCCCTTTTTTTTTTTTTTTTAATGCATTTGTTATTTCTTACTGAAAGTGGGGGTAACTCTGACCTCATTGGGGGGAATTGGAAACATGAGATTACTTCTCTTAACCAATCTTGGAAAATTTCAAGAAGAAAAGGCATTAAATTGTTGGGTTTTTTTTTACCAAGATTGGTTTCAAGAAATAGTCCACTCAGATTTCATATCTGCTTTTTAAAGGACTGGTACTTTCTTATACAAAAAAAAAAAAGCTGTCTTTGCATTTTAGGAAAGAGCCAGCCTCCCCACTTCCACAGTTCACTGATTAAGGTGGAGTATTTGGTGGTAATGCTTGAATGTTTTCTTTTATTTCTTCAGACAGTTATGTAATGAGTACTTCTTAGAACTGTTTCAGTAAGGTGGTTCTAACAGGTGCCTAGCCCTACATTACATACAATTGACTCTTGTTATCTCGAAATCCAAGGGACTCTGTGAAACACTTCGAGATATCCGTACTTCAACACATCGCCGGCCTCGGTGGCTCAGTTGGATGCGCCGTCTGACTGGAGACCAGGAGGTCGCGGGTTCAACCCCCGCCGAGGTCGGCAACTTTCTTTGGTGGAGATTGATCATGAAATATTTTCTACGGTCATTCTCTCCCTTCCGCTGATTCAAGAAGGGCAGTTGTCAGTTTCTGGCGAAAGAATGTGCACAATACTGGTTAACTGCTTAGAGGACTAAGCCTGCCCAGTAAACGTGTGGTTAGGTAAACTGACCGCGCTCGACATGACCCCATTGGGTTGACTGGGCCATAAAACCTCAACACAAACAAACTTCGACACATCAGATTTGCGGAACTGAGGAAAACAATCGAACAACCACATTTAACAGAATGAATATGTAAGAGATATATTGAAAACATTTTGGAAAAGAGGAGAAATTGCTCCTAAGGAGCAATTTCTTCTCTTTTCCACATTTTGTTGCCTGTTGGTAGATCTCTGTGTTAAAACAGGGACCAGATTTTCACTTCGAGATAAGCGATTATTAGAGATAAGCGAGGTCGAAATAACGAGAGTCGACTATAGTTTTATGGAGAACTAGAGAAAATTATTCCAGAACTATCATCAACGTCTTTCCTACAAGCCTTTTATTTGTTTGGTAATAGTAAACTAAGAAGTCACAGTAAGCAAAATCTCTTTATAATATATAGCTCCAGATAAGGCACTTTCTTTTTCAAACAAAAAGTATTGATTTTTCTTATTTCTCCATGAAAAGATATGTTGTGGGTACTCGTCCGAAGTGTCTCAGTGAGGCACTTCTAATGTATATCCACATCATGTTTTCATGGAGAAATAAGAAAAACATATTCACCAGGGCCCAGTTGTTCAAAGTTAACGATGTCGCTAGTAACGATTCGTTAAAATTTACATCGAGCGATACGCAAATATGCTGAAATTTTTTGCTGAAAAAATATGAGTAGCTTTTGCAGTGCAAAAGCTACTCACATTTTCTCAGCAAAAAATATCAGAATATTGTATATTGAATCCGCTAAAACAGTTAACGAAATGACCCTTAACGAGCTTGTTAAGCTAACAATGCTTTGAACAACTGGGCCCTGAATACTTCTCTTATTCGGAGCTATGTTAATATCCTGTAATCTCATGAATTTAACCAGATTATCGTGAACACGTTTGGTCTTTAACCCATTGTATACTGAACAGAATCACCCACACTATATATTGGAAGAGTCCAATTTCAATTTTAGGTACGTCTGGCTATGAGATTTACATATTCCTAGAGAAAAATGGCTAAACTATTTGCAAACAGTGGAGACCCTGATCAGACGCCGCGTCTGAGCTGGGTCTGCACTGTTTGCCAAATACTCTTTTACAGGTTTCCCCGACTACAATGGGTTAAAACGGTCACAGATCTCAGTTGGTTCTTGGTGTAATTCCAGAATTCAGGGGAATGGATATAACTCAAAAGGGAAGTAGCTCTGACATGGAACTGTTTGCCTCTCTTCTGAGTGGAGGCTACTCTTAAAGGAAAGAATTTGCTCTGAGAGCAAATTCTTTCCTTAAAAACCAGCCTCCATGTTTGAAAGGTTTCATATATTAGGGAGGAAAACTCCTGTCTGCAAAAATTGTCTCCCTATTTAAAACGGTGGCAAAATTTTTCCGATGTATCCATTCACCTTGATTGGAATGTGGGTTGGAAGAGGATTTTTATCTCACTCGTTAAGTTTAGGAAGAGCTGTTGTGGGTTATTCAGCATTTGAGTCCACATGTGTGGGCATTGGTGTTCCGTTTTCTTTTTTCTCATCAGTGTATTTCAACAACCATACCTCACAGACCTTCTGTATTTGGAAGATTATTGATGAGAAAATTGACTTCGGACAAACTTCCCTGTCATAGGAAATACACCACTTAGTTAGTTTTTTATCTGATATTATACACACTACTTATCATTAAATATTGTATTTTTACCCTAAGTATTGGGATACCTTAACTCCTTAGCGTACTTGTCCAAAAATTTGAAGTAGTCCATTTTACTACATTTTCATGTGTCTAAAATAGTGCTGGATGAGTGACAAACATTCGCAGTGTCTGATCTGGGTCTACAGTCTTTGCAAAGGCCTATCTGTCCCAATACTTAGGGTTATTATGGTAGATCAGTTTGGTCATTTTATATGGTAAAAGTGGTTATTTTCAAAACCATACAGATAATCCAGAATTTTGCATTCCATATTCTATAAATCATAGTTTGCTATGTTATATTGACCATTACTGTTTTTTCACTTATATACATTGACCATTACTGTTTTATTGTTTAGCTTGTCTCTGAGATTAACTCTTTGCAGGAAGCATCCAGGAGCCCAGTGGTTAGTATTTCCAACTTTGGATAATGAGGTCCCGAGTTGCAATCCCGCTAGAGGTGGAATTCATTTCATGCCTGTACAGTGCTTCATTGCGCAGAACCGCTCATTATCACCTCTTGATCTTGGTGTCATTGGTAGGCTATGTGTTGCTGTAATTGTGACTTTTACCAGGCATCTTCTACTGCTTTTATACCCTGCCACACAATACACCAGAATCTCTTTATAACACTATTGTTCGGGTCCATAGCATAAACCATGTTAGTTAAACAACCGTGTTGTATCCAAACAAAAATGTATAGATTATATTGAAAAATGACCATTTATGGTCATTTTTCAATATAATCTATACATTATTGGGATCCATCTTTGAACCGTGTTATATCCAAACCCGTGTTATAACGAACCGTGTTATAAAGAGGTTGTAGTGTAGTGGCTGGGTTTTATGGTATCAGGTTGGCTGTCCGTCTATCCATCCATACATCCATACATCTGTCATACTTCTGTCAGTCCGTATTTTCGTTTCGGGAAGATAACTTGAGTAAATGTCAATGGATTTTCGCCAAACTTGGTGTGTGCTTTGATATTGTGGAGATCTAGTTTGGAATTGTTAATGGGCAAGTATCGTCAGTTTTTGACAGAGTTATCTGCCCACGGCCGGTCTGTATTTTCCTCTTTGGATGATAAATTAAGTAAATATCAATGGATATTCACCAACCTTGGTGTGTGTATTGATATTGTGGAGATCTGCTTTTGGATTGCTGGTGGGTAAATTTTGTCAATTTTTGACAGACTTGTCTGCCCATGACATGTCCATATTTTCATTTCTGGACATTAACTGAGGTAAATATCAATATACTTTCTCCAAACTTGGTGTGTGCATTGATATTGTGGAGATCTGCTTTGGGATTGCTGATGGGCAACGTTCATCAAAGTTATCTGCCCACGACATGATAGCAGTGGGGTATTATCGTTTCACATTTTATTTTGAATACTTTTTTGTAAGATGGGCTAGCACTAGATCAGACAAGCTGCCCTGTCATATGATAGGTCTGTTTTGTTTTGCTTTTTATACCCCACCACATAATAGTGGTGAGGTATTATGGTTTAACATTGGTTGTCGTGAGTCCGTCCTCTGTCATATGTCCGTCTGTCCGTCTGTTTTTTTGTTTCCGGATGATAACTTGAGTAAACATGTCGTACTTCTGTCAGTCCGTATTTTCATTTCCGGAAGATAACTTGAGTAAACATCAATGGATTTTCACCAAACTTGGTATGTGCATTGATATTGTGGAGATCTGGTTTGGGATTGCCAATGATTAAATTTCGTCAATTTTTGACAGAGTTATCTGCCCGAGACACGCCCATATTTTCGTTTCAGGATGATAACTTAAGTAAACGTCACTGGGTTTTCACCAAACTTGGTAAGTGCATTGATATTGTGAAGATCTGGTTTGGGATTGCTAATGGGCAAATTTAGTCAATTTTTGACAGAGTTATCTGCCCGAGACACGTCCATATTTTCGTTTCCGGACTATAACTTCAGTAAATAACAAGGGATTTTCACCAAACTTGCTATATGCAATGACAGTAAGGAGATCTGGTTTGGGATCGCTAATGAGCAAATTTCGTCAAATTTTTACTGAGTTATCTGCCCAAGACACGCCCATATTTTCTTTTCCGGATGATAACTTTAGTAAATAACAAGGGATTTTAATCAAACTTGCTATATGCATTGATATTATCAAGATCTGGTTTAGGATTGTTATCTGTCCCTCCGTCATTTTCTTTCCAGACATTTTTGCAACGATAACTTTAATACATAAACAAATAATTGCTATGGCGGGGTATTATGCTTGCTGTGCTTTTATTTTGTTGCATTGTTTTGTCAGTGTATATAGTGTTTACATTTTAATTGAAAAATATGGTCTTTTGAGCTTTTACTCACCATTCTTTTATTTATTTTTTTTGTTTTATAGACATATGTTCACAGAACTGTTCATGTTACTTTGTTAGTGAAATCCAGGCTTTTAATTATTTATAACAACCTGTGTATAATAAATGTGTGTTTTTGGGTGTATGACAACTTTTGCCCGCTCAGATCAGACTGTTCAGGGCATGCTTTGATCAGCCTAATAATACTTATATCTCTTAGGTTCTAAAAATTGTCTTTCTTAGTTTCAGATTAGATGGTATATTCACATAATTATTTTTTTTTTATTTCTCCATGAAAACATATGTTGTGGGTACTCATTAGAAGTGCCTCAGTGAGGCACTTCTAATGAGTACCCAAAACATATGTTTATGGAGAAATAAGAAAAAATGTCAGCACTTTAGGCAAAAAAAAAAAGTTCCTTGTCTAGAGCCATGACTATGCATGCTCTGTTTGGACTACATATCTGGGCATACACAGTTCACATGTTCTCTGAGACATGTTTTGTCATCATGTAGCCCATATTTCAAATTAAATATACTCAGTCTTGTTCTTGTATCTTGAAGAATTTGTATGCTCATAGCTCCAGATACATCTTTTTTAACCAAAAAGTAGGAATAAGACTGTTCAGTAAAAGTATGGTTAGATAATCTACGCATTAATTTGTACAGTCCCATTTATCGAAGACAAGTGACAGGAATTGTGACTATGTTAGTAAGGAATAACTCTAGATCCAGCTATGTAACTAAAGATTATGCATTTCTTTTCAATATACATGTACATGTAGCTGATTGGATTGAGAAAGTTCAAATACTGTATTAAATCTAATTACCGCACATACCCCTATAAGTGCTTTTATAAAAGCATATATTGTTGGTTTTCATTTGAATTGCCTCTACTTGTCAGGGCAATTCAAATGGGTACCCACAACATGTGCTTTTATAAAGAAGTAGATAAAAGTACACAGCTGTAATCTGAAGACTTCAAAATCGCTTTACTGTGAAATTGGAAAGAAGATGTTGCACAAGCATGATTAAATATGCCCCTCATGTGGTTCTCTGCTGCCCTTATTAGGTGGATATTTTACTACAAGTTTTTCCAGAAATTTTAAGAAACCTAAGTGCACAGTGTGGTAATTAGGTTGTATACATTCACATTCAATACAGTATATCTGTTGACCAGTATACATGTTTGAATGTGACTGCATGTCATTAGAGATTATGTGTCTGACTCAGCATAATATGATTGAGATCGTGTTTTGGCAGACATGTCTGAGCAAATATTGAAGACCTAGTCAAATTGAACCAGCAGTTTGATCTAGGTCTTCACTGTTTGCCATTCTGACACAACATTTACGACACACCATCATGTAATCAGATTACCGGTATTGTATTTGGACAGGCAGGTCTGAGTAAACATTGTAGATACTGATCAAACTCCTCCTAAAGAAGAAGTTCAATCAGGGTCTACACTGTTTGCCATTCTGTAACAATATCTAAGACATGTCATTTAGTCAGATGACATGTTCAAATTCTGGGAGAAGTATGGCAATAGCTAGGCAGGGGCCTTGATAAGGAAGAGTATTTGATGATAATTGGATAATTACCAGTTCTCCATAAAAACATATATGTTGTGGGTACTCATTAGAAGTGCCTCAGAGAGGCACTTCTAATGAGTACCCACAATATAAGTTTTGATGGAGAAATAAGAAAAATTATCCCAGAATTATCACCAAATGCTCTTCTTTAACAAGTCTTCTGAGCTAAGGTACAGCTTGATTAGTACTACCTCAAACTGTAGACTGTACAGATATGCAAAAAGAATGTAGGGTTACTAATTAGAAATGCTTTGTTGAGGCAATTCAAGTAACCAATGTATATACAAGCCACAAGAGGATCTATTGTACCATAAAACACATGCACCTAGGGGGGACTTAGAACAGTCTTTGCATTTGCATATTCTGATTAGTATCTTCCCTGTCTTTGCTATGGGCTTATAATATATTTTGTTCGGTTTAGTGCAGTGTATACCCCAAAAGGTATAGACAATTTAACTTCTTTAATACCATTCTTTCAGTATTTTTGTATGTCCATTTTACTACCGATTCATGTGTCTAAAAACTGCTGGATGAATGGCAAACAGTGTAGACCCTGATCAGATGTTGCATTCTGTGTCTTCTGATCTAGGTCTTCTCTGTTTGTTTAGGCCTGTCTGTCCAGATACTTTGGGTAAGTATGATACTTTTTATACATTCCATGTGGGAGATTAAAATGTTTGATATCTTAAAAAGATGCACTGTAAATATGATAATTACTTAGAATTCCATTGTGATAGATTTAAATGTTCAACAACGATAGTGTAATTACCCAAAATATTTGGACACAGTTGCCTGAGTAAATGATGTAGACTTGGATCCAACTGCTCCAATCCAATTGGTGATCAGGAGTCACAAGTTTGATCCCTGCTGGAACCTCCAACATTCTTTTGTGAAGATGGATCATGGAATATTTTCCACAGTATTCTTTCCCATCCACTGATTCAAGAAGGGCAGTTGTCAGTTTCTGGTGAAAGAATGCAGAGATACTGGTTTACCACTTAGAGAACTAAGCCTGTCCAAGAAAAGTGTGGTTACATAAACTGATCAGCTCAACATGACCTTAATAGTGTTGACTGGACCGTTAAACTCCAACCAAACCAACCAAGATTAGACTGCTGAGAAAGAAAAATGATTTAAGTGGACATGATACACTTGGTAGTTTTTCTGCCATATTTTATAAGTGAGACATCTTTTGTTACTTTCTGTCAGCTTTCCTGCACACCAAGTCCCTTCTGAAGGGGGTATACTCTAAAAGGAAAGAATTGCTCCCAGCAGGAGCAAATTCTTTCCCTTTAGAGTAGACCTCTTTCAGAAAAAGAATTTTGACATTTCTCCCCCCTGAAAATATCTATTTCCTTTAATCAGGCATTGTTTACTATTCTGCCAGTACTGTTTGGAAATATCAGCAGGTAGTTAGATGAATGCGCAAATTTTAGAGGAAATGCAGTGAGGAGTTAAAGTGTCTGAATATTTAGGGTGATTATGATAGAAACATTTTAGAAATTGTTGTACAAAGTCTGTGTAACTGTTTGTGCAAGAATGGGCTACCCCAAATGAAAAGATAGTTTTATGCACATGAAAGATCTGGAATGACCAGTCTGATCCGAGAGTTTTGTGTCTACATATGCTCAACAGTCCCTTTTCACTTGAGGAAGCCTGTGTATGAGAGTTGCCTTGAGAGAAAAAGAACAACACATTTTTCCATGATATGTGATCAGCAAAGAATGGAGCAAAATCTTATTATGACAAGTATGTCCTTTGTAAAATCTGTAGTGAACAATAAAGAGAAAGATCCTGCAGAGGCTTGCCTTTCCCCAGCTAGCATTCTACGTAAATCTACATCGGGCCATCATTGGCCCGTCAGCTACCCTGACGGGCCGATGACGGCCCAATATAGATTTAAGTAGAATGCTGACTGGATCTGTTTATTGATCACTGTTTAACTCTTTGTATGCTGAGCAAAAATTTCAGCACACAACATTTTGAAATAATTTTCCTTATTTTTCCCCCCCAAAATAGGCTCATGCAAATTGTCTTGCAAGAAATGACAACGCCTAGTATCCAGGAAAAATAAGCTTTTTTTTTTTTTTCAAAATATTGTCTACTGAAGTTTTTACCTTAAGGGGCACTTTCTACAACACCAAAAGTGATTTGATATACAGTAAATGTCCTAAAATTTCGTACACCAAAATTTATGATAAACTGGCATATGCAAACACTGCAGACCCAGATCAGACAGCACCAGAAGGAGCCGTCTGATCAAGGTCTACACTGTTTGCCATTTCACCAAGTATTTAAGGAAAAATTATTTAAAAAGCAAAATTTAATTTACAAAAGTAAAGACATAAAGTGTTCGAAATTTTAGGACATTTACCGTACATGTATTTCATAAAATTTTGTCCACAAAAGGATATGTTATGGGTAATTTTTAGAAGCTCCTCAACAAGGCGCTTCATAGGAGTACCCCCAACATATCTTTTTGTGGAGAAATAAGAATGTTATTCTGGGTTCTCGTTATCTAAAGCTATTTGCTTATGCAAAAGACCATTTGTACTGGAGAAGCATCCAGGCTCAGGCACTTGAAGTTTTGTCCTTTAATCCTCTAAAATGCCCTTTTAGGAAAATTCGATTGCAGTATTTCATAATGACATGCTAATTCTTTGATTTTGAGGGTATAAGAGTGACTGATGGACAGAATTTCAAGATCCTGTAGTCGGGGTGGCCAAGTGGTAAGTGCTCCAAATTCAGATCATTTTTGAATCCCGCTAGAGGCAGAATTCAGCTCATGATTGTACGGGGCTTCATTGCACAGAGCCTTTCATTGTCACCATTCCATCGTCTTGATTTGACTTAAATAATGTTGAGAGGGACGTAAAACACCAAATCATCATCATTTGTACTTGACTTGGCTTGAGGTGAATAAGTGCAAATCAAAGAGAGAGCACTCCCAAGTTGAAAGTTTTTGCCTCCTTTTCAAAGGTAGACCACTCTAGCAGGGTGATGATGATGAGTTCAGGTTTAACGACGCATCAACCCATGGGTGTCATTTGCATCAAAATGACTCTGGCAGGGTAGAATCCCTTTTCGAAGGGGCTGCTCATAAAGGAAATAAGATGAACACATTCTTCCCTTTAAGGGTAATCCCTCTTTGCAAAGGGGACAGATTCTTTCAGGTGAAAGTGATCTCCCTTGGAGGTTTTCCTATTGAACTTGAATAAATTTCATTGAAAATTATGATGCAAAAGAGGTAGTTAGTCAATGCAATTTTATTTTGTTGTTATTAATTATTCATGTTAACAGGATTCTTATGTTTATGTTTGTTTCATGTACAAATTATCCATATGAAGTGCATTTGAGATTCACTGGGAAAATTGCAATTCTCCATATACAAACAGTAAAGCATCTAGTCCAACTTGCTCCTCCATGTAGTTTGGCCAGTGTGTTTGCTGTTTGCCTATGCAGTCTATGCAATACAGTGACATAGTAAAATTATGGTAGTGAATGTCAAAGATACAGACCTGGGCTCACTTGTTTAAAGCATTGTTAGCTTATTGAGCTTGTTAGTGGTCAAAATGTTAACTGTTCTAGTAAGTACAATATCTTATTCACAGGTATTTTTGCTGAAAAATGTGAGTAGCTTTTGCAAAAGCAAAAGCTACTCACATTTATTTCAGCAAAAATATTAGCATATATGCCATATTTAATGATCAACGTTTTAACAACACGTTAGGTAACGATATTGATAGTTTTGAACAACTGCCCCCTGATTTTTAAACTTTTATGGTAAAGATATTGATCAGTAAAAATAACTAACGACATTGTTAGTTTTTAACTATTGGGCCTAGACTGCATAAATGTGTCTCATGTTCACATATTGGATGTGAATGTCAAAGATACAGGCCAGGCTGCGTAAATGTGTCTCAGTGTTCTCATATTGGATCATGCATACCCCATTTACCCTAGACAGACAATGTAGGCCCAGATAAGACTACTCCTAAAGGGAAGTTTGGCTGGGATCTGCACTGTTTCCTATTCTGTCACAACATTTTAGATCCCATTGTAGTCAAATAAACTTGTTCTAATTTTAGGATAAGTGTGTTTAAGTTTTAAAATGTCCAGGGCCCAGTTGTTCAAAGCTTACGATGTCGTTAGTTAACTATTCGTTAAAATTTAAATCAAGTGATACACAAATATGCTGAAATTTTTTGCTGAAAAAAATGCGAGTAGCTTAAGCACTCACATTTTTTCAGCAAAAAATTTCAGAAAATTGTATATTGAATCTGCTAAAACAGTTAAAAAAATGACCCTTAACGAGCTCGTTAAGCTAACAACGCTTTGAACAACTGGGCCCAAATATTTGAGGTTATTATAGATAGTTTCCATTTATATATTTCATACTTTCAGCTATAAAGGTGGGTAGTTATTAGTTGTAGAGATTGTAGTGGAAAAGATTATTTCAAAAATGGCATATGTATATCCTTCCTGTTGTTAAAGTGTAAACAGGGTACTTGATTTCAATGTTTGTGGAACAAATTAATGTAAAATAGTTAATCAAGAGGCATATCCCGTCATGATTGTTTTTATTTACTGATTATTTTTTTGTGTTAACAATGTTTACTTAACATTTCCCACCTTCTGGTATCAGAATACATGTTGTGGTTAGATTAATTTTAGCACTGGAATTCTGACTCCAGTAGAAAGGTAGAAACAAAACTTGCTCTTGAAATTCAACTTCCAATGTTATGAAATGAAAATAGGACATTGTCATGTGGTCAAAAAAATTTAATCAGGGATTTATTAGTGCTTATTAATAATGCTACAATGACATTAGTACCCAGTTTTAGTAGGAAATAATAAAAATAAAACTGCATAATGACTTGCATGCTGGGTAAATAATTTCAGTATGCAGTATCTTGAAATAGTTTCCTTTTTTTTTCAGAAAATAGGATTTAACAATTGACAATTGATGTGACAATTTGTCTGTCTCCTGATTTGCATTAACTGTCAAACCCTATAAATGGGAAAATAAGAAATATATCATCAGTTTGTGATATGCTGAACTTGTCCATAGATTGTTGAAAGCTAATTACTTACCTTTCATATGGCAGAAACTATTCTTTGTCTGACATGAAACACTCATATGACATAGTTTTTTGCTTGTTTTATAGATTTTTTGGTTGTGAGCCTTTATTAGTTAACTACAACTCCTGTACTTAACACTTTCATCCTCAAATTTCGGAAATGGACTCTTCTGTCATTAAATTTGGATATGTCTATTATTGCAATTAAGGATATCAGTCAACAGAATGGCAAACAATATAGATCCAGATGAGATGGCTCATTATGACCCATCTCATCTGGATCTACACTGTTTGCAAAGGTATCTCCATCTTTTGTTCTTCTGTGCTGAAAGGGAGACAATTTTGCTATGCAGGAAATTAATTCCCATGTATTTGCATTGTTTCAAAATTCGGTCTACTCTTGAAGGAAAGAATTTTCATCCTCTGGAAAGATTTTTTTCTCCCCTTAACCCTTTCTTCCCTGAGTTTCTGAAGTAAACTCTTCCATTCTTGAATTTGGACTTGTCCACTGATGCCAATAGGGGTTTCAGTCTAAATCAAAAACAGAAATGCAAACAGTGTAGATCCTGATGAGACAGCTTGTTATGAGCTGTTTCATCTTGATTCACACTGCACAGGTATTGGTTTTGTCTGCCAGGCTGAAAGGGTTAAAGAGTCATCCCAGTGAGATTTCCCTTGGTTGTTTATCAATGCTCTGAAATGTTGGAGTTTCAGAATGCTTGGTTTTGTTATTGATAAAACTGTGATATTAGCACAGATTTGTGTAATTTTATGCAGATACTCATATTTAATGCTTAGCATGTGGGAGAAAAATTAGGAGATGACAATTTGAAATGTGTCTTATTTTCCAGTAAGAAGGCTGTCATTTCATGCAAATTATCTCCTAAGTAGATAATTTGCATGTTATGGCAAAACCTGTTTTCTAGGATTTTATGGGGGGAAAAATATCATCAATTTGTGATCTTCTGAATGAGCAGGAGAGAGGTAAATGTCAAAAATTATGTAGCTAGCATTACTTCTGTTGTAATTTATTTATGATCTGTTACAAGTATTAGCTTCCACAAAAAAGCTTGGTTTATGCTTAGCACACATGTGCTAAGTGTAGACCAAGCTTTTTGTGAAAGCTAATTCTTGGTTATAATAAAGTTAAAGCAGCCCATGGAAAATAGCATTGACCCAGTCCATGACCTTTCATAAAGTGCTTCTGAAGCAAGGGGAAAATATTGGTACAACCTTATGACATATGCAACCAGGGAAGGCAGACCAGCCTGAGCAAGCACACAGTCTGATCTGCATCTTCACTGTGCATTCTGTGGATATGGAAGGCTCCGAGGCTTCTTCAGGCAGATGGGGAAGACTGATCAGACTGTGCATATGCACATGCTGATCTGAGTCTTTACCTGGTGCACAGCATAAACTACATTTTCCCATGTTGCAGCTTATGTAGTTGGATCACAGTAAATTTACCAAAACCTTTGTGTAGAAATAAGAAAAAGATTCCTTAAAGGCTCCATATTCCTCAAAAATCGACATTTTATTATCCAAGAAAGGTTAAATAAATTGAATAATGGTATCGATACAATCATAAAATGTGGCACCTGACAGCCTGTAAAATTTCAGTTAGTCTCTCGCTCTTGAAATGAAATGATTTTTATCCTATCTCTGAATAATGTTGGCAGCATTAATTCAGAGATACGATAAAAAATCATTTCATTTTTGATCCAGTTCAAGAACTTACTGAAATTTTACAGGCTGTCAGATGCCACATTTTATGGTTGTATAAATACTATATATCAGTTTATTATGCTCCCAACTTTGAAAAAGTGAGGGGCATATTGCTTCTGACTTGTCCATTCGATCATTCATCATGCTTTCTTGTGCATTGCATAACTTAAGAACCATGTATGCTAATGTTTTGAAATTTCATATATGGATTCTTCATGAAAAAAATCAGTGACCTGTATTTTTTCTTATCCGAATTGTCTCCCATTTTAGAGTTATTTGCCCTTTTAATAAAATAACATTGAAATCTCGTATATTTGTACTGCTTTTACCGTCAGGGGCAAGCAGTGTTGGAGTCGAGCAGTGTTAGAGTCAGGCAGTTGAGGGAATAGTGTTTTACAAACACCAGCTCTAGTTTGAAATTTCATATATAATCTGATTGGAACTGAGGAGGAGATCACCTGATAAATTTTCAACCAATTAAATGAAATGTTGTTGGAGTTATGGCCCTTTGCTGCAATTTCTGGCCATTTAATATTGCTGCTTTCTTGTGCATAGCATAACAGTTAAAACCACATATACTAATGTTTTGAAATTTGAAATATATGGATTCCTCATGAAAAAATAGGTGACCCATATTTTTTTTTCTTATCCAAATTATCTCCCATTTAAGAGTTAATTCCCTTTTAATAAAATAACATTGAAATATCATTAGCAAGATGTGTCAAAAAGTATTTGAGCTAGAGCTTTGATAGTTGGTATGCTGATTGGGACTGAGAGGAGATTGCCTGATTAAAATTTTGAACCAATTAATTGAAATGTTATTGGAATTATGGCCCTTTGCAATTTCTGGCCATTAAATGTTGTTGCTTTATTGTGCATAGCATAAGTTAAGAACCAAATATGCTAATGTTTTGAAATTTCATATATCGATTGCTCATGAAAAAATCAGTGCCCCCATATTTTTTTCTTATCTGACTTATCTCCCATTTTAGAATTATTTCCCTTTTCATAAAATAATATTGAAATATCGTTGCAAGATATCTCAAGAAGTATTTCAGCTATAGCCTTGATATTTGGTATACTGATTGGGACTGAGGAGGAGATTGCCTGATTAAATTTTCAACCAATTAAATGAAATGTTGTTGGAGTAATGGCCCTTTGCAAATTTTGGCCAATTAATCTTGTTGCTTTCTTGTGCATAGCATAAGTTAAGAACCATGTATGCTAATGTTTTGAAATTTCAAATATTGATTCCTCATGGAAAAAATCTGTGACCTGTATTTTTTTCTTATCTGAATTATCTCCCATTTAAGAGTTGTTTCTCTTTTAATAAGTAGTATTGAAATCTTGTCAGCAAGATATTACAAACAGTATTTGAGCTAGAGCCTTGGACTGGGGAGGAGATCACCTGATTAAATTTTTGAAACAATTAAATGAAGTATTTTTAGAGTAATGGTCCTTTGCAATTTCTAGCCATTTAATGTTGTTGCTTTATTGTGCACAACATTAGTTTAGAACCATGTATGCTAACATTTTGAAATTTCATATATGGATTCCTCATGAAAAAAAATTGGTGACCTATTTTTTTTTCTTATCCAAATTATCTCCCATTTTAGAGTTATTTCCCTTTTAATCAAATAATATTGAAATCTCGTTAGCAAGATATTTCAAATAGTATTTGAGTAGAGCCTTGATATTTGGTATAATGATGAGGACTGAGGAGGAGATCACCTGATTAATTGTTTAAGCAATTCATGAAATTTTTATTTGAATTATGGCCCTTTGAAATTTCTGTCCCATTTATGTTGTTGCTTTCTTGTGCATATCATAACTTAAGAACCATGTATGCTAATGTTTTAAAATTTCATATGTGAATTCCTCATGAACAAAAATAGGTAAGAAGGAAGTTGGAGGGGCCTATTGCTTCTGGGCATGAGTAATGTCCTGTTGTAAATTTTGGGCATTTTCCCTTGTCAGCAAAATATCTCAAAAACTGTTGGAGATAGAGCCTCATAACGTGATGAATAGATTGGTAGTGATGAGAAGATGACCTGATTAACTTTTGAATAAAATTTTGAAAAATATTTCAGGAGTTATGGCCCAGTGTAGATTTGGCCTTTTTTACCTTGTATTATCTTTAGAGGCAAGCATATGGTTGGGGGCATAGTATTTTACAAACACAATTTCTAGTTAAAGCTTTCTTGGATAAAAAATGTCAATTTTTGGGGAAGTTTAACTTTTAGAGGTACAATCATCGTAATCATGGCACTTCATAGTTTGGTTCAGTTTGATGTGAAAGGGATGTAAAACCCCAAATCATCATCATTCTCCAGGTGGACATAAAAGATTCTGATTCTAGACTGCTCAAATGGGCAAGCTGGTCTGTGGTCTTTGCTGGGTGTGTGCATCATAAGGTATTATCTTGTGTTGTTGTTCATTTTTTGTTAGTCCACTTTAATGAGTAGATTCAACACAGTGGTCCAGTTTCCTGTCTGTCTCTTTATTAATCCGTCCGTTTCTTCATCTGTTCATCAACATTTGCATAAACATTAGCATTTAGGTCCATTTCTGAATAGCGAGGTTGTGACATCTGACTGTAGATCCAGGGATTGCAAGATTAAATCCCGGCTCGGACAACTTAATTCCATGGAGATTTATCATGGAATACCTTCTAGGGTCATTTTTCCATCCACTGATTCTAGATGGGCAGTTGTCAGTGGTGTTACTGGTGTTTAAGTTTGTTAGAAGACTGACAGGCCCTGGCATATGTGACACCTCATTTGATGGAATTCTTGTATGTTTTGCATATCTGGTAAACTTCATTAATGATCAACTTCACTCAAAAATAAGATCTGTATTACCGTATTAACCCTAAGTGTTGATTCAGAGACAGACGGATCTGAGTAAACAATGTAGACCCAAATAAGATGCCGCACAGTGTGATCTGAGTTAACAATGTAGACCCAAATAAGATGCTGCATAGTGTGGCATCTGATCAGGTTCTACAAAGTTTGCCACTCTTTCAGCATTTTTAGACACATCAGCAGGACTGGTGACCAAACAGACTTGCTCAGATTTTCCGACAAGTATGGTAAGCAGTTAGCGCTCAGCACTCTGGGTAATTTTTTTTTTAGCAAGTGGCATATTGAAATATTTTTCTTTTTCCCAGAAAGCAGGTTTTGACATTTCATGCAAATTGTCTTCAATGGAGACAGTGTGCATGAAATGTCAAGTCCTGCTTTCTGGGGGAAAAAAAAAAATAGCTTCAATTTGTCATCTGCTGAATTAGCCCAGAGAGTGGTAAAGCTAAGGTGTACCAATATTTAGGGTACATACGGTACTCATTATCGGTTTCTGATTATAAAGGCTAGTACTGAATTTTACTTTATAAGGCTCATAGTAATTACTTATGTGTAGTTTTGCTTTATCAGTAATTATGTTTACAAGGAAGATGATGACTAATTACATGTATTTATGAAGCAGTTATATTTATAAAATTAGATTTAATAGTTAGCTGAAGATGTCTGATTTAACCCTTAAAGTGCTATGCAAAATTGTAGCCGACAATAGTCTAATTTTTTTCATTATTTTTACAGAAAATAAGACTTGTCATTTCATGAAGTGTCAGCTGATTTGCATGAAATGTCAAGCCTTATTTTTTCTTGAACAATAAAAAAAATCAAAATATTGTCTGCTGCAGGTGTAATTTAATCCTCAAAGCGCTATACTTAATTGTAGTAGATGATATTCTATTTTATTATTATTATTTTTCTGAGAAAATAATACTTGGCATTTCATGGGAATCACAGGCCCCCGTAGCCTAGTGAATAGGAGAGTTGACTTTTAATCCATTAGGTTCCTCACCGCTGTGGTTCGAGCCTCGCTTAGGTCACATGTGGGAAAGCCAAGTTCTGCTTACGGATTATCAGGTGGTTATTCTCCGGGTTCTCTGGTTTTTGCCCACCTTTGATGAATGATTGGCTCAGTATAAGTGAAATACATGTATTCTTGAAAGGGCAGTAAAACTCAAATCAAAAAAAAAAAAAAAAATCATGTGAATCATCTGTGATTCACATGAAATGTCAGGTCTTATTTTCTCATTATTGGCTAAACCTGAATATTGAAACGTATCATCTGTTTGAAATGTGGGATGTATTGTACTATTTTCATTGATAATGAACATATATCCAGGCTTTGTAGATTTTAGCTGTTGGTTATAAAACCAATAATGGTGGTATTGAAGCAACAGAGATTATATTTGACAAAGCACCATAACCATATATGTTCAAGTAAACTCTGAAATTGTTTAAATACTTTACGGAAGTGTTTGGGTGGCCGAGCTGTTAGCACTTCTGATCCAATCACAAGGTCCCAGGTTTGAATCCCGCTGGAGGCTGATTTCTGCTACTGACTGCACAGTACTTCATTGCACAGTCTTTCATTATTATACTTTCATCATCTCAATATGACGTAAATAATGTTGAAAGGGACGTAAAACACCAAATCATTATCAATTCTGTACAGATGTAGGCTGTTGGTTTTGAAATGCTGATGTGTCATTATCGCTTATAAATAAAAAAAACTTTAATGCCATTTTTAGTGGCAGTGTGAGAAAATGTCTAAATGACATGCGAACAGCAAAGACTCAACATGCCATCAGGTACATTTTCTCATGTAACTGGTCAGTTTTTAATGCTTAGCACTCTGGGTAAATTTTTTTAGCAGACGACACTTTGAAATATTTTTCTTATTTTTCCCAGGAAACAGGATTAGACATTTCATGCAAATTGTCTCCAATTTGCATGAAATGTCTAATCCTGTTTTCTGGGAAAAAAATAAAAAAAAATATCATCAGTTTGTCGTCTGTTGAATTTGTCTGGAGAGTGGTAAAGGTTAATTTTTAGTAAACTGGTGACAAAATTTACAGATGTCATACTTATCCTAAATATTTATACAGCTTTTAATTCTTTACTATACTTATCTTAAAATTTGTACTAGTCCATTTTACGACCTGCTCTTATATAGCTAAATATTTGATATGTGCCAAACAGTTTAGACCCTGATAGGTTGCTGCAGAATGCACAATCTAATCTGGGTCTAGACTGTTTGCTTTACCTCTTCGAATTTTTAGGGTCTGAGCAAACAGAAAACATGTAGATCAGATGCTGCAGACCTCATTGTCTGATTCAGGTCTATACTGTTGCCACTCATGCAGCATTTTTAAGAAATAAGCAGGTACTTAACTGGACTTTTTCAAATATTTAAAGTAAAGTAAAACCTCAATGGCTCAAACATCTTTTGGACCATGGACATTTATTCGAGAAAAGGGTGGATTGAGCCACTGAGGGTTAATCATGCCTTCATGTCAAAGCAAATGGTTATAATTTAGGGAAGTTTGTTTGATCTTCTATACAATAATGGTATGTTGTGTGTGCTCAATAGAATCGCCTCATACAGTATACAATTTCATGATAGAAAAAGAAAACTACCCTAAATATTTGTTTTCTTGAGCTATCAGAAAAATTTCGTAGGGACTTAAAAACGAGTTCGAATTAGCCATGGTAAATGAGCCATCAGTGTTCAAACTGATGAGGTTCGACTGTACTTCGGATAGATACCATAGGTCTGAAGAAACTTTGTATATCTAGATCATACACGTAGATAAGTTGCTGCAGAATGATGCATCTAATCAAAGTTTGCACTGTTTGCCACAAATCCAGCAATTTGTTAGGGCAAGTATGGTAAAGGTTGAGGTGTCTGAATACTTGGGCTAGATACAGTGCCGGTATACTTTCACCCTTAAAGTGTCAAAACTGGAACAGACAGCATTTTGATATTTTTCCAGTTTTAGTTTTCATAGAATGCTAGCTTGATATTTGATGTGAATCATCTGCTCTTGCAGATAATTCACGAGATGTCAAGCTATCAGATTAGTCTCATGAAATGTGAACCTTATTTTCTCTAAATAGATGATTCACATGAAATGTCAAGCTAGCAGATTTTCATGAAATGTCATGCCTTATTTTCTCAAAAAAGTTATATAAAGATAGACTGTAATCTGCTACAAGTTTGCATGTCACTTTAAGCGTTAAAATGCCATCTGTTAATGTTTGCATTCAGTACCCTAAGGGTTAGGGTTTAACCCTTGCCGTGCTGAATAAATTAAGATGCCATGCCCACTTTTAATTTTCACCAATCAGATTACTTGATCCAGGTTGTTGATACAAATTTGCATATTTAATGACAAACAGAGTAGATCCAGATCAGTTGGCTTCAGTCAGCTGATCTGGATCTACACTGTTTGCAAAGGCAGGGCATTTCCGGGTTCAGCAGAACCAGGGATAAAACATGCTTATTATTCTGTTTTGAAAAAAACAACAATGTTGTGGTATTAATGCATATATTTTATATTATAACTTAAAGAAAATAAAACAGAGGGAAATTATTTTTTAATCTTTATAGCTGAGTCCCTTTAATTATACGCCCGTTTGAAAAACGGGACATATGTTACAGGGTATGGTGTTCGTCCGTCCGTAAACTTTTTCATTTCTGGCTAACTCCTCCTACAGTTTACATCCGATCAAGCTAAAACTTGGTATATAGTTAGACCATGATGTGGAGCAGCGCATATTGTTTTGGGGTTACAGTCCACTAAATGTTTGCAGAGTTATGCCCCTTTAAAAATTTCTGTAAACTTTTCATTTCCGGTTAACTCCTCCTACATTTTAGATCCGATCAGGCTGAAACTTCATTTATAGTTAGACCATGACGTGGAGCAGCGCATATTGTTTTGAGGTTACAGTCCACCAAGTATTTGCAGAGTTATGCCCCTTTGAAATTTTTTGTAAACTTTTCGTTTCCGTCTAACTCCTCCTACAGTTTAAATCTGATCTAGCTGAAACTTGATTTATAAGTAGACCATGATGTGGAGCAGCGCATAGTGTTTCAAGGTTACAGTCCACCAAATATTAGCAGAGTTATACCCCTTTGAAAATTTCTATTAATTTTTTATTTCCGGCTAAATCCTCCTACAGTTTACATCCGATCAAGCTGAAACTTCATAAATAGTTACAAGATGATGTGGAGCAGCACATATTATTTTGTGATTACAGTGCACCAAATATTGGCAGGGTTATGCCCCTTTGAACATTTCTGTAAACTTTTTCGTTTTCGGCTAACTCCTTTAACAGTTTACATCCGATCAAGCTGAAACTTCGCCCTTCCCTCAGATTTCATGTCTGAGCTATAACTCATTCTCTTTAATGGTTGATTCAACACTGTGAGATTGAGTTGTGCTTAAAGAATGACTAAACTCTTTTGTGCTGTATGAATTATTTCTCCTTCCTGAAATTTCATGCCTTGCATCCGTCACGGTCACCGGAATAACCGAAATCACCAAAATCACCGAAATCACCACCGAAATCACCGAAATCACCATGGAAATCACCGAAATCACCACCAAGGGGTGGGGTGGTGGTGATGTTGGGGTTGGTAGGTGTGAGTAAAGGTGGATAGAAGTTAAGTTATGTTGGGATTTGGTTACGTAGGGTGAGTAAGGCTATCGAATGTGGCCCCGAATGTGGCGAGTTTTACACCTAAATCTCGGTGGAAATATTTGAAATCACCGTTGTTTATAAAGTTCTGGACACAAATCATACTGTCATATGATGGGGGAGGGGTAGGGTGGTAGGACTACGACAGGGTATGCTGTGTAATGCAAGCTGAGTATGGTTATCGAAGGGCCCGGACCAGTAGTGTAACGAACTCCCAGTGGAAATCACCGAAATCACCGTTCTTTAGTTATGCGCGATACAGTAACACAGTATTTTTATATTACACACTTGTAACAAGTTCTGTAAAGAAGTTATGAGTTGACGAGATACGTTTATTTTTTATAGTTACTTTTAACAGTAATAACTTAACTGTTCTAAATATACATTTTGTTTTACGCAATAAATTTCAAAGTAAGACATTTGATTGTTGAATATACAGTATAGAATTATATGAGAGAGAGAGAGAGAGAGAGAGAGAGAGAGAGAGAGAGAGAGAGAGAGAGAGAGGGGTTTTGATATTTTAGTAGAGAGAGAGAGAGATTTTAATATTTTAGTAATGTCATGTTTTATGTATAAATAGTGAAATAAAGATATGAAATAAAACATTGTATTCATTGCATTTCCCCTACGACAAACATGGCTTGTTTACGGAGATTTCTTATTTCTGTTTTTTAGCATAGTACATAGTGTGTGGATATTTGTTAGGTATAAGTAGGAATGCAAAGTTCAGGGAACGCCACAATCAGAAGATGAGGCCAACTCATCTCTACCCTATCCTGATCCACCCTAATGTATCATACCTTCCCCCACCCCACCCTTCAATGGTGATTTCGGTGATTTCCATGGTGATTTCGGTGATTTCGGTTATTCCGGTGACCCCATCCGTCATATGTGCTATAGGGGGTGGTCGGGTGGTGCAAAGGTGCTGTGTATCTTACATCACTGGGGCGTCCAACTGATATTGGCTTACAGTTGGGCAAGGCCTGCTATCCTTGTAGTGGGTAAGGGTAGAGGGGGAATGTTTTTATTTCTTCTGTTTCTTCACTTTCATTCCTGTTCCTCTTTCTTCCCTGTCCCTCTCTTTCATCTCCTCTAATCTCTCTTCTATCTCTTCTCCCTTTCTCTGGGAGACGACACAAAATGACCCTCAAGGGTTGACGTGTCGTTAAACCCCAACACAATCAATCATATGTGCTATAAGCATGAAACTTTACAGTTGGACTCGTCGTGATGTGGCAATGTGTTGTGTACAAAGTGATGATTATTCCTTGCTTTATTATTTTTGAACTATCTCCCCAAAGTTTCGTGTTAAGGCTAAAAAATTGTTATCTTCAGAGATAGAAGCATAATATTTCAGAGGTGGATTTAACATTTTGAGATGGTATCGCTCATGCAAGAATTACTAAAATTATACTGTTCAATGCCCGCGTGCAGACTAATCAACAAATAAAATAAACAAGTGAGATGTTGCTCCAACAACAAAATTTAGACTTAAATATGTCCATGGGACATTGATGCCCCCGCTTTGTGTTCACTTTAAGCTCTTATGCACCACTACAAAACAGTTTTGTATCTGATGCCATTTTTGACAAGGGAGACAACTTTTGTGACTTCCTGTTTGCTTTCCTGTACACCATTTCCCTTCTAAAAAGGGATCAACTCTAAAAGGAATGTATTAGATTAGTTTTCAAGCTTGAACCTTTCCTGGTGGCCGTTGGTGGAACGGGTACACTTTCAAAATGGTTTTCCTCCCCTCTGAAAAGGAAATAATTAGCTCGCACTGGGGTACACTTTCTTTGGAGGAAACTGTCAAAATTGTTTTGCTTCCCTTCTAAAAAGGGGCCTACTCTAAAGTAAAGAGTTTGCTCCTAAGGAGCAAATTCTTTCCTTTTAGAGTAAACCCCTTTTCAGAAGGGGATTGGTGTGCAGGAAAGAAAACATGAAGTCTAAAACTCGTCTACCTAAAAAGGGGTCTACTATTAAGGAAAGAATTTGCTCCCACGGGAGCAAATTCATTCTTTTTAGAATAGACCCCTTTTCAGAAGGGAGGAAAAACAATGTTGACAATAGTTTGAAAGTGTACCACTTTCCTTTAAACTTGAGTATCAGAACCTTGCACCAAGTCAGGAATTGCATGGTAATGAACTGGACAGGTGTCGGAACAGACCGGGTTTTTTACGTTGATCACCGATGATTCATTACCGTAACTGTCCTATTCAAATGTTAGGATACTAATACCCATTATCGGACTTTATCTTAGATATCACCGTGCAGATCGGGAGCTATATGAAACAATCATACAAACAGGTGAATACAATTATACGAAACTGAGAATGTTGTCTACAACAGTTTGACTTGCACTTTTCGGGCTGACCACAGAAAGGGTATTTGGCAAACATCGCAGACCCAAATCAGACGCCGCAGAATGCGGCGTCAGATTAAGGTCTACACTGTATCAATCACAGGAATTTTTATAAACCATAGTAATGATACAAATAAAAAAAAACAAAAGTTGATGTCGCACCTACCTCCCAACGGCTCCCCCCACCTTCCACCCCAATAAGTAATGTTTATTTCAGGTAGAAAAAAATGATTTAGGAATTTCATCAAAAGCATATGCATTTTCTCATATGATGCCTGAGAAGTTGGGCTCGAAAAGTACCCACAGTCTGTACACTTTCATAAAATCTGAGGTAAGAAAATGACAAAGTTAAAGTGAAAAAAGTGACAAAAATAAATTTAAAAATCATATCCAAACCGCGTGCACTTCTGCTCCCGGGAGAAAACATGTGCAAAGTTTCAAAATGACCGGTTGAAAATTGTATGAGAAGTTGCAATCACAAGGTACCCACTTTCTATACAGCTGAGGTCAGAAAATGACAAATTTCAAAAAGTAAAAAAAAGTGACAAAAATTAAGGCAAGGATTATATTAAAGCATATGCACATCTTCAGATTATGAAGAAAACATGTGCAAAGTTTCAAAACATCACGAAAACATGCCTATATAATTTTGACCCCCTTAAACCCCACTTTTATATAGTAAAACTGGGGCTTTCACGGGTATATTTTATTTTTCTTATGACTGCTCAAAAACATAGAGTGTGGGTACTCGTTAGAACCGCCTCGCCGAGGCGGTTCTAACGACTACCCATAGTCTATGTTTTGAGCAGAAATATGAAAATATCAGAATTCTTCATCTGAAAACTTTCATTTTTTGGTGATAAAATTTTCAGTATATTTGAATAGGCGTGTTCTCGTAATAAGATTGATGTAAAATTGTATAAGGAGTTGTGCTCACGAGGTAGCCACTATCTATCAATTGAAAGTGACAATGACTAGGTTCACAATGTGGAAAAAAGTGAGAAAAAAAAATGACCTAACAAATATCCAAACCACATGCACATCTCATACCATGAAGAAAATGCATGGAAAGTTTCATAATAATCGATACAAAACTGAAAGAGGAGTTGCGCTCACAAGAGGTACCAACTATTTATATATAAAGGGTGAAAAATGACTAAGTTCACAATGTGAAAAAAGTGACAAAAATGATCTACCAATTATATCCAAACCACATGCACATCCTCATACCATGAAGAAAACATATGTAGAGTTTCAAAACGATCAGTACAAAACTGTAAGAGGAGTTGCGCTCACAAGAAGTACCCACAGTCTATATATTGAGGGTGAAAAATGACTAAGTTTACAATGTGAAAAAAGTGACAAAAAATAATCTTACAATTATATAAAAACCACATGCACATCCTCATACCATGAAGAAAACACTTGCAAAGTTTCAAAATGATCGGTACAAACTGTAAAAGTAGTTGCGCTCACAAGACACCCAGGATAAATGTTGACGGATAGACCGACGAACGGACGGAAACTTGCACGCCTTTGTCCCAAGCAGGTGCGACTAAAACTAAGCAGACGTCATCCTATTGGAAATAGGCCGGTCCAAAAAGTTGTAGTTGTAGTCCACTCGACGTAAGTGAGTTAAGTACCAATTACGATGGTGCGTTTTCGCGTTTTGACGTCATGCCATGTCGTTGGTTTTCTCCACTGGCGCAAGTAACTGTAATAGTTTTAAAATGAACTTACTCGTATAGTTTTTAGATTATGATCTTTTTAATATTTCGTAAGATAATTTTGGCTACAATTTTAGGATATTCTATTGTCAAAAGCATGGACATTCCACCGTTTTGTGACGATGTTCTGAAGAACCCACACGGAGAGCCTCCATTATTTACCAATCCTTTTGGAAAGCCAGGGAGAATAACAGAAAAGTTTTATTTTTTAAATTGCATATTTGATACTTTTCCGGATTATGTTGATGCTAAACATCTGTTCCAAGTTGGAACGTACATCGCTGCACACAAGTATTTTGCGACAGATCCTAGATTTAAAGGGGAAAAGCTAGTGAAGGCGGAATTCTTCAAGAAGTTCCCGACACCAGAGGTATCGGACATGGACCCTACTCTGAAGAAGCAGTGTGAGACCAGTGCAACTGACTGTGTTACAGGCGTGTTCGACAGACTGTCGCCCGACTGCGGCTCACCGTCCAAGGTAGGAAATAGCGTGAAAATATCTGTGAAAATATGTCTTATTTTCATGATTCTCAGACACAGCTTAATTTAAATGAAAAATAATAATGATAAAATAATATAGTTGATAAAAATAACAAACTACCTGATATCTTACGCATTCCTTTCTTTGAAACAATTTTAACAAATAGCTACATATGTGCCTTGAACGTTCGCGAGACATGGATAGATTGCATCGTACTTAACCTTTACCACTCTCAGGGCTAAATCAGCAGAAGACAAATTGATTTTTTTTCTTATTTATCACAGAAAACAAGATTTGACATTGCATAAAAAATGTCTCCGACAATTCGCATGTAATTTGAAAACCCTATTAAAAATGTCTCCGACAATTCGCATGTAATTTGAAAACCCGTTTGTCTGGGAAAACAAATATATAAGAAATATATCTCAATATGTAATCTGCTGAAAAAAATGCCCTGAGTGCTTTAAGCGTTAAATGGGAATGAATACACGGCTTGACAGGGAGCAAATTACTCCTCTAACCCATTCATGCCGAATGGACTTTTCTACCATAACTCTATGGACAGGTCCATTTCCAATAGAAGGGCGTCTGGTTAGATTTTCATGATTACTACCATTGTTTATAGAAACGCATGTATTTGATGCAAACGATGTAGACCCTGATGCGGCGTTTGATCTGGGTCTATTCTGTTTGCAAATGTCCCTTTTATATTACGAGCAGTCTCTAAAAGTAAATCATTTAGAGAGGCAACTTGCTGTCTGAAGAAGTTGTCTCCCTTTGCAAAATGGCGGCAAATCTTAAATGGATAGCCATTTGAGTAATATATCAACAGAGTACCCTCAATGTGTTTTTGCTTCTCTTTTCACGCCATCAAAAAATGGTTTGCTTCTCTGGCATACGCGCGAATCAAACCCTTCATATATGCCTAGCGTTCCATAAAAGGGATATTGGCAAATAATGTAGACCCAGATCAGACGCCACAGAACGCGGCGTCTGATCGGGGTTTACATTGTTTTCATTAAATACAGGATTTTTTTTATAAAACATAGTTATACTAAAAAACTAACCAGACACCCTGCTATCGGAAATAGACTGGTCCAAAGAATATAGTAGAGGTCCACTAGCATAAATGGGCTAAGGATAATTTGCACCTAGTTAAAGGGTAGACACCATCAAGTTGGGAGGCAGAGAGTTTTTAGGTCGGGTCTCCCTTAGAGGTATCAAATTACCATCTTAAAGCTACAGTTCTGACTAGTTTCAGGTTAATTTGTAGGTTAATTTAGTCTGTGCTCAGTAAGTATAGCGTTTGCAAACATCTTCAAAATGACAGTTTTCGGCTGATGGTAGCGAGTGTCCGCGAGCTATTTTGGCGCAACGAAATTAACGGCTTATGCGAACAATGTTATGCATGCTTGTTTGTAACAAAGGTTACCTGATTCGATATCATTTATTCGTGGAGCGCTGTGGTGTAGTGGTAAAGTGTCGGACTCAAGATCGATAATTATAGCAAGTTAGCGGTTCGACTCCAGCGAGCACTAAGTGTTATGTCCTTATCCACATAGCTAACTATTGGTTTCTACCAAGGAAGACTTGCGCGCAATACTGAGAAAATGAGGGTAAAAAGAGATCTGATAAATACGTAAATGAATTTAATTTATTGGCTCTGACATCAAATCTCGTCAAAGAGAATAACGGCTACTCTCTATTTTGAGGTCGCATGAGACGTGTTTACAATAATCTTCATAAGATGCAAAATAACTTGCGGAAAACGTTCCCGACCACTCAGTATTTGAACGCAGCCCTGTACACGGGACTCTTTGCAAACACGTAATTATTCATCAGCAGTTTTCGTCCATGCTGCCATCATTTGAGCCAAAACGTGAAAAAAAAAACTTCCCTTTTGACACATGGGCCCAAGTCTTCGTTGTCTGTATGACGAAACTTTGCGTCATTGACTATCCAAAATGCGCTCAGTGAAGATTCTGATCAGACTGCGCGAATGCGCAGTCTGATCTGAATCTTCGCTGGGCGCACATGCTCGAAGGTATGTTTTCGGAGTTTGTGTCTCATTTCATTTCAGTCCGGAAGCTCAGCCGTGCCTGCCACCTCTTCCTTCAAAACAGATTACGAAGTTTTTGTATTCCGGCAAACAGCTATGTATTATCTCTGTTGGTACACAATGAAACGAGACCGACGGCTTATGTACAAGCCACGAAAGCCTGCAGAATGTACCAGCCACTACACAGAGGGAATAGATCTCGACTTTACTTGCCTTGCATTCCTTTACACCTCAGCTGAAAATGAGCCGGAATTCCGGCGAGAAAATTGGCTTGATTCCAGACTTAAGTCCGGTGTGATTGACTACAGGGCCTCTTACGAATACATGAAAGATCCGTTCCAGTGTGCCGAGCTTTGGTTCTGTCCGGATCCATGCTATCCAAGAGAGGACTTGTACGGATTAAATCCAACGGAAGATTTGAGACAGGCTGGAAATCCATGCGGAAAGTTAAAGAATCCTAGATGCAAACGAGAACCAAGGGCAAATAAAAATTTTGTCGATCTAATCGGAAATAGGTTGGTATCATTGCATACATGTGCATCCTATATATTGGGGCAAATGGGCACGCAAGGGAAATAATTAGAAGTACTCGTCTCCCTTCTCATTGAGACTATTCATAGAGGAAACAATACTCCATGTTATTTTTGAAAGGTCTGATGTCCTAGGGAGGCTACTTTCTGTTTGCAAAACGTGTCTGCCTTTACAAAATCCCTAAATCTTTCAAGCGTATCTATCTCTCTTAAGGGGACGCAATATACTTGATAGATTTTCCGCCATTTTTTGACAAGGGAGATAACTTTTGTAACTTCTTGTTTGCATTCCTGCACACTATTCTCCTTCTTAAAAGGGGTTTACTCTAAAAGGAAAGAATTTGCTCCCCTTTTCTCCTTTTAGAGTTGATCTCTTTTCAAAATGATGCAAAACCCGGTTATTTTGGCAAAGTTGTCTCCCTTGAAAATATATATCAGTTTTTTTCTTTAGTGAACAATGTAGACCCAGAGTAAACTGTCCACAGGAGTAATTGATCAGGATCTGCAACTTGTTATTCCACCAGCACGCATAAGACCAGTGGACTGCCAACATTAAGTTTTACATTACGAAAACACGCCTATTCAAATATATTGAAAATTTCACCACCGAAAACTGAAAGTTTTCAGATAAAAAAATTCCGATATTTTTCATATTTCTGCTCAAAACATAGATTGTGGGTACTCGTTAGAACCGCCCCACAACCTATGTTTTTAAGCAGAAATAAGAAAAATAATGTATACCCCTGTAAACCCCAGTTTTATTATATAAAAGTGGGGTTTAAGGGGGTCAGAATTATATAGGTGTGTTTTCGTGATGGATACGTAAATGTTTTAAAAAGATATACGAATATCTAGAGTAAACATGTTAACCTATGTTACATGTTAGGTATGGACTATTTGGTCTTCTGGGTTGGGGGTGGGGGTCTGTTTTTTTTTTTTTTTTTTTTTTTTTTTTTTTTTTTTTTTTTGTTGTTGTTGTTGTTGTTGTTTCCTTTTAAAAATCTGTGGAAAAAATAAAATGGTCCTTTGTCATTGATAAAGAAAAAAAAAACTGATTACAAAAATTTGTTTCAAGTTTTTATAATGTCTCCTCAACAGTCAGTAACATATGTATTTTAGTAAATCTTTATCTTATGCCTATCATTTAGTTGCATATGCATTTAATTACATAAGGCTTCAATGCCCCTGCTTTGGGGAGTGCAGGGATGAGTGATGTCTCTTGATTTCATGATTTCAAGTTTTTACACCATTGGAAAATTAGAAATTGCTTTGGCCTCTTATACGTCCTGTGTGCGAATAGTGGGGTTCTAGTTCAGACACCGAGTCCTTGCAGTCTGCATGACCAAGGCTTCTGTTTCTGACCATTTGGCTAATGAAGACTATAACCATTGCTCTAAATAAGACGGTTTTTTTTTTGTTGTTGTTGTTGTTGTTTTTAAGCGTAAAAGTACTGATATTCTTCTTATTTCTCTACAAAAACATATGTTGTTGGTACTCATCAGAAGCGCCTCGCCGAGGCGCTTCTGATGAGTACAACAACATATGTTTCCGTGGAGAAATAAGAAGAATATTATGTGGTTACACCCTCTTATATGGAGCTAGGTATAACGTGATGAGCTGTGAGATTACGCTTCTAAAGTTGGGGTACTAGACTTAAATATCATATGTGAAACAGAGTTCCGCTCAAAGCGGCTAGAGGTTCTGAGAGATGCTGCAGATGAGGGTGTACAGTGTTCTCTGACATGTACAGTTTTGTTAATGCACGGCTTAGTTATCATATCTGTTTCCTTGTTTTCCCAGCTGGCAGTTTACTTAAATCTATATATGACAGGAGACAACAATCCTACATAGATCTATGTAGAATGCTAGTTGGGTGAGTTATCAAATATCTACTGTCACATTTAATGTTTTTGCCAGAAGAAAAAAAGCTGGTATATTCAGCAACGACAAATAGCAAAACAAATTAAGAGGTATGGATACACTTTATGGGGAAGCAATTTTGTCAAACTATTTTGCACCCCCACCGTACCCCTCACCTCCACCACCGCCTTCATCCCTTCTGAAATGTTGTCTACTCGAAAAGGAAAGAATTTGCTCTCACTGGGAGTAAATCCTTTCCTTTTGGAGTAGAAGTTTTTTTAGAAAGGAATTGATGTGCATGAAAGCAAACAGGAATAATGAAAATCTAAAAGGTTGCCTTTGAAAACAAAGAACACAGAAAAGAACGAAAATAGGAGTCTCGGTCTTATTAGGACTCTTCATATGCAGCTAGGTAGTTTGCGAGGCTACATACGCCCCGCCCAGCACTGGCTTAAGCGATATTCGATTTTCAAAGCAACCAGAATGGGCTTAATGATCCCAATCGAAAAACAAAATATGTCCAAAAAGTTGCCTCTCGCATACCCCTTGTAAAAATAGTGGAAAATCTAGTCTATTCAGTCCCCTCATCACGGCTGTGAATTTTGTGATTGTGGTATATATTGAAGAACTGTACTTATTGGAGAACCTACGATCTGTACAACATACCCAGTTATTCATATGAGCCTCACTATCAGAAAACGTACCTTTGGACATGTGCGCCCAGCGAAGATTCAGATCAGCCTGCGGATTTGCGCAGTCTGATCAGACTCTTCACTGAGCGCATTTTGGATAGCCAAGGATGCGAAGTTTTTTTCAGGCGGACAACGAAGACTCTAATCAGACTGCGCGGATGCGCAGGCTGATTTGAGTCTTCGTTGGGCGCATATGCGAGAAGGAACGTTTTCTCACGTAGCGGCTCATAAGGTGCACACAATGTGGAAAAGGTCATTTGCTATGCATAGTCAAGGCCTACATCCGCGCAGTTTGATCAAGTCCTCTCTTCGTTGATTTAGTCATTCTGTACGCGGACCATGAAGGCTCTGATCAGACTGCGCGATTGCACAGGCTGATCTGGGCTTTCTATGTACGTATTTGGAACAAGCGCCCTCTTCTCATAATCAGCTCTGTCGCTTGCTTGCAACATTGTAATAACACAAAATTTCAACTTTTCAAATTTTGTGTCATTAGCAAAGAGATCCATGTCAATGACTTCCCTGTGGAGATCATTTGCGACTATAATTAATTTTTCATAGGTTCAACATTAGTTGCGATTGTCGGTCTAGTAAAAAGGGGACATTTTGGAACTCGCAGTGCAATAGATGTATGGACATGACTGAGGACCCGAATGTTTGTTACAAAGAAATTGTAGAAAAGCAGTCCGTCGAACACCTTGATTATGGAGAGAGTCCTAGTTACGGAGGGAATCCTGGTTACGGAGAGAGTCATGCCTACGGAGAGAGTCCTGGTAATGGAGGTCTACTGTCGCCTGAAGAAAGCGCAGATATCTTTATGTCCGGGTTTTCCGAGGAGGAGGACCCGGGATTGTTAGATCTGTTTTCTAGTGCTGTCGGAATGTATGTGCCTATGGAAACGTATTACCTGATAAACATTTGCTTTCTTCTTACAAGTATAATCGAATAACTGAGTCGGTCATAGCAAAACCTGCCAAATGCCATATACGAACAGCGAACGTCCAGATCAGACTGCGCTTCCGCGCAGTCTGATCTGGACATTCGCTGTTGGAAGCGCAGTCTGATCTGGACATTCGCTGTTCACTTTTCAGAGCTACAGTCCGAATAGTCTCTCTACGGATAATGAAGACCCCGCCCTGACTAGTATGCGGTGGTTGATCTATGCCTTGTTTATTCCTTTATATCGGTTTTATACATTGTCGAATCCACTGGTCTCCAGTTCAGTCCCTTTGCATTAGCTTTCACTGACCTCAAGTTCAGTTTGTTCGAGACAGCTAACATTGGCCTCTAGTTCAGTGCGTTCGTGATAGCTAGCGCTGGTCTGTAGTTCAATTCATTCGCGATAGCTAACATTTGCCAGTAGTTCAATTCATTCGCGATAGCTAACTTTTGCCTCCAGTTCGATTTGTTCGCGATAACTTACAGCGGCCTCCAGTTTAATTCGTTCGCGAGAGCTAACATTTGCCTCCAGTTTGATTCGTTCGCGATAGCTAAAAGTGGACTCCAATTTAATTCGTTCGCGAAAGCTAACATTTACCTCCAGTTCAATTTGTTCGCGATAGCTAGGCCTCTTTTTTTTTTTTTTTTTTTTTTTTTAATCGGGTTTTACTGCCCTTTCAAGAACATTTCTTTTTATATCGAGCCGATCGTTCATCAAAGATGGGTGAAAACCAGAGAACCCGGGGGAAAACCACCTGACCATCCGTAAGCAGAACTTGGCTTTCCCACATGTAACCCGAGCAAGGCTCGAACCACAGCGGTGAGAAACCTTATGGATCAAGAGTCCTATCCACTAGGCTACAGGGGCCCGCTAACACTGGCCTCTAGTTAAATTCCTTCACGATAGCTAACGCTGGCCTATAGTTCAATTCATTCACAACAGCTGACATTTGCCTCTAATTCAATACGTTCGCGATAGCTAACACGGGCCTCCGATTCAATTCGTTTGCGATAGCTAACACGGGCCTCCGGTTCAATTAATTTGTAATAGCTAACACTAGCCTTAGTGTTCAATTGGTTTGCGATAGCTAGCATTGGCCTCTAATGCAATTCGTTCGCGGTAGCTAACACTGGCCTCAAGTTCAATTCATCACAGTCGTGATAGCTTACATTCCATAGAAAAACCGTCCAAAAAATCCTGACATACTAATTTTACTTTATGAAATTCTACAAAATATGACTCTTGTGTAAACGAACAGGGAATCAAACCAACTTTCTTTCTTTCTTTCTTTCTTTCTTTCTTTCTTTCTTTCCAGGAGTATATAATATCAAACTTGAATAAAAATGATTTGGATACTTAGTAGGATACGGTATGTTATAAAACTTGGCCCAGCCCAGTTTGGTATGTTCTAATATCCAGCGCAGTCAGACTTGGTCTGATGCAGTTAGAATGCCTATAACTCCGGATAGGCCGGGCCAGGACAGGCCAAGATGGAACTTTCATACTTTTAAAAAAGAATGGGGACTCTGAATATATGCTTGCCGCCAGGCGTTTCTTATTTAGAAAAAAAAACAACAAAAAATCATTAACTATTTTATGCCTAGCATCCCATAAATGGGACATAGGCAAACAGTGCAGCCCAGATCTGACGCCGCATAATTAGACGTCTAGGCAGGGTCTACACTGTTTACTTAATAGACACAGCAAATTCTGTAAAACTAATTAAAATAAAATATTTATATGGACAGAAGAACATATTAATGTGGGAACACAATCGGAATGTCTGTATTGAAGGAAACGACAGTCTTTATTTTATGGAGCTAAAAAGAAAAAAATAAGTTATGAAGAAAAAAAAATTATGTATCGTTTCTTGTTATTTCAGTTTAGGCTTTTAAAGACAAATGAGCTATTATATGGCAAAAAACTAGCCTTCCTGGTGAGACTTACACTATAACTTGGCGTAACATGCACACTGACAACATATTTGTTTCGGTTCAACCAACTGAAGTATCCGAATTTCGTTTAAGGGAGCTTGATACACTTTCGGGAGAGGTAACATTTTCATCTTTTTTTTTTTTTTTTTGCTCCCTTCTGACAGAAGGGTATACTCGAAAGGGATAGAAGTTACTCCCTACATTACGAAAACATGCCTATTCAAATATACTGAAAATTTTACCACAAAAAAAAAAAAATGAAATTTTTTATATACAAAATTCTGATATATTTTATATTTCTGCTCAACGCTTCATAGATTGTGGGTACACGTTAGAACCGCCTCTACGAGGCGGTTCTAACGAGTACCCACAATCTATTTTTAGCAGAAATAAGAAAAAATAATGTATACACCTGTAAACCCCAGTTTTACTTTATAAAAGTGGGGTTTTAGGGGATTCAAACTTATATAGGCATATGTCCTGATGTAGGGGAGCAACTTCTTTCTTTTTAGAAAAAAAACCCTTTTCAGAGGGAATCTATTATGCAGGAAACCAAACAGGAAGTCACAAAATTAATATTGTTTCCCTTGTGAAAAAAGGCTAGACATCTACCAAACGTATCAAGCCTTTTCAATTGAAAATCTGAGGAATTTGATTGGTTGAAAGGCAGCTATTATTTTATCGGGTTCGCATGTACTTCCTATCACCCTAAACCTCCATATATCGTATTTACCCTAAGTATTCGGACGCCTAAACTTATCATAATTGTCCTAAAATTTGAACGAGTCCATTTTACAACCTCTTGCTGTATCCGAAAACTGCTGAATGAGTGGCAAACCATGTAGACCCAGATCAGACGCCGCCTTCCGCGGTGTCTGATCTTCCCCTACACTGTTTGCTCAGGTCTGTCTGTCCGAATACTTGTGGTAAAAATTTTACGACCGTACGCTGTATTGCTCCTAGTGGATTAACATATCATGCCATTAAGAAACACTTGTATATTGATATTAATTTGTTTCTGTGCTTTTTTATTTTCGAAGATGCCACAAAATGAAGATTCCTTTTAATGTTGATTTCATATGAGACTCGTAATTAAAAATAATAAAAACAGGAAAACAAGGAGAAGAAAACAACAACAAAAACATCCCCATGCGAAGGCCCACAACAACCTATTCATCTGAGAGTATGGCCGCTGAAAGTTTTTCGCTGTACGTCTACTATAAATAAATTGACATTAAAAATGAAAGCGATGGTAAAGAAGACCAGGAGTAGACAACGCGGATGCGCAGGCTGGTCTGGAACTTCATTGTTCGCTTATACAAACGTCGGTTCCCTACCATATTTATACGTCTTGCTTTAGAGTTATCTGTCCCTTATTACCATTGAATTAACCCCATTTATGCCTAGTGTCCCATAAAAGGAACATTGGCAAAAAGTGAAGACCTAGATCAGACGCCGCAGAACGGGGCGTCTTATCTGAGTCTGTACTGTTTGCATTAAGTACAGGAATTTCCATAAAACATGGTCTTTTTTATCTACGGTATATAATTCTCCTACCCCACCTCTAACTTAATAAAATTTAAGGAAAAGCGCTGAGGTTCTTAATACCAATTGTTATTTGTAAATTATTTTTTCAGTTCTTATTTTTCGCTGTCTCAATTAGATCATATCCTCTTTCATTCGATCGAATTAAGTTCTAAAACTGCTATGCGACTATGCAACTATTACACCAGACGTCTAGTAGCAGCAAATTGTACGAACATTTGATACTACCAGACGTCTGGCAGCACATTTCTCGATGATTCGTTAATACCAGACGTCTGGCAGCAGCAAATTTATCGCCCATTCGCAACTACCAGAGGTCTGGCAGTAGCAAATTTCTCGATAATTCGCAACTACCAGACGTTTGGCAGCAGATACGCCATATAATCATATATTCCACCTAATGCCCTAGAGATATTTGTCCCTTATTTTACCACGCTATTAGTATTCAAAATATTATTAAATAATGACTGAACCGCGACGTTAGAAAATGCACCTTAGGATATGTGCACACAGAGAACACAAAGATCAGCATGCGCATGTCCAGTACATGTATGAGCAAAGTCTGCGCTGTCCGGCTGAAGAAATCTAGGATCTTTGGCTATTCACAAAGCGCCCGGCGAAAATCTGACCAGACTACCATATTTTTCCTAATCATTTGGACAGACATGCCTGAGCAATCAATGTAGACTCAGATCAGACGCCGCAGAACGCGGCGTCTGATCAGGGTCTACACTGTTTGCCACTCATCCATCAATATTTTAGACATATCAAGAGGTAGTGAAATGGACGTTAAAATTTTAGGACAGGCATGGTAAGAAGATATAGTGTCCGAATGCGTAGGGTAAATACGGTACGAGGATGGTAGGGCTCCGCACGCGTAGTAAGGTACATTTTCTCATGTTGAAGCTCAATTACCAGCTAAAGATATTAATCAATTACGAAATTTACAGGTTTCCGGCAAAAGTAACAGACGACATCACGAAAACATGCCTATATAATTATGATCCCATTAAACCCCCCTTTTATATAGTAAATCTGCGGTTTACAGGGGTATACGTTATTTTTCTTATTTCTGTTCAAAAACATAGATTGTGGGTATCCGTCAGAACCGCCTCGTTGAGGCGGTTCTGAGTACCGACAATCTACGTTTTAAGCAGAAATATGATAAATATCAAAATTTTTCATCTGAAAAATTTCATTTTTTGGTGGTAAAATTTTCAGTATATTTGAAAAGGCTTTTCTTTTTTTTTTTTTTTTTTTCATAATGCAAATCTGTGGTACTTCCCGTATTTTTCGCAGAAAAAAAATATCGTCCGACGAACAGAATGCTCTGGTCAGAACGCTTGGAATGAGCAGTCTTAGTCGGGCCCTCGCTTTTCGGATATGACATAAATGCCCTTTTCTCCAGTGGACGCTCAAGTATGATGATATTAAGGAGAACAGATACAATGTCAGGAGAAGAGGCAGCTGTCAAATTATTTTCCCTCCCTTCAGAAGAGGGGTCTACTCTAACAGAAAATAATTTGCTCGCAGGGGGAGCAAAATCTTTCCTTTTAGAGCAGACTCCTTTTTTTAGAAGGGGTTTGATGTGCATGGAGCCTAACAGGAAGTCACAAAGGTGTTGTCTTTCATTAAAATGACTGAAAACTACCCAGTGCGATCAAGTCACGAGTCAAATCAAACTCATGGGATTACATGTAACGCTTAGCGCTCTGGGTAAAAACAAAATCAGTAGACGACTTTTTGAAATATTTTCTTATTTTTTTTTTCAGAAAATAGGCTGTGATACTTCATGCAAATTGTCTTCTCTGGAGATAATTTGCATGAAATATCAAAGCCTATTTTCTTGAAAAAGATAATCAATTTGTCGTCTGCTGATTTTGCCCAGAATGATAAAGGTTACTATCAGAGTTAATGCAAGGGAGTATAAGGCTTCTGTCGGAGAGTGACACTCAGTCACACCTTACGTTTAAACATATTGGAGGTGTTTATGATCTTGAAAAAAGAAAAAAAAACATAGTAAATGAACTTTTGAGGTAAGTTAATCTTTCTGTCATTTTGTGGTAATTTCGCCTTTTTTTAAAGCTTTACTCTATTGTGGGCGAAAATTAACAGACGTTATTTTTAAATATTTTTCACCATTACCTCTTTGTTTCAGCACTACTTTTTTTTATATTTTTTCAAGAAAGCAGACTGACATTTCATTCAAATTGTCCCTTTAGGTATATCAAACCTTATTTTCTTTGGAAAACAGACAAAAAAAAAATGTTGTCTGCTGAATTTTTAGCTCACCTGAGCCGAAGGCTCAAGGTGAGCTATTGTGATCACCCACCGTCCGTCGTCGTCGTCGTCCGTCCGTTCACAATCTTTAAACAACATCTCCTCCTAAACCACTGATTGGAAACTTCACAGGAATGATCCTTGGTTGGTCCGTTTTCAAAGTTGTTCAAATGGTTCCGGTCCATTGCATAGCTAGGTCACAGGAGCTAAAATAGATTTTTCAACTAAAACTTGAAAAATCTTCTTGTCCGAAACCACTGGACCGATTTCAATATAATTTTGCAAAAATATTCCTTTGGTGATCCTCTACTAACATTGTTCAAGACATTTGGATTCGCCAAAAAACATGGCCGCCAGGGGGCGGGGCTTATTTTCCCTTTATATCTATATAGAAAACTTTAAAAATTTTCTTGTCAGAAACCACCGGACCGATTTCCATATAATTTTGCAGAAATGTTCCTTTGGTGATCCTTTACCAAGATTGTTCGAGCCACATGGCCGCCAGGGGTCGGGGCTTATTTTCCCTATATATCTATATAGAAAACTTTAAAAATCTTCTTGTCCGAAACCACTAGACCGATTTCAATATAATTTTGCAAACATGTTCCTTTGGTGATCCTCTACCAAGATTGTTCAAGCCATTTGGATTCGTCAAAAACATGGCCCCCATGGGGTGGGGCTTATTTTCCCTATATATCTATATAGAAAACTTTAAAAATCTTCTTGTCAGAAACCACTGGACCGATTTCCATATAATTTTACAGAAATGTTCCTTTGGTGATCCTCTACCAAGATTGTTCGAGCCATTCGGATTCGTCAAAAAAACGTGGCCGCCAGGGGCCGGGGCTTATTTTCCCTATATATCTATATAGAAAAATGTAAAAATCTTCCTGTCCGAAACCACTGGACCGATTTCCATATAATTTTGCATAAATGTTCCTTTGGTGATCCTCTACCAAGATTGTTCAAGCCATTTGTATTCGTAAAAAAAAACATGGCCGCCAGGGGGCAGGGCTTATTTTCCCTATATATCTATATAGAAAACTTTAAAAATCTTCTTGTCAGAAACCAATGGACTGATTTGAATATAACTTGGCAGGAATGTGTCTTTGGTCACCCTCTACCAAGGTTGTTCAAGCCGTCATGATTCGTCAAAAAATATGGCTGCAAGGGGTTGGGGCTTATTTTCCCTATATATCTATATAGAAAACTTTAAAAATCTTCTTGTCAGAAACCACTGGACCGATTTCAGTATAACTTGGCAGAAATGTTTCCTTGGTGATCCTCTACCAAGATTGTTCAAGCCGTCATGATTTGTCAAAAAACATGGCTGCTAGGGGGCGAGGCTTATTTTCCCTGTATATTTATATAGAAAACTTGAAAAAATCTTCTTGTCAGAAACCACTGGACCGATTTCAATATAACTTGGCAGACATGTTTCTTTGGTGACCCTTTACCAAGATTGTTCAAGTAATCGTGATTTGTCAAAAAAACATGGCCGCTAGCGGGTGGGGCTTATTTTCCCTATATAATCTATATAGAAAACTTTAATAATCTTCTTGTCAGAAACCACTGGACCGATTTCAATATAACCTAGTAGGAATGTTTCTTTGATGACCTTCTACCAAGATTGTTCAAGCTGTCGTGATTCGTCAAAAAACATGGCCGCTACGGGGTGGGGTGGGGGGGGGGGGGGTGCTTATTTTCCCTATATATTTATATAAAAAAAAATTAAAAATCCTCTCGTAAGAAACAGTTGCACCGAGTTCAATGTAACTTAACAGGAATGTTCCTTTAGTGACCTTCTACCAAGATTGTTCAAGTCTTCATGATACGTAAAAAAAAACATGGCCCCCAGTAGGGGCGGGGCTTATTTTCCGTATATATCTGTATAGAAAACTTTGAAATTCTTCTTGTCAAATACCCCCTGACCGATTTCAATGTTGCTTTGGTGACCCTCTACAAAGGTTATTCAAGCCGTCATGATTCGTCAAAAAACATGGCCGCTAGGGGGACGGGGCTTATTTTCCCTATATATCTAGATAGAAAACTTTGAAAATCTTCTTGTCAGAAACCAATGGACCAATTTCAATTTAACTTGGCAAGAATGTTCCTTTGGTGACCCTCTACCAAGTTTTTTCAAGCTGTCATGATTCGTCAAAAAATGGCTGTTAGGGGGTAGGGCATTATAGCTATATAAAACACTATAAAAATCTTCAGAAACCACTGGACCAATTTCAATATAACTTGGCAGAAATGTTCCTTTGGTGACCCTCTTTCAAGATTTAGTTGTCATGATGCGTTAAAAAAAAACATGGCTGCTATGCGGGGTTGGTGGGGGGTGGGTGGTGCAGGGCTATAAAATTTAGAGCAGTGAACTTGGCTGAAACTTCAACAGTAATATAAGTATGCAAATCTGTTTGCTCAGGTGAGCGATATAGGACCTTCATGGTCCTCTTGTTTATGTGTATTAACCTTGCACTATATGGCCCAGGCCAATTTAGCCAACGATAAATAAATGATCTTCTTTCCGAGAAAATAGGCTTTGACATTTCATTACGAAAACACGCCTATACAAATACATTGTTAATTTTACCTCCGAAAGAACGAAAATATTAAGATGAAAAATTGTGATAGTTTTCTTATTTCTGCTCAAAATATAGATTGTGGGTACTCGTTAGAACCGCCTCGGCGAGGCAGTTCTAACGAGTACCCACAAATTATGTTTTAGGCAGAAATAAGAAAAATAATGTATACCCCTGTAAACCCCAGTTTTACTGTATAAAAGTGGGGTCCAAGGGGGTCAGAATTATATAGGCGTATTTTCGTGATGTCTTGCAGATTTTCCCCTACGGGGACAACAGCCAATTTGCATGAAATATTTAATCTATTTTCCGAGACAAAATAAAATTTAAAAAAAAAAAAAAACTATTTCAAAATATCTTCTGCTGATTTTTCTCCAACGTGCAGAGCGTTGATTATTGTAAAGATGATAGTGATGTTTCTGCTGCTAGATATGTCCTAAAAATGTTACCTTAGGGTAACGAAAATACACTGCTGGGAAAAGAGTAGTACTTTCTGGACATATATATCTGCTGCTGCTGATGATGATGATAACGATAAAAATAATTGCAATTATAGACTCTGGCTATTTCGAGCAAGAATATGAAGGTAACACTAGTGCTATTAATTAATAATTAATAATCAGTAATTAATAAGTAAAGAATCGTATGGTAAGTAAATGACTGTACCTAATTGGACACTAAATTATTCCCACCTGTGGGAATCAACTCTATTAACTACCACTAACTACACTATACAATAGGTGATATTCGGACAGATAAGGAAACAAATGCTGGGTCGCGTCAAGCGAAAAGGTGTTTCGAGTATCTGCAAAATGTGCGGATTTATATCATCCTACACATGCGCAAAGTCTCATCCGGGCATTTGCTCTCCATTGAAACGTTCTAAAGTATCCAACAAGACAAAATATTTAGACGTAAACGTCTGAGTACCGGCGCAAATTTTGTTCATGTTTACTCAGAGAAATGGGACAAGGGTATACCAAAGTTTAATGAATTTTCAATGTAACAGGTAAAAAAGAACAACAATGTGATTCTTTAATGTTTGCTTTTATTAGCTTTATGAAATTTCTTGATTGAAATGAAAATAAAATAGACATTAATCTGTTTATAACAGTTTGTTATAAAATGGTTTTAGATATGGCATAGTTCAAAGATGGATTCGAAAAATGTATAGATTATATATCATGTGCGAAAATAAAACACAGGACCAAATCTTTCAAGCGGGATACTTTAAAACCCGAGATTAAAGTTCGGGAGTTGGGGTCAAAAGTCGGGACTAAATTTGGACAATCGAATAATGGCACTAAACAAGCACCTGTCGGGATAAAGCTCGGAGCATGTGTAGAATATAGCATCTTCTTAACATGCATATAAAGTTTAGTCTTACTATTAAATATTTTTCCAATTCTGAACAAAAATACTTATACGACCATGCGACACGATTCGGGGTAGGGACTAAATTTTGCAGTATTGGCGATGTCAAGCAATATGCGAATCCAAGTCATTTTGGGATCTCCACGAGATATATTTTATACATTGTTATCTATCTATCTATCTATCTATCTATCTACCTACCTACCTACCTACCTACCTACCTACCTATCTATCTATCTATCTATCTATCTATCTATCTATCTATCTATGGCTGTTACGCCAGCAATTCTGCTCCCCCAAGTTACAGTCAGTCGTAATTTGGGTCACTAAAAATGAATTCCAATAGATTTTTTTTTGTCCTGGTTCTTATTATACAGTTTATGATAAATATTATTATGGAATTACGGTAACCGTCTTAACTGCAACTTTGTATCTTACATTTCCTCTGATGTCATGCTTGACTTTGAGAGAATAAAGTACTTTGAACTTGAATGAAAAAAAAAAAAAACATACCAGAACTTAAATAAGTTACCAGATCTTATCTAGAAGCTTATTTTAGCATTCGTCAGATATGAATATGTTTGAACTTTTTAAGTATATGAATGGGTCCTTTTTTTTTCAAAGTCCAAGTATATGAATGGAATGGTTTTTCAGATTTTAGCATACAAATCTATATCAAAATCAGCAATAGATACTCCCCCACCACCCGAGGCGTGAGTCTTAAACTCGAACTTTGTTTATCATTTTTGTATGCTTATTCTTTAGACTCTTAACATTGAAATGCATATCACTGTTTTATTTTATTTCTGCTATAGTTTTCCGATGTAGGAGCCTTTACTTAGATCGAAAGCTGCTGCAGTAAAACCGGAAAATGAAATAAATCACCAACAACATAAAACAAAAAAACACACAACAAAAGAACCAGCATGGAACAGTCAGTTATAATCCTCGCCCTCAACTTTCACTGTTTCAAAACACTTATTTGTGCTTGTTGAGCGATCTTCTAACTCATTGCGCAATTGTGCAATCTCGCCTGAATCTTAGCTAGTTGCTCATACGAGTGTTCTCAGCCAAACAACTTGGCCCTAGCCCCTCTGAGTATCTCAACATGCGCATTCAAAGTTAGACATTACGAAATCAACAAGTTAATAGCTTGGACGAAAAGTCAGACACTGGTGTCCCCGGCAGATACAAACACTTAAATGCGTGGGTGAAACGTCACACACCGACGATTCCGGCAAATATATATATATATATATATATATATATATATATATATATATATATATATATATATATATATATATATATATATATATATATATATATATATATATATATATATATATATCCTTTGTGAGCTAATCGAACACAACCATACACGAGGGTCATGCAAAAAAGTTCTGTCACTAATGGGCTTCTTTAGTTTTATCCCAGGTATATTTTTTAAATGCTTCACTGCACTTGAATGGTGTGTTGAATAGCTAACGATACCCGTTTATTTCGTGCAAATTGCTTTCCAACTGACCGAGTTATTTCAAATTGAAATAAATGCAGTCATATACACTGACCAATTTACTTGTTACAATGGAACATGGACCAAGTAAAGGATGGTCAGGAGTCCACCTTTTACATGACAACGCCTCCCCTCGTAAGTGTGAGGTTGTTAAGTCCGTTTTGGCTTCTGAAAAGGTGAAAGTTTTAAACCATCCACCTTATTCACCTGACCTGAGTCCCTGTGACTTCTCTTTATTTCCAAGGCTTAAGAAAATGCTTTCTGGAAATAAGTATACGTCTAGAAGTTCTCTTGACAGCGCTGACAGCGTTTGTAATGAAGGTTTGATGAAGGTTTGTAATAAAAATATGTTTGATAAAACGTAGCACTGAAGTAATCCGAATCCAGTGACAAAACTTTTTGCAGGACCCTCGTATAAAAATCCAAAGCTATATTAAGAGACAGTCGCGATTCTCGCGCCGGTCAATGATTTTGTTTGCGAACAGCGAAGGCCCTGATCAGACTGCGCGAATGCGCAGGCTGATCTGGGCCTTGGCTGTCCGTATTTGCCAGAAGACACGTTTTCGCATGGCTCGGTCCTAATGACCATGATAACTGGAGCAACCAAATGTCCAGGGGAATGTTTTCTGGAGCGTTAGCAATGTCATGGCGATCTAATTCTAATAATTAATAAATGTTGTCGCAATAACCGTTAAATGAAATGTGATATCCTTGATAAAATACAAGATCGGTATAGACTGTGGTCAGTCTCATCATGGCCTATGCCAGATATGGTCATAATGATTACTGCGACAAATCGGTTATTGCATAGTTTTAATTTTCTCGCCTAACGGCTCGAAATACAATTAACTTTTAACAGTCTGCATGCTGGGTAAAAATTTAAGCAGACGACATTTTGAAATATTTTTTTCTTATTTTCCCCAGAAAACAGACTTTTCTGGTGAAAATAAGAAAAATATTGCCAGTTTGTCGTCTGCTGAATTTGCCAAGAGAGAGGTAAACGAAACTTAAGTAGAATTGTAGCAGAAGACATTCTGTTTCTGAATGGGCTCAATGATCCCAAAGGAAAATGGAAATAAAAACTGCACTCTGACGAAGTTCAAGGAGATTTTGTGGAAACATTTTACAGTTCGGGCCTGTTTTATCAAATATCTCAATGTATAGTCGAACCTCAATGGCTCGAACATCTTTGGGACCATGGAAATTCGTTCGAGACATGGGCAGTTCGATTCACTGAGGGTTAATCATGGCACCAGTTCAGGAAGCAAATAGCGATAATTTGGGGTAATCTTTTCGATTTTCTACACAATGATTGTATGTTGAGTGTACTCATTAGAATCGCCTCGATGAGGCGATTCTGATGAGTACACACAACATACAATTCCATGATAAAATAAGAAAAAATCCCGAAATATTTGTTTTCTTGAGCTATTGGAAGGATTTTGTAGGGACCGAAAAACGGGTTCGAATCATACACGGTAAACGAGCCATCCGTGTTCGAGCCATCGAGGATATACTGTACATGTCTTTGAAAGGTGTCGCCCTTTAGAAAATTGCAGAAATATCTTGCAGATGTATCAATTTGCTTTAAGCCACAAATACACAAACATATTGTTCCAATGCATCACTAAGAATTTTTCATGCTAACCAATTTTAACTGTCTTCTTGTTGCAGTAGATCCATGGGAGAGGATGAACAATTACATGTAAGTAAATTTGTGTGTCTCATGGCTGGAGAATACAAACAATAAAATACATTATTTTGTATTTACAGTCGACTCTCGTTATCTCGACTTCGCTTATCTCAAATAACCACTTATTTCGAAATGAAAATCTGGTCCCTGTTGAAACATGAAAACCTAACAACAGGTAACAACATATTGTGGAAAAGAGGAGAAATTGCTCCTAAGGAGCCATTTCTCCCCTTTTCCACAGTATTTTCAATATATCCCTATCTTCAGTAATGAAATTACATGTTCATTTGTGAAATGTGTTTGTTCGATTTATTTCTTCCGCAATTCTACAAATCTGAAATGTCGAGGTACGGGTATCTCGAAGTATTTTAGAGAGTCCCTTGGACATCGAGATAACGAGAGTCGATTGTATTATTTAACTTAAAATAAGATGCTTTGACATATAGACTGGGTGTTTGTCGAAATTTCTAAACTTGAATATTTGAAGATTTAGTAGTACTAAGTGACCACTCTACTTGTTATGTACTTTTGTCAAATCATTATACACTTATTCTAATATTTTATTAAAACATGGAAAATCAATGCGCATCTTAATTACGACGTTTGATTTCTGTGTCTCAGAGGACAAGATAACCTTAAAATTAATTATAGAGATCCAGTATGTATGGAGTTAAGGGGAACTGATACACTTTCAGGGGAGGCAACTTTCAAATTGTTGTTCCCACCCTTCTGAAAAAAAAAATGTCTACTCTGAAAGGAAGGATTTTGCTTTCCCTTGAGAGCAAATTCTTTCCCTTAGAGTTGACCTTTTCAGAAGGGACTAGTTGTGCAGCAACACAAACAGGAAGTCACAAAAAATTCCTCCCTTGGTAGAAATTGCAGAAAAATTACCAAGCGCAGCCAGTTCACCTAAACTTTATTCAAAATCCGCTGTATGAAAATATTCATTCGATAATGTGGAAAGTTGATCGCTTTTGTGCATGGCGGTTGCATTATCGAGTGACAAGTGCAATGATTGTGACTGAAAGTGTTTTTATGAAAATTATTATGTCGTTTTGTTGATGATTCAAAGCATCCGATAGATCAGATGCAAATAATTCAGGTAATACCCATTAGGGATCCCTTGGGGGACAGAGACACTATTTTCGCAAAGCTAAATGGACATTATAGTTGATGTACACTTTGTACTTACTCTTGGAAAATATTTCATAATGTTTTTAACCCATTTACGCCTAGTATCCCAAAAAGGGACATTGGCAAACAGTGCAGACCCAGATTAGACGCCACAGAAAGTGGTGTTTGATCAGGGTCTGCACTGTTTGCATTAAATACAAGAATTTCTCCAAACATGGTAATAATATAAAAACTAACCAGACACCCCTTCTACTGCAAATGGACGTGCCCAAAGAGCTGCGTTGGAAGAGTCCACTCGGCATAAATAGGTTGAAGTGAATGGATACACCTTATAAGAGAGAGAAATCTAAGCTGAAAGGCTTTGCCTCTTTTTCCTGAGAGAAATCTAAGCTGAAAGGCGTTGCCTCTTTTTCCGAAGAGCTTTCATTGTACCAGAAGAGAATTTCCTTCCCTGGTATATGCATCCTTTTCAAAGGGCTATTCTTTAAAGAGAGAAAGGCCCCAGGCCCAGAGATCTAATTTTTTCCTTTAAAGCACCACACTGTTCCCACGCAGCACTCTTTGAGACGGAGGTAAATACTCGTAGCGGAGTTGTATACAGTCGTCATAAATTTACATAATTTGTTTAATGCTGAGGATGAATTAACCGCTTCCCCCCTGAATGTCTGTAGCGGATTCTTTCAAGTTTGAAATTGGACAGAGCCATTGTTCTCAATGGGGACCTCAGTTAAAAATATATATAAAAAAAAAAAAAAGGCAAACGGTGTAGATCCTGACGAGACGGTTCATAACGAGCCGTGTCATCTGGTTCTACACTGTTTGCAAAAGCATTTGTTTTAGACTATATATAAAAGACTAAAAGGGTTAAAGTTCAGTATGGATCCGTACAATATACGGAAAGGGACAGTAAGGAATGTATTATTTAAAGAGTACGAGGGTCCTGCAAAAAGTTTTGTCACTGGGTTCGGATTACTTCAGTGCTACGTTTTATGAAATATATTTTTATTACAAACCTCCAAAGTATTCCCCCTTTACTGAAACACATTTTTGTAACCTTTTTATCCAGTCGCGAAAAGTAGATAAATAGTCTTCTTTTGGTATCTGTTGAAGACACTGAAAAACAGCGCTGTCAAGAGAACTTCTAGACGTATACTTATTTCCAGCATTTTCTTAAGCCTTGGAAATAAAAAGAAGTCACAGGGACTCGGGTCAGGTGAATAAGGTGGATGGTTTAAAACTTTCACCTTTTCAGAAGCCAAAAAAGACTTAACAATCTCACACTTATGAGAGGAGGCGTTGTCATGTAAAAGGTGGACACCTGAGCATCCTTTGCTTGGTCATTTCTTATTATAAAACTTTTTAACTTTCTCAGTACAGAATTCTTGTAGAATCGGCCAGTGACTGTATGACCAGATGGATAAGGCACTTGAACGACTGGCCCACTCGAATTAAAGAAAATTGCGTACAACATCTTTTTCGAACTTATGGTTCTCTTGGCAATACATGGACGTTTATGATCTTTTCGCTTCCATTGCTTATTATCAGCCCTTCTTTGTGACTCAAACATGTGCACCCAGGTTTCATCACCTGTTAGCAAGTTAGAAATAACCCGATTATCACAGCCTTTGTATGTTTTCAAACGTCCCGGGCACATTTAAGGCGTTGAAGCTTTTGCTCCTCAGTGAGCAAATGAGGTACCCACCTAGAGCAAACCTTTCTCAGGTCCAAACGCTTTTTCAGAACTGTTTGCACACTGCCTTCTGATATGCCAGTACAACTAGCTATATCTTTGACAGACAATCGCGCATCCTGTTCGACCACAATCTTTACAGTAGCGATGTTAGCCTTGGTAACAGAGGTCTTAGGCCTTCCAGGATGGGTATCATCTTCAACAGAAAATTTCCCAGCTTTAAAAGCTTTAACCCACCTAAAAAACTGTGCGCATTGAAATGGTCTGAGGTCCATATATACCACACATTTCATTAAATATCTGCTTTGAATCTATATTAAGCCTAATGCGGCATTTGATATATCGCTACGAATTTCAGTCTTCTGGTCCATGTTCCAATGTAACAAGTAAATTGGTTAGTGTATATGATTGCATCTATTTCAATTTGAAATAATTCGGTCAGTTGGAAAGCAATTTACACGGAATAAACGGATATCGTTAGCTATTCGACACACCATTCAAGTGCAGTGAAGCATTTTAAAATATACCTGGGATAAAACTAAGGAAGCCTATTAGCGACAGAACATTTTGCACGACCCTCGTATGAGACCGAGCAGTTGCTTTGAATCAAGACAGTTTTAGCATATCGAATCAAATATTTATTAGGCACAGTATATCTGGTGGACTCTGTCGGTAGGTACAAAACTAATCCGTGTATTATAATATAAATACTTAACTTTCAGTCAAAGGAACCAGATAAACGTGCAAGACACAGTGTTCAGATGACTATTTAATGAAACAAAGACCGTTCAACTTCGGTACCTTTCTAATGTATTTGCGCAAGAGTTAGTTTCTGCCCTCTTAGTGGAGTTTTGATAAATCTAAAAGTTTGATAAACTATTTCTGAGTTTTAAAAGACAACCACAAATAGAAATACTTCATTCATTTAGAAACCAGGCATACTTCCAATTTGTGAGGAAGTTCACATCAATAAATAAATAAATAAATAAATAAATAAATAAACTTAATGAACAAGATAGCTCCTATCTTCTAAAAATTATCATCCTGGACAGATTTGGTAAAAACTGATGATGCTTTAAATTATTTCGAAAATTTAGTTTGAAAGAAAATATAGAACGTTGGATTCAAATCTTAACAAAACATATTACGACCAGGATTCTCATTTTTGCCATAACATTAACAATTTATAAACAACAAGATGTTTCTTTGTAACATCCATTTTAAATAGGTAACAGACAATGGAATGCACAATGGAAGAGTCCACCCTCCTGTACATTAATAGATTTCCCCCGCCCCATTTTCTGACAAAATGGACAAATTTCTGTCACTCTGTTTGCTTTCCTGAACACAATGTTCCTTCTGGAAAGTGGTCTACTCAAAAAGGAAAGGGAGCAAATCCTTTCCATTTAGAGTAAACCCCTTTTCAGAAGGAAGGTAAACAATTTTGTCGCAGTTGCTTTGTCATCTGCTTGTGATTTTAAAAGTCATTTTTGCAAACAGTGTGGACCCAGATCAGACTGCTCCTCTACTGTTTGCCTGTATGCAGAAGTAGGTTTGAAAAGTTTGCAAGAATATTCAGCAGACGACATAAGCAGACGACATTTTCAGATATAGGTTTTCTTGGCATTTAAAGGGTTAAGGGAAATGGATATACTTTCAGGGGAAGTAACCATTATTTTGCCTCTCTTCTGCTTTATTGGCGGGGGGTGGGGGTGGGGTTGGGGGAGCTAATTCTTTCCTTTTAAAGTAGAACCTTTTTTCAGAAAAGTCTCGGTGGCCAGGAAAGCAAACAGGAAGGCACAAAAATGGTCCCACTTATAAACTAGGGTGGAAAAGATACCAAGTGTATTAGGTCCCCTCAAGAAATGAGATAACAATTTTAAGATCAGAGTGACCTCCCTTGGACATGTAATTCATTTCTAGTACAATTATTTTTGCAGTATCATTCATTTATTGCCTTTTTTTCTTGTTTTCTATGTTCTGTTTTGTCTTTGATAGTGTGGTAAAATGCAGTGGTTGGTGACACTTTTGATCTTGGTAGCATTACCACTGGTACCAGCCTTTATATGGAGAAGCGGTCGGGAACCAGGTACGTGAAATAGGCCCATCATTAAAAATGGTATTTTGTGCTTAAACAGACAACGAAGCCGCAGATCAGACTGCGCATTTGCGCAGTCTGATCTGAGTTTTCGTTGTCCGTTCACAAGAACCAATATTTACATGTTTAGTGCTGCACTCGGTGAAAACAATGTCAAACGTTCACGTCACGGCGGGTATACCGTTGCGACAACAATTGCACTTGAACAATAGCCAATAACGTTCTTTGTTTACTGACGGTCCTATGACAACGCACGCATATTATCTTGACATAACGTGCAAGTTCCGCCGTCTGGCTGTTCAGCAAGCTTTAACTCCGAGCAATAGGAAAAAACATTTCCCGTTTGATGGAATATTAACGACAATTGGGTGAATTAAATAAGATATAAATATAAAAAAATCAGACTTTCTGCTTGCTCCGACTAATGGAAACAGTAGGTTATTTTATAAATGTTTTAATAGCAACTGAAATTCAGGGCCCAGTTGCTCAAAACTAACGATGTCGTTAGTTAACGATTCGTTGAAATTTTAATTGAGTGATACGCAAATATGCTGAAAATTTTTGCTGAAAAAATGTGAGTAGCTTTTGCAGTTGCAGTGCAAAAGCTACTCACATTTTTTCAGCAAAAAATATCAGAATATTGTATATTGAATCCGCTAAAACAGTTAACGAAATGACCCTAAACGAGCTCGTTAAGCTAACGACGCTTTGAACAACTGGGCCCAGATCTTTAGCTTGCAACGGATGATGAAAACCATTAGAAAACCACCGGATAATGCTTTACACCATGGCTAAAAATCAGGGCCCAGTTTTTCGAAATTAACGATGTCGCTAGTTAACGTATCGTTAAAACTTGATCATTAAATATAGCAAATACGCTAATATTTTTGCTGAAAAAAAAATGTGAGTAGCTTTTGCACTCAAATTTTTTCAGCAAAAATACCTGTGAATTAGATATTGTACTTACTAGAACAGTAACATTTTGACCACTAACGAGATCTTTAAGCTAACGATGCTTTGAACAACTGTGCCCTGAATTTCAATTAAAATCAGAATTTCATTTCTTAAATGGATACTGTAGATTATATCAAGGAATATAGAAGGGCCTTATTAGTCTGCACACAGGCACATGGCATAAGGTACTTGTTATCATGCCATTGCTCAAATAAATAAAATTACAGTCGACTCTCGTTATCTCGACATCGCTTATCTCGAATAACCGCTTATCTCGAAGGGAAAATCTGGTCCCTGTTTAAACATGAAAATTCAACAACAAGTAAAAAATATTGTGGAAGAGGAGAAATTGCTCCTATGGAGCAATTTCTCCTCTTTTCCACAATGTTTTCACTATATCTCTAATTTCAGGAGTCAAATTACATATTCATTTGTAAAATGTATTGTCCGATTTATTTTTTCCTCAATTCTGCAAATCTGATATATCGAGGTACAGATATCTCGAAGTATTTCATATTCCCTTGGGCTTCGAGATAACGAGAGTCGACTGTTCTTAAATGCGTATTTGCACAGTCTGATCAGAATCTTCACTTGGCGCATTTTTGACAACCAGTGATGCAAAAGTTTCTCCATGTGAACAACGGGGACTCTGATCAGACGCGCGCGGATGCGCAGGCTGATTTGAGTCTTCGTTGTGCGCACGCGTCAGTAGGTACGTTTTTTCACGCTGCGGTTTAAACGTTCAGTCTAATGGACCATGGCATATTACCAGGTATTCAAAGAATCTATTGAACACTAATTAAACACTAATGCTTTCAAGCATTGATTTTCTTTAGTTTTACTCTTACACAATATGTGATTCAAAACAATGTGTGATTCAAAATGGGAATTGTAAATATTTGAAACTGCAGTATACAGAGACCACTTAGTACAAGTATTAGCTTTCACAAAAAGATTGGTCGATGCTTTGTTACATGTATCACGGTACCAATGCTATCAATAATGAACGTTGCTACAATATCGCTCGCTTTCGATGATCACTATTGCACCAATAAAGTTTCTTTTATATCTTCTGAAATATGATCACAGCAACACACCAAACATATATTAATCTCGTCCTAACTTACCATAAACTCGAGTATATTCGCACCACTTTATCCTTTAAAATACGAATTTTCTTTTTACTTAATCATCACGAAAACACGCTTATATAGTTTTGACCCCCTTAAAACCCACTTTTATATACTAAAACTGGGGTTTACAGGGGTATGCATTATTTTTCTTATTTCTGCTCAAAAACATAGATTATGGTACTCGTTAGAACCGCCTCGCTGAGGCGGTTCTAACGAGTACCCACAATCTATGTTTTGAATAGAAATATGAAAACTACCAGAATTTTTCATCTGGAAGTTTTCAGTTTTTGATGATAGAATTCTCAAAAAAATTCAATAGGCGTGTTCGTAATGGTTACTGTTTTAAAAGAGTTAATTGAACATGTTAAAATCTGTTTCTTTCGTGAACGAGGTGCAGTGTTTTCGTGAACATTTCTGCGGCTTCGTTGTCTGTGATAGAAAATTCGACTGCTACAAGCAAATGTTGATACAAGAGCGCACGCTATCGATAGTCATTATATTATACCAATATAGTTCTCGTTTATGTCTTTTGAAATATGATCACAGCAACACACCAAACATATTAATCTCGTTCGAATACGGATATATTTCGGAATATATTTGCATCATTTCTCTCCCTCTAAGAACTTTAAAGAGAACTATGATTTAGGTGTTGATACAATAGTGAACGGTATTGTAGCAAAGATGTGCATCGAATAAAAGAAAAAAAAGTATCGGTACAATAGTGACCATCGTAGCATTATTGTAGTATTATACAATAGTGAGCATTGGAACAATAACGCACGTTACAATTTAGCATACATTAAATATTAAAGCTGATTTTAATGCGAAATAGTCTTTGATTCTTTGCATGCAAATTGTGACTAAATCGGCTAAATTCCTTAATGCAAAAGGTTTAATCCTAGCGGTCTAGAGGTCCCGCTGGCCTCTATAAGGATCTCTGTAACACTCTAACACCTAGGCAAAACTCTACAAGAATGGCCTTCACATTAAAATATAATTACATCTACTTGCGCTTCGCTTTTTTAGTCTTACCGCATGAAAACTAAAATCAGTATAGTCAAGAATATCAAATATTTGTCACGTTGTCTCGGGAATGCTATAAACTGCGCTAAGCAGTACCAAGGCATCCACCCACTTTAATCCTTGTCCTGCTGAATAAATTAAGATGCCATGCCGATTTCTAATTTTCAGATTACTTGATCCAGATCGTTGCTATAAATTCACATACTTAATGGCAAACAGTGCAGATCCAGATCAGTTGGCTTCTTCAGAAGCCAACTGATCTGGATCTACACTGTTTGCAAAGGCAGGGTATATCCGGGCAGCAGGACAGGTGTTAAAAGTGAAATTGTCAAAATTCATATGTATTCAATAATCTTTGATAAAGTATTGCAATGATAACCTTTGAGAATACCTGCATAAGTGCGGTGTGTCGAAACAGTGTATGTGAATCGGGAACACCTCCTGAGTATGCAGGGTTTTCCAAGTAATATTATTCTTTTCTATTGTATTCCATTCTATTCTTCTCAGTGCTCCAGCTAGTCCAGGGTTTTAGTTGTAGACAATACGCATAAGGTCAATGGTGCAATCAATAATGGATCACTTCCGTCCTTTGGTTCTATATAGCTCATGCACACATCTTATAGAACATCGGACAAAAATTAATATAGATCTACATGTATTATGTATAAATCTAAGTATTCGGACAGTCTTGAGATGAGAAGCTATTGGAGGCTTCTAAATATCTCCTGCAAAGACCATAAGGCAAGAGAAGAGGTTCGCAACGGGATCCGGGATGCAACTGGAGTGCATGACGATCTCCTATCCTTGGCGAAAATGCTAAAACTTACACCCGTTATGCCTTATCAAGAACCTGTGGCATGTCGAAGACAATTCTGAAGGGAACAGTGAAGGAGCAAGGAGAGAAATGCAGAAGAAGCGATGGGTAGACAACAATGATTGGACAGTTTTAGGGATTGGAGATTTGTTCAGGGCAGCGTAAGACAGGGAAAGGTGGAGAAGAATTTTTGAAGCATCATCAGTGGTGCTCCCTCGAGGGTGCTGCAACGATATTCAAGGTTAAGGGACTGAACTGAACTGATTCGGACTGAGAATTATAGTTTACAGAAATTACCTGATACAGTCGAACTTCAATGGCTCAGATATCTTTGGGACCATGGAAATTTGTCAGGAAACAAATGGCGATAATTAGGGATTTTTTTTCGATCTTCTTCATAATAATGGTATGTTAAGCGTACATCGATGAAGCGACTCTAATGAGTACACACAACAGACAATTTCATGATAAAATAAGATAAGTTCCCGTAATATATTTGTTTTCTTAAGGTATCGAATGAATTTCGTAGAGAGTCAAAAACGAGTTCGAATTATCCATGGTAAACGAGCTATCGGCGTTAGAGTTATTGAGGTTTGACAGATACATTTGACTAATTGTTAGTGTGTCTAAATGTGCTGGCTGAAATGGCTGGCTGAATGGCAACCTGTAAACGCTGATCAAACATGTATAGTCGAACCTCAATAGCTCGAAGACCGATGGTTCACTTACCATGGCTCCCAGCAGGCACACAACATCAAAATGACGTCGTATCAACGTCGATGCGACGTTATCACGTCGCATCGACGTTGATACGACGTCATTTTAACGTTGTGTGCCCACTGGGCTCGTTCGAACTCGTTTTTGAGTACCTAAGAAATTCTTCTGATAGCTCAAGAAAACAAATATTTAAGGAAATTAGTTCATCATGAAATTGTTTAATGGGTGTACTCATTAGAATCGCCTCATCAATGCGATTCTAATGAGCAGACAACATATCATTGTGTAGAAGATTGAAAAAAATCTCTAAATCATCGCCATTTGCTTCCTGACCTGGCGCCATGATTAACCCTCAGTGACTCGAACTACCCACGTCTCGAATAAATTTCCATGGTCCAAAAGATGTTCGAGCTATTGAGGTTCGACTATATTTAGGAGCAGTTTGATTTGAGTATTCGTGCTCTCTCCTCTGTTGGCTAAGATTAAACATGTTTTATAGACAATCCAAATGTTACATGTATTGGTTGCATTATCAAATAAAATCTATAAAATTGTCCTTGAAAAGAAAGAGCACATAAAATATAGTAATTCGGAGTATCGGTTTATTTGAAACTCTTCATACGACAGCAATGTTGTTTACATGGCTGCATACGATAACGCCCCCACCCCCCACCCCCCACACACACACCACCCCCGCCACTCTCCTACCCCCGCCTCCACCCTCCCCTCAGCGCCGCCTAGGCAAAACTCGATTTTTCCAAGATGACAGGCAGGGCTCAATGACTTCTAAGACAAATAAAAAAAACTGCATTATGGTGAAGTACAGGGAGACTTTTTTCGGCCGCCAAATGGCACTTTACATCAGCTACAGTGAAGTGAAATAACATCTACAAAGATTGCCCTTGGAAAGAAAGAAACCATAAAATATCGTAAATCGGAGTCTCGGTTTATTTGAGACTTTATATGACAGAAGTGAAGTTTACAGGGCTGTTTACACCCTCTAACACTATTAAAAGTAAGCTCTTTTATACATAATTAGTGTGAAAGGATTATTAGTTGCTATATAACTATTCGCAGATTATTGGTCGATCGCAGTATAACTGACCATTTTCTTCACATGTAACAATTATTAGATTTTACAAAAAGTTTGGTCAATGCTTCGCACACAATGAATGTTAAGGTAGATGGAATAGCGAAATGTCAAATAAAAATAAAAAAAAAAATTCCTTTGGAAACAAATAAAACATTACAGATTAGAAAATGGGAGTCTCGGTTTTATTGAGACTCTTCATAAGCAGTAATGAAGTTTGCAACACTGCTTACGCCCTCTAGCATATACATGAACAGAACTCTATTTTCAAAGATATTACAATGGGCCCAATGATCCCAAAGGAAATGAAATATAATCTAAGTTTATGTTAATACATCAAACCGTCTCCAAATACCAGCTTCCGGACCATGAAATATTAGTCACACTGGCCTATATTTAACATTTTGCTGTCAAACTTCAATCGGTTTTAATATTTATTGTGTGCTAAGCGTAGACCAAGCGTTTTTGTGAAAGCTAATACTTGGCTATAATAACGTTGAGCAGTCTATGGAAAACAGCATTGGGCCAGTCAATGACCTTTGATAAAGTGCTTCCGGAGCAATGGCAAACCCTAAGATCGGCTATGGGCGTAGACAATAAGCCAGGTCCTGCATAAGTCATTCGGTAAAGTAAATCGCTTGTCATTACTGGATCTCAACGGATACTGCGAGGGTCCTGCAAAAAGTTTTGTCACTGGGTTCGGATTACTTCATTGCTACGTTTTATCAAATATATTTTTATTACAAACCTTCAAAGTATTCCCCCTTTACTGAAACACATTTTTGTAACCTTTTTACCCAGTCGCGAAAAGCAGATAAATAGAGAATATTCAAATGTTTGGAGTGAATATGACTTTTATTTCATCGAGTGAAGTGAAAAAATGTATATTTGCCGAAGGCACGAATGAAATATACATTTTTTTCACTTCACGAGAAGAAATAAAAGTCATATTCAAGACAAACATTTGAATTTTCTTTTTATTATATACATCACTTTCAGACCTTGATAGTGAACTGACACATTAAGGAGACCATTAATGTAAATAAGAAAAAAAGTAGTTCCGGATCTTATATTTTTCACTGCTCAGAGGAGTGAAAAGATAAGATTTAGATTTTCACTAGTGAAAATATAACTTTTTCGAAATATGCATTTTATTTCATTAATAATTCTCTATATTTCATTACTTTGTATATAATAAATAGTCTTCTTTTGGTATCTGTTGGAGACACTGATAAATAGCGCTGCCAAGAGAACTTCTAGACGTATACTTATTTCCAGAAAGCATTTTCTTAAGCCTAGGAAATAAAAAGAAGTCACAGGAACTCAGGTCAGGTGAATAAGGTGGATGGTTTAAAACTTTCACCTTTTCAGAAGCCAAAAAAGACTTAACAACCTCACACTTATGAGAGGAGGCGTTGTGGTGTAAAAGGTGGACTCCTGACCATCCTTTGCTTGGTCGTTACTTATTGTAACAAGTAAATTGGTCAGCATCTTTTTTAATTTGAAATAACTCGGTCAGTTGGAAAGCAATTTGTACGAAATAAACGGGTATCGTTAGCTATTCAACACACCATATAAGTGAGTAAAGCATTTTAAAATATACCTTGGATGAAACTAAAGAAACCTGTTAGTGACGGAACTTTTTGCAGGACCCTCGTATTTGATCAGTAGTAAAACATTTATAAATCTTTTACTGAATTCCCAAACGGAAGTAAATGCTTCTGGACTTACCATAATTATCATGAGACGAATCAAAGTATAATGTTCAGATAATGTCCAGCATGCACATGATGTTAATACAACATCAGCTCAACGTCGATGCAACGTCATGACGTTGCATCGACGGGTTGAGCCGACGTTGTATAAACGTCATGTGCCCGCTGGGTGTTTATATTTTATGACTAATAATTTCAGCATGTGCAGAAATTTCTTGCTACCATAACGGGACTCTGGAAGAGAGCTCATGTACCTGTATGTGTGCATTCGAATACACAGGGCTGTTTTGTGAGAAAGGTAAGCAGTCGAGACCGACCCTTTCTAACTACCGTATTTAACCTAATCACCGCACTGTGTGCTTTTAAAAGTTTTTCATAATTACTGAAAGCAAAACTTGTTGTAAAATATCTACCAATATGGGCACACTTTAGCATAAAAGATCAGGAGCGTACTTCAAAAATAGTTTTTATTGATGATTATGCAATATTTTTTTTCTGATTTTCATTATGAAAACATATATTGATGGTAGTCATTTGAATTGCCTCGACTTGTCGAGGCAATTCAAATGAGTACCCACATCATATGATTTTATGAAGGATAAAGTAAACGTGCACGTGATGTACGTGTATAATCTGGAGACTACGAAATTGTTTGACTATGCGCTTATAGGGATATGCTGTAATTAGGTCGAATACGGTGATTATCACGAAATACGAAATTACCTAAGACCTTATTAAGGAAATGAGACGCATAAAAGAACGAAAATCGGAGACTCGGTTTTATAAAGTCTGAAGTCACCGTTTTGATATAACAGTGGCAATACCTTCATTGCAAATACACTTAAAATTATTTGATTTTGATTTATTTGAATTACCTCATAGTTTCTTGGTTAACTTCCGTATAAATTCAGGCATTCCATGTTTCAGTGACAATTCATCTGTACAAGATAGAAGTAAACGTGCTTTCTTGCACACCAGATAAGGAAATCCTGAATTTAACCCTGGGATAGAAATTCTTATCCTACCCAGGGTAAGACAAAAATCGATAATTCTCACGTGTTTGATAAGCACTGGTTGTAAAGGACGTCAAGCAGACCTACGCCATCATTAAGGTATACGTCACTGAACGTTATGACATCATTAAACACCACAGTAATGTCATCACAATATGGTGGTCGTCAGCAATCGAAGTGACTGCATTATTAAAAAATCTACGTTCAGAAATGAAAGGTGTGCAAGAAAAAGTATCTATCATGGGTGTGAGGGGTAGATAGAAAAATCTGTCCCGAGGATCACTGTATGGCATCACGAGGCTTGATAGATCCTTATACTATCATATATGTGAGCGGTATATAGAAAAATCCGTCCCTCGCGATCACAGTCTGGCATCACGAGGCATGCCAGACAGTGATCTTCAGGACGGATGTTTCTATCTACCCCTCACACCCATGATATATCTTATTCTGTTTCTCACTTATTTTATCCTTTGTGATCACAGCCCATTCAGGAAGTTTTGACAATTTATAGGAAGATCACTGATGAGACTTAATTGGCCAAAACTAGTTAGTTTGGTCCAGAAATGCCCCCAGTAAGCATTCTACATAAATCTATAGCGGGCAGTTATCGGCCCGCCAGGGTAGCTGACGGGCCGCTAACGGCCCGCTATAGATTTATAAAGACTGCTAGGTAGGTTTACACCAGCTGTTTTCAATTTTGTATATTCATTGCTCTCAAGGTTTATTACGTTTGGAATCTATTATACTACCAAATTACTTACAGAAGTGAAAAACAGTGAATGGCCCAACGGATGGTATTCTTTAATCTCCACTGTTTTCGGCTGTCCTGAGGGTGACGGGTATGGCTGGCACAATGGATATGTCAATATGTCAGTACCGGTACAGGAAGAAACACAATTGTGGAAGATTCCACATTCAGATAAAGATCAACACACAGACGACCCACACATTATGGGACCCTATCACTTCCATACCCTACAGATAAACTTCTGTACCAGAATAGATTGTCGTATTAGCAGGGATGATCAAGGACCAATGACTGACCGCAACTCCTCGGAAAAAGATAAACAGACCAGCCCCTATGTGGAGACTATGTCATGGCCGCAAGGATCTTATTGCCTGATACAGGCCGGGGAGAGTTGCCCGGAAGGTTAGTACAAATTTAATTGAGCCGACACATGAAAAAGTACACGTTTTCTTATCCGATTTTTTATTCTTCAGTCACGCATGCGCAGTCCTTTAATTTAGTTAGACATGCAACTCGTTGTCTGAAACTTCCAATGCGACATTGCTACGAGCAACAGAGGCTCTGGCGAGATTGCATTTATGCGCAGCTTCGCCTGAGCCTTTGTTGGTCGCCTTGTGATAAGTATCCTTCAGTTATGGGCTAGGTCAGATATGTAATTCATACAACGTCTTCAATGATCATCATTTTTCAAAGTACAGTTAAATGACAAGCTGCAAGATTGCGCCGCTGTATTTGCAAACTACCTTAAATCAATAATGGATGGCATCAATATGAGAGGGTTGGGGTGGGTGTGGGGTGGGCAGTGGGACCCAGGAAATGCCACAGTTACGAAACGCAGCCCTCCCAAAGCACCAAATAAGATTTTAATGACAGGAAATATCACAAAAGAGAACTCTAATATTAGAGTCTGATGTTAACATACCAAAATCGCATCTCGAAAAATCACAAAGTCGATATACACAAAGGCAAAGGAATGTTCAGATAGACAGACAGACATGGACGTAAAATAATTGGGGTGTAATCAGGCATCCATGTAAAGTAAGCATCACTTGGTAAGCAAGCTTAGCCAACCATGCCTATAAGGAATTGCATTACGAAAACACGCCTATTCAAATATATAGAAAATTTCACCTCCAAAAATTGAAAAACTTCAGATAATAATACTCTGATATTTTTCGTACTTTTGCTCAAAACATAGATTGTGGGTACTCAATAACGAGTACCCACAATCTATGTTTTGAGCAAAAATAAGAAAAATAATGTATACCCCTGTAAACCCCAGTTTTACTATATAAAAGTGGGGTTTAAGGGGGTCAATATTATATAGGCATGTTTTCGTGATGAGATGGCCTTGGTACCTCCCATAGAATTTCTTAAGTGTTGACACCAGTTTAGTTCTTTGGTATCCCTGAGTCAACAGTCTCGTAGTGGGCAGTCTTCTTTGTTCAATAAAGTCCTGATGCGCAGAGCAGACTCTAGCATAACGGATTAATTGTGAAACTTAAACACCGTATGTTGGTGCAGAAGGAATATTGCTGCACAGAAACGGAAAATTAACTATGGGAAAGTTGAAGTCATCTCATTTGTCGTAAAGCCTAGTAGTGAGCTTTCCAATGTCGATATAGAGGTATAAATTCAAGTATGAGGAAGATGTTATCGTCCCAGTTGTTTCTTTAATTTCAAGTTCATGTAGGTGAATTCGAGGTACTCTGAAAACTTGGAATTGTTCATTTATGTATGTAATTTGGTTAAATTAAAATGCTAGGCAGGGCGTTTTTGCCTGCTTACACGAGGCCCTCTATAAACTCTGCCTCATATGAGTATAAAACAAGTCGACAAGCCATGGAGCACAATTAGTTCCCATAGGATATCCGTCCACCAAACTCTACAAATATGTTGTCGATTCCAGCATTTTTACAACATCTGCGTCAAAAACATAAAACGTTATGTCTGGTCGAATGAGCTAACGACATAATCGATTCTGATTAGTACGCTCTACTTACAGGGTTTTCAAACGGCAGTGTTGCGATGGAGGGTTACAAAGCTACTCTCACGAGTATAGGTGGTGAGTTGCCATATCCCGTGGTTGACGACAATGGAACAGTTGTTCTTCGCTATTGCTGCAGAAGCGACAACTCAACGAGTCACATGACATTACCAGACAAGTTTCCTTTCATGCTTATAAAGGTAACACTCAGCACTCTGGGTAAAATTTTCAGCAGACACAATTTTGAAATATTTTTTTCTTATTCACCCCCACCCTGCCACACACACACACACACACACACACACACACACACACACACACACACACACACACACAAACCGCAAAAAAAGAAAACAAACAGGATTTGATATTTCATGTAAATTGCTCCATTGGAGACAATTTGATTGAAACGTCAAAAATCCTGTTTTCTGGGAAAAATAGAAAAAATGTCACTAATTTGTGTCTGATGAATTTGTCCAGAGAGCGGCGAAGTTTAAATATGTATGTAAAATGCGACGGTACAACAAACTGGGAGAATTTATCAGTGAACAGTAAGTGAGATGTTTGAATGTATCTGTAGTTAGGAAATGGTAAGCTATGTTCTATTACAGTAAGTCGAACTTCAATGGCTCGAACATCTTTGGGACCATGGAAATTTTGTTCTAGACATGGGTAGTTCGAGCCGCTGAGGATTAATAATAGCCAGATCAGACGTAAATGGAGATAATTTAGGAGTGTGTTTTCGATCTTCTATAAAATAATGGTATGTTGAGTCCTCGATGAGGCGATTCTATCGAGTACACACAGCATACATTTTCATGATAAGATAAGAAACCCTAAAATATCATTACATATTTGCTTTCTTGAGCAATCGGAAGAATTTCCTAAGGACTCAAAAACGTGTTCGAACCAGCCACGTTAACCCATTGTTTACGGGAGACGCCTAAAAGGATAATTGGCAAACTGTGCAGACCCAGATCAGACGCCGCAGAACGCGAAGGTTTCATGAAATTGAAAATGTCATTATAACGAATTTTGTCGTTGTATCGAGCCGACTCTATTTGTTCTTCATATCTCCTTCTTTTCGTTGTTAGTTTTTGGCCAAAGAATGTGCACAATACTGGTTAACCGCTTAGAGGACTTAGCCTGCCCAGTAAAAGTGTGGTTAGGTAAACTGACCGCGCTCGACATGACCCCAATGGGCTGACTGGACCGAAAAATCTCAACACACAACAAAAACAAATTCTCCTTCTTTTGGTGCCTCGGGATGGCTGTACTTCATGACTGTGACATTTCCCGGGTGTCTTCACTTATTGTTTTGCTACATTTTGAAGCAAAATAGGGGTTGGGTCTAATATCTTCTTTTATTTGCTCTCCTTGTGATGGACGGCTCGGCAAGACCGAAATATTGATAGGATCGCTCAAAACCACAGTTTCCTGTACAATTCCAGACGTATGATTCTAAAAGCAGACAGACCAGTAAACATACAATGTCCCAATAGCATCATTTCATTATTGCTGTAACGTCGGAAGGTGAAATAACATAGCTTTTGCCGGATCTTCAACGAAGTCCAGCAAGGCGGCCATCCGTCCAAGTACTAACCACAATGTGCGTTGCTTAACCCATTTATGCCTGAATATTTTCAATAAACTCTCCCATCATGAACTTTGGAAGGGTCCATTGTATAGTCAAAGGGGTGTTATATAGAAATCGTCATAGTTGCTTTTATCATCGAAACTTTCAAATGTTATTGCAAACAGTGTAGATCCTGTTCAAACGCCGCGTTCTCCGACATCTGATCTGGGTCTACACTGTTTGCCGATGTTCCTTTTATGGGACGCTAGGCATAAATGGGTTAACTGCGTGAAAAAGACAGTCTCTCTGCATGCGTCGCCATAAAGGCCATAGTAAGGTTATTGAAGTGATCTTTATACCGATGAAGGAGCCTATGCTACAGTGCCAGGGACACCTATCCTTGCTACGGGGTCGGGAGATGATGGCGATGTTTTCTCTCATCCAATCGCTTGCCACCAAAAGTAGCGTTTGCCGGGTCTTCCACGAAGTCAAGCATCGCTGTCGGCCATCCGTGTACTGGCCGCAGTGCACGTTGCTTAACTTCGTGAAAAAAGCCAAGCACTCTACAAGCGTTGCCATAAAAGCAGGCTTCCACAGCAAGGCTGTAGGTGTGATCTTTATACCTATTCAATTTGTTCATAGGGTGGCTGAAAGATATTTGGCCGGAATCATACGAGGTGAGTGGGTAAAGTTTCAAACCAGTTTCATTTCAAATTTTCAGATTCCGGAGAAGCCATGCCAGCAGATTTCAAATATGACTGTGTTTGAAGAGAAGTTCGTCTTCCTCTCAACGTATGAATGGATTCACCAGGGGGAGTACAAGATATTAGAACGAGAAGATGATAACCACCTCTCACTGGCGTTCTGCTACTACAGAATAGGTACGATTCCATTACGAAAACACGCCTATTCAACTATATTGAAAATTTTACCACCAAATAAATGAAAATTTTCAGATAAAAAATTCTGATATTTTTCATATTTCTGCACAAAACATAGATTGTGGGTACTCGTTAGAACCGCCTCGACGAGGCGGTTCTAACGAGTACCCACAATCTATGTTTTGAGCAGAAATTAGAAAAATAATGTATACCGCTGTAAACCCCAGTTTTACTATATAAAAGTGGGGTTTAAGGGGGTCAAAATTATATAGGTATGTTTTCGTAATGCTAATTTGGTCCGCATCAACATGATCAAGCGAATGAATACCTTCGAATATGCGCAAAATGCGCAGATTCAGATCATCTTGTGCATGCGCAAAATATCATCCGGATCTTTGCTCTCCATTCATACATTTTGTAGTATTCAATAATTCTGTTAGCGGACAGTGAATGCACTGATCAGACTGCACGGATGCGCAGGCAGATCTGGGCCATTGCTGTCCGCATATGCCCGAAGATAAGTTCGTGCATTTCGTGCATGGCCCGGCCCATTTGAACCACAAAGTGAGAAAACGTACCTTCTGACACGTGCGTCAAACGAAGACCCAGATCAGCATGCTCATCCGCGCAGTCTTATCAGTCTTCGTTGTCCGCATGACGAAACTTTTGCACTCTTGGCTATGCAAAATATGAAAAATGCGCCCGGTGAAGGTTCTGATCAGACTGCGCAAATGCGCAGGCTGATCTGAATCTTTGCTGGGTGCACATGTCCGAAGCCATGCTTTCTGACGTTATGGCTCATTTAAAAAAGTTCCACAGAAATGATCAGCGTGAAGAATAGCAGTGCATGCCGTTAAATTGTACTCTGTCGAGATATACGGGTTATCAAGGATATAGGTTCTAAATAACTTGTGCCATATTTGTCGAGCAAAATACTTCTACTGTTGATTTTATATTTTCTTAATATAAAATTACATTGAAGGATCACCATGTTGAGTAGTGTGGCTTATCGTCATGTTACCATGCAAAAGCGGTGCTGCAGGAGTACGAATCGCCTTTTCGTGATAGTTCTATCTACTGTAAAAGTCAAATGTAAAAAAAAAATAAAATAATAATAATAACATTTTCCCATATACGAATAGCGAGAAACTTGGCCAAATGCGCTGTTTGAACACGGTGATCCCAATACCGTACACATTTTGACCGTTCGGACATTTTAACCAATATATATACCTTGGTGACTAAACTAGAGTGTTGCATATGAAGAGACTCAATCAAACCGAGTCTCCGATTTTCGTGATTTTGAGTGTTCTTTGTTTCCAAAGCAATCCTTTTTTACTTTTTTTTATTTTGTCCTGGATATTGGACCGAACTAATCCATGTCTTTTTAAGGTGAATGGACACACTTGGTAGATTTTCTACCATTTTGTTGTAAGGGAAACAACTTTTATATTTTCTTGTTTGTTTTCCTGCACACCAATCCCCTTCTGAAAAAAAGGTCTACTTTAAAAGGAAAGGAGCCGATTCTTTTCTTTTTGAGTGAATCTCATTTTCAGAAGGGAGCGAAACAGTTTTGACAGAATAGTCTTCCTTAAAAGAGGTGTCATGTAGTTTTCCGAGTAGTTTACGACGAACAGTGCTGACACAGATCAGAATCAGACGCCACATTCTGTAGTGTCTGAATAAGGTCTGCACTTTTTTTTGACTGAAGTTCATCTTGTTGGACATTAAACATTAATTAGTACTTGCACTAACATTCATGACTTTCTGGCCGTTAAATTTCATATTTCATCACGTTTTTGTATCGATATGTAAATTTCTTCTTCTTTAGGGTTTAAAAATAACATTTAAATACTAATTAAAATATTAGTTCAGGCTAAACTGCTTTATAAAGTGTATGTTTGAAAGTTGGAGGTCCTGACTTTCAAGTATCAGTGTTTGGGGGGAAAAAAACATAACATCACGAAAACATGCCTATATAATTTTGACCCCCTTAAACCCCACTTTTATATAGTAAAACTGGGGTTTAGAGGGGTATACATTATTTTTCTTATTTCTGCTCAAAAACATAGATTGTGGGTACTCGTAAAAATCGCATCGGTGAGGCGGTTGTAACGAGTACCCACAATCTATGTTTTAAGCAGAAGTAGGAAAAATATCAGAGTTTTATCTGATTTTTTTTTTTCAGTTTTGGAGGTGAAATTTTCTATATATTTGAATAGGCGTGTTTTCGTAATGATGAAGATACCCAGAAAAAGCCGCAATCCCGAAGCGCAGCCATCCCATAGCATTTCTTGAGAGTCTCTGCTGGACTTCCTTAATGCAAGCACAGCATTAAGCATTGATTCTAAAATTTTATCGATTATACATTTTATTATAAAAATACTTGCTGAAGAGCAAAACGATTCGATCATGTGTTTAAGTCCGAATATTTAGGGTATCTGTGGTATACCGACTTCTTTGCATCACGAAAACATGCCTATATAATTTTGACCCCATTAAACTCCACTTTTATATAGAAAAACTGGGGTTTACAGGGGTATACATTATTTTTCTTATTTCTCCTCAAAACGTAGATTGTGGGTACTCGTTAGAACCGCCTTATCGAGGCGGTTCTAACGAGTACCCATAATCCATGTTTTGTGCAGAAATATGAAAAAAAAATCAGATTTTTTTTCTGAAATTTTTCATTTTTTTGTGGTAAAATTTTCAATATAGTTGAATAGGCATGTTTTCGTAATGGGTCTGTGGCTTGTGTACTGTCTGTTATGGTTTGTTTGCTCTTCCTCTTGGTGTTGTTGGTAAGTTATGATATGTTTGCGGCTATTCCTGGACATTACGAAAACACGCCTATTCAAATATATTGAAAATTACACCCCCAAAAACCTGAAAGTTTTGAGATAAAAATTCTTTATGCGAACCGAATTTTTATGTATTTCTGTATTAAGAGTAGCATGGGGATCCAGGGTGAAGTTGGCTGGCCGTGAAAGTGCTTTTACCACACCCCCCCCCCCACCCCCGCCCCATCCCTCATCACCCTCGGTGGTTTATTCTACTGACCGTTCTAAGGCGGTGGTCCCGGTGTTAGTCTTACTTTTTGTTGTTCTGCGTTTTATTCTACGAGGCGATTTGTTTTAAGTCTTACCTTACCTTGTTATTTTGTTATTGTATTTTCCAGTCCTTTTAGCATTGCGATTACCTCGCTTGGGGAAAATAGAGCTAATCCTAGTGCTTTTCCTACGTTTGTTCGATTTGCGCTTGTTTGGTTTTGTCTGTTTCCTCTTCCTCTTGGTGTCTGGGATGGGCTGCGGCTTGTGATTGTGGCACTCCCTGGACTTTTCTTTTACTTTTTTATAGTCTTCATATTTCTGCACAAAAAATATATTGTGGGTACTCGTTAGAACCGCATTTCATACAGAAGGTCTCCTAACTCGTACTTTCATTTTCAGCTGAAAGAGATTGTTATTCTAACTTTGACAAGGGATACTCATACAGCGGGTATCAGAATGTATCAAGTAGCGGATTACCATGTCTGAACTGGCTGGACGTTGATGAGAGTAAATATGGTAAGACGCACCGACTGGTTGGAAACTTTGACAAGAACTACTGTCGGAGAAGTGATGAAAGTTTCTACGAGGAACCAGAGTGCTACGTGGTCTTAAATGGTTCACGGACGGTTGAAACTTGCACAGTTCCTATTTGTGGTAAGATAATCACGTATATTTGTGAATCGACAAATTATTCAGCCTGTCAAATTCTTAAATGTTTCAATTACTGTCGAAACTACAAGTATGTTTTCTGATTGCCCAAATCCTTTCAGAAAACATCTATTTTTTCTGTTTCTGTGTTTTGTTCTTACATATTTACCTAAAATTAAATTTACGGCAAAAACTTTGTCTGGTCTATGCAATTTCTATATAATGTGATTTTTATTTTTATTTTTTTTATCTAAGAAAAGATCTGCTTTACTTTTCTTTGCTGATTTTGATCATTGATATATATTTATGAGAATATCATGGAAATTTTAAAAGAAATAATAATAATAATAATAATAATGATATTAAAAGTTATAATAATAATAATAATAATAATAATAATAATAATAATAATAATTATAACTTAATGGAAACTTGCATCATATTCACCTACCTACTGATTTCTGCATAATTCGCAGCTATTTTCACCATGTGAAAAAATGAAAATATTTGTTTTAAAAAACAATGGATAGACTAAAACTTTTTGTGTATAGGTTTTTGACGACGAATGGTTTGCATTAAGTTATAATAAAAGTTTGCAAATTTACTGCCTATGTGTAAAGGGTCAGGAAAAAAAACAACAACAAAAAAACAACAACAAAAAACACCAGGACACAGTTGTTCAAAGCTAACGATGTCGTTAGTTAACAATTCGTTAAAATTTACATCGAGTGATACACAAATATTCTGAAATTTTTTGCTGAAAAAAATGTGAGTAGTTTTTGCAAAAGCTACCCAAATTTTTTCAGCAAAAAATATCAGAATATTGTATATTGATTCCACTAAAACAGTTAACGAAATGACCCTTAACGAGCTTGTTAAGCTAACGGCGCTTTGAACAATTGGGACCTGGCTTTCTGAAAGATATCGAAAGCAGAGTAAATCGTATTCATGAACATTTTTACCTGTGCTGAAAGTGGGACTATAGTCAAGTATATGATCAGTTATTTGTTAAGGCAATCTTAGAGTTTGCAATTGCTCCGGAAGCACTTTATCAAAGATCATAGACTGGTCCAATGCTGTTTTCACGGACTGCTTGAAGCGAATGGGCTGCTTAACGTGAATGGACATAGACAATCTTAATGTTTACCATTGCTGCGGAAGCACTTTACAAGTGTTAAAGGTAATGGACTGATCCAATGTTATTTTCCTTTGACTGCTTAACTAAAACCCAGGACTTGCTGAAATACTGTTTCTGCACCCCACTATCGTGTAGACAATCTGAAAGGTTACCATTGCACCGGTAGCACTTTATCAAAGGTCGTGGGATCAATTTTGTAATTTTCACTTTTAAAGAGGGTGAGATGCATTGGTACTGTTAAGCCAAATAATAGTTACTACCACTAAAATTCCATGGGCTTGACTTTTCTGACCATGGAAAAATTGAGACTAGATTCATTGACATAAAGTATAGTTTTAACTCTCCAGAAGATTGTGTCTGTTCACCTCTTGATAAAAATTGACGCATTGTGAAAGCAGACTTGTGTTTATCTTGTAGGGCATACTGCATAAATGTCAGTATTTCCTTTATACAGAAGCAGTACACTTACAATGCTTAACCTCCTTAAAAAGCATACACACATATTTCAGGCTTTCCTTCCATTCCTTTATCAAAGACATTAGTACATACACTATTGTGTGCTTAGCATAGACCAAGCTTTTTTCGTGAATGCTAAAACTTGTAACAGTTTACATGTAACACAAGTGCTGTTCGATGAAAAGATCAGTGTCGTCGAATTAATGTAGACAATCATATTTATTAAAAATAGTAAAAATAAAACAGTTTCACCAGTGACACTTTTTTTTCAAATCTATTTCTTTCAATACAGAAAAAGAAATGGTAAAGTAATTTCGCAAAAAAAGAGATAATTAAGTGATATAATGTCTTGTCAGGCGTTACAACAAAAAAAAAGCTGTTAAGCGGAGTGTGTGTGTGTGTGTGTGTGTGTGTGTGTGTGTGTGTGTGTGTGTGTGTGTGTGTGTGTGTGTGTTTAATTTCAGTGCATGAAAGTCAGAACAAAAGCAGATCTTAGTCTACAGAGTCAAGCAGCAAATATTTCTATGCAGTTGGGAGTCTTAGTTTGATCCTTCAGTACTTTATAAAACACATAATGTAGATGTATTAAAACAGGGCTTTGTCAGAGTGTTTAGTCAAATACCCCATCAGTCCAAAGCTGGTGCAACTCTTCCATTGCCTATAGTATAAAATATAACAAGATACGCAGAAAATGCCACAATCACGATGCACACGGCAACCCTCCCGAGGCACCATAAGAAAAGAGAGATAAGGAACAAATAAGGACACAAGAATATATATGTGAAACCACAGACGCCGCACAAATAAGGAAGAACTGCAAAAGAGGAACCGCCTTGTAATGGTCAGTAGGAAACTACTTGGATGGGGGGTGGAGGGGGTGGGGGGCGGTGGGGGAAGCTATTGTACCAGATTTAAACCTCACCCTTGATTCTGATGCAGTTCCAAATTACAAATATATGTTCGGTCCGCATAGAGATCCTCCAACTCATCTTTGAAAAATTACAGAGTGAACATTTGATTGCTGGCTTTCAGTATTCACTCTGCTACTTTAATGGTCTATGATATCTGTTACAGAGAAAGATCCTAGCTTGGAAACATTTAGTGTACGCAAGCCTGTGTATGCGACTCAGAACAAAGACGACTGGGTACCTGAATACGCTGTGGACAATCAACCATGTAAGAACTACTTTACTATTCTATTTTTACAAGGTATTAACCCATTGGAAATGCTGACATGGAAGTGGATTTTTTGGAGACTTAGTGACGTCATAACCACATAGTTAATATACAAAAAAAGTAAATGAATCTTCTTTGAAACAAATTTTATTGCTATATACTGTAAATGTCAACATCTGCAAATATACTATGAGTTGGCAGTATAGTCCTGTCAAAATAAAAATCTATAAAGGTTGCCTTTGGAAACGAAGAACACATGATAAAATGGGAGTCACAGTTTTATTGAGACTCTTCATAAGCAGTAATGAAGTTTGCAACACTGCTCACGCCCTTTAGCGTATACATAAGCAGAACTCCATTTCAAAGATAAAACAACGGGCTCAAAGATAGCTTTTATTTGTATTTTACAAACATTATGTAGCTACTTATGTATCTAAAAGGCTGGAAACTATGCAGACAGTTATGAAAAATTAAAACCACAATTTCTTAATCTATTTTGATCACCTTTGCGCCAGGATGCCCGTTTTGTAAAGCTGACTATGCTTAAGTTTACGTTGCATTCAGTCCCTTAATAATAGTCGATCTGTCAGTTTCATTTACCAGTTTATAGACATTATCATACGTCACTACAATAATGTTGCTATTAACCTTTTCGCCTCTGAGTTTCTGAAGTAAAATATTCCGTCTTTGAATTTGGATATACCTATTGCTGCAAATGGTGTATCATTCAAAACAAAGACAGAATGGAAAAAAGTATAGATCCAGATGAGACGGCTCGATACGAGCCGTCTCATCTGGATCAATACTGTTTGCAAAGGTATATGTTCTGATCTGCATGGTTGAAAGTGCTAACTGACATTTTTATAACATTAAAAATAAAATATTTGTCATTTACATACAGTTAGTGAATCCTATGTATCTCGGAGACCCAGAGAAAAACCCTGGATACAGGTGGATTTAGAGGAATTTATTGAAGTACATACAATACTAGTGGAAAGGCAATACAGTAGGTAGAACCTTGTTTTATTTACATATATACTTGAAAAAGAGTAGAATTCTTTCAGAAGGGAAGCAAAATATGTTTAACAGAGATATCTTCCTTAAAAGAATAGCCCTTCTCCTTAAAGATATTCAAGCAACATGTTTAGAATTTTGTCAACTCTTTTAATGCAACATGCAGATAATAAAAACAGAAAATGATCTGTCTCATATGTATCTATCACGTTTGACATACAGTCTAAGAATTTACACTTATTTCCTGTAGACAGCTTGTTTAAACTGCAGAAGATATAGTCGTCTGATCGAAAGAGTTGAATTTATTAGTGATCTGGTTTCAAGTCGAATTTGGACTAGTAAAACAAAATGTTAAAAAGGTAAGAGAAAAACCATGATATAAACTGCTGCCTCCGCTGAACTTGTCAGCGCAATTACGTGTAAGTTTGCAAATGTGGTTGCAGATAAACAGGACATTCATTTATTTCTAATTAGTCTCTACAAAACTGCAGCAATACTTAGACATCCTATATTTCACGGTCTGCTGACGTGTCGCTAGCTTGAGCCACCCCTCCCCTAACTGATTATTGATCATTCCAAGGCGGTACTTTCTTTGTGGTACTTTTAGATCAGTGTAAATGTTCTGTAGTGTTTCACTTACAAATGTTTTTCTTTAACAATTATGTAAGTAAAAGATATGTTCTGTTTAATTTGGGTAACATAGTTGCCTAGTTTTGGGAAAGGGTTGCCTCTGTTCTTTTTGTGGCTGTTTAATTGTATTTGTCTGCCATTCCCTTTGATGTTTAGAACTTGATGTAGATCTGATTGTATCAGTTACTGAGTTCACTTATTTACTTTGTGTATTTGTTCATTCTTAATTTCGTTAACTCAAATATTCATCTGTTTCACTTACGCACTACATACTGACAATCGTCAAACTTGACACGCACTGCTTCTTTAGGAAAAACAACAGCACCGCAAGATGATTGAAATGAATTTGACCAATACTATACGGTCCAATGACTTTTCTATTGTCCATCAACATCAACCCTTTCAGCCCTGTAGACCAAACAAGATGTCACAGGGTGAGAAAAATGTACAGCTGTACCGCTCGAATCTGGGGCCCTCGGGTTACCGTTTCGATGCTCTACCGACTGAGCTATCTGGTCGCCACTGTCACACAGATACATAAGCAAACTGTATATCCTGAGGAGACGGCTAATCAGGATCTTCCTTGTTTACCATTCTTAGAGTTTTAGCTGACACCCCTATTTGCAGTAATGGACGTGTCCAAATTCAGTGATGGAAAAGTCCTCTTTATAATCTAAGGATGAAAAGGGTAAATGTATAGCCCAATTCACTTAACGATAGAATAACGATAGTTGCTTTCCTCGTATAATTACATTTTTTCAGTCTGGTTTCCAAACGTCTTTAGATTTGTAAGTGTTCATATCAGCAAACACCAATGGGACTTTTTCAATTACGGAGCGCCACAGTGTGAGGAAAGGAGGTACCCAAGAGTGGCTAACAAATTTCAGTTTACCTGTCATCGTCCGATCGTGGGGCAGTATGTTACCATACGAAATGTGGATGATCCGGATCCATTCTACAAATATGGTAACCTCTTTCCGATGACAATAAAAGAAATCAAAGTCCTTGGTAAAGGTAAGCATGGTTATAAGTTTGGAAAACAGATGTACTTGCTAGATTTTCCACTTCTAAAAGCGAGACAAACTTTTGAAGAGAATATGAGCCAGCGCATGACAAAACCAACAAAATGACATGTGCGCCCAGTGAAGACAGATCAGCTTGGGCATCCGCCCAGTCTGATCAGAGTCTTCGATGTCCGCAAGAAGAAAGTTTGGGTCCTTAGCTACCCAACGAAGAATCTGATCAGACTGGGCGGACGCCCAGGCTGATCTGAGTCTTCGCTTGGCGCACATGCCATTTTGTTGGTTTTGTCATACGCTGGCTTATTTATAAAGTCGAACTTAATGGCTTGAACATCTTTGGAACCATGGACGTTTATTCTAGACATGGGTAGTTCGAGCCAGTGAGAGTTAATCATAGCGCCAGGTCAGGAAGCAAATGGGGACAATTGAGGGATGTCTTTTCGAATTTCTATAAAATAAGGTTGAGGCGATTGTAATGAGTACACAAAACATACATTTTAATGACAAAAATGATTTCAATAAAATATCTCTAAATATTTGTTTTCTTGAGCTATTGGAAGAATTTCCTAGGGAATCAAAACCGAGTTTGAATCAGTCACGGTAAACAAGCCATCGGTGTTCGAGTCATTGAAGTTTTAATGAACAAATTGATCACAATGCATTAAGAAGATCTGAAACCACAACGACATGATATTAAATCTGATCCCTTCAAATAAAACTATAAATGAAGCTGCCCAGGAAATGTCACAATCACAAAACACAGCCTTCCCACGGCAACGAAGGAAGAAGAGAAGACAAAACAAACGCAACACCGACGCACGGACACATACACACACAAAAAAAAAAACAAAAAAAAAAACAAAAAAACGAAAAGACAAAACAACAGAGGAACCGCCTTGGAACTGTCAGATGAAAAATATTACTAGGGGCCTAAACCATCTTTACTCGACATTAAGACGTGCGACAAGCCCGGACCCAGACAAGTATGTGCATTCATGCAGTTTGATCAAGGTCACAATGAGTGCTCTATTACCGTAGCCTAAACTGGGGACATCTTAACTAATCCTTTTCGACTTTTATTTTTCTTACCACACTTTTCATAAAATTTGAATGCGTTCATTTTTACTACTTCTTAATATGTTAACAAACGGCCAAATGAGTGACAAACATTGTAGATCCTGATCAGACGCCGCATTGTGCGGCGTCTGATCTGGGTCTACCCTGTTTGCCTAGGCCCGACTGTCCGAATGCTTGGAGTTATTACAGTATATTTGTTTGGTTACGGGAGCAGGTACGACATGTGGAAGACGCCTAGGAATGGTTTCTGGTGATATTCGAGATTTCCAGCTCTCCGGTTCAAGTAGGACAGAAGCTTACAGTTATGATCACGGTCGATTACTGTTTCCTGGGATTGGCTGGTGCGCAGAAAGTTCTGACGTTCGTCCTTATTTTCAGGTAACTTATTCACACAAAACAATCAAATATATTATGTATCGAGTATTATGCGCACAACGAAAGTCCTGGGCCCAGTTGTTCAGAGGGTCGTTAGCTTATCGAGCTCGTTAGTGGTCAAAATGTTAATTGTTCTAGTAAGTACAATATCTAATTCACAGGTATTTTTGCTGGAAAAATGTGAGTAGCTTTTGCAAATGCAAAAGCTACTCACATTTTTCAGCAAAAATATTAACGTATATGCCATATTTAATGATTAAAGTTTTAACGATATGTTTACTAACGACATCGTTAATTTTTGAACAGCTGGGCCCTGATTACAGTATAACCTCAATGGCTCGAACCCGGATGGCTCGTTTACCTTGGATGATTCGAACTCTCTTTTTTCAGTCCCTACAAAATCCTTCCAATAACTCAAGAAAACAAATATTTATGGATTTTTTTTTCTTATTTTATCATGGAATTGTATGTTGTGTGTACCTCATCAAGGTTGTGTACTCATTAGAATCACCTTATCGAGGCGATTCTAATGAATACACTCAACATACAATCATTGTGTAGAAAATCGAAAAGATTTCCCTAAATCATCGCTATTTGCTTCCTGAACTGGTGCCATGATTAACCCCAAATGGCTCGAACTACCCATGTCTCGAACAATTTTCTATGGCCCCAAAGTTGTTCGAGCCATTGAAGTTCGACTGTATTATGCAAACTTCTTAGTCCTGTTCCGTGTCATTGTAAAAGAGCCGTTATGGTATTTGCGAACCGCAAATGTTTAGGCAAGCCTGCGCTTCCGCACAGTCTTGCCAGAACCTATGCTATTCGCTCACACAAGCGGCAGGCAAAGTGGAAACTTCGGCCAAAGAACTAGACACGTGGCCTTGCTAGGGGACCGGCAATGCACAATGAAAGATTAATTCGACGGAAACCCCGAAGAGCCCTTTTCTCGCGACGCGGTGCGTGTGGACCGCGCTTTGCGAAAACGTGTCTTCGGGATTATGCCGACAGCGAAGACCCCAGATCTGCATGCGCTTCTGCGCATCTGCGCAGTCTGATCAGCGCCTTCGCTGTCTGCTAATATAATCATTGGATACTACAGAATGTATGAATGGAGAGCAAAGGCCCAGATGTTTCTTTGCGCATACGAGGATCATCTGAATCTGCGTATTTCGCGCGTGTTCGAAGGCACTTTTAGGCTTGACGCGGTCCATATAGCTATTGGATACTGTAGACTATATCAACAAAAGGCATATCCCGATGAGACTGTGTAGATGCACGGGATGATTTGAATAAGCACATTTTATGTCGATTCGGACAAAGTTGAAAAATAGGAATTTATCCATCGAACTCTATAAATATGGTATCGATCAGGAACTCTTGTTACATCACCTTTAGAAAACTTGTTCTGTGCATTATTCTTATGAAATGGCATATGATGCTGATGGAAACAATTATTCCGGACCATTCACAAAACATGTTTCAATTTCGGAAAACTAATTTCTCGGAGTTGATATTATTAAATGATTTCAATGCAAGCTAAATGAAATATGGGACATATAATCTTATTTAGCAGCTTTCAGTACAACGCATAGTTCACAGGAAATAGTGCAATCATGGAACATTATGAGGTACTCAAGATCCATACATAAGTGGTCTATGTCAGTTTCAATTTAACCATTGTCATGCTGAATAAATTTCACACCATTTTAATTTTCAGGCAATCAGATCACTTAATCCAGATTATGGATAAAAATCATATACTGAATGACAAACAGTGCAGATCCAGATCAGTTGGCTTCTTCAGAAGCCAACTGATCTGGGTCTACACTGTTTGCAAAGGAAATGTATATCCGGGTTCAGAAGGACAAGGATTAATAATATTGCTTTTAGAGACCATACACTCACAGCAATATAGATAAAATTGAAATGGTCCAACGTAAGGCAGCCAAGTGGTTGATAACTATTCCAGACAAGCAAGTGTTACAGAATTTCTAAATCACCTTCATTACGAAAACATGCCTATCCAAATACACTGAAATTTTTACCACCAAAAACTGAAATTTTTCAGATAAAAAATTCTGATATTTGTCTTATTTCTGCTCAAAACAAAGATTGTGAGTACTGGTTAGAACCGCCTCGACGAGGCGGTTCTAACCAGTACCCACAATCTATGTTTTGAGCAGACATAAGAAAAATAATGTATACCCCTGTAAACCCTAGTTTTACTGTATAAAAGTGGGGTTTCAGGGGGTCAAACTTATATAGGTATGTTTTTGTGATGTTGGTTGGCCTTCTCATGAATAGGGAAGAAATGATTCCCGACTCTTCCTGTTTTGTAAAATCATTCATGAACTAGTACCCAGCAGGAACACAACGTTAAAACAACGTCGATTCAACGGTGATTCAACTTGATGATGAATCAACGTTGGATCAACGTTGTTTCAACGTTATGTGCCTGATGGCTACCGTATGGCGTGCAACCAATCCGGACTTATCAAAAGAACACACATCCATTTGTGTATAAACAGATCCACACAAGAGTAGACTATCATAAATACTCCTTCTACCCCCTTGCAATCATGCAGTGGAATCGGCTGCTCTCCATAATTGCATTACTGTCCGCTTTCGACCCTTTCAGAAGTGAAGTATTCACGGTCAGTCTTTGAACGGTCATCCTAAATGCCAGTGCGCTGTTTTTATCTCTTAACTTTCATTGTCAGCCGCTTGTATCTGACTTTTAATGTTTCTACCCTATCATCTCTTTTTTCACTCCCGCAAACAATTCTTACAGAAACCTTTTATTTCCTAACCCTTATTCTACTAACACCACACTGATGCTCCCCTGTCCTTACTCACCATTAGTAGGTGACGCAGTATAGATAGATAGATAGATAGATAGATAGATAGATAGATAGATTGCGCTACAGCGAATGAATAGCATGGTTTAGTAGGCGGTGAATAGGCGGTGGTCCCGGTGATAGTCTTACTCTTTGTTGCGATTTGTTTTATGTCTTACCTTGAGTTATTTTGTTCTTGTGTTTTTCAGTCCTTTCAGCATTGCGATTACCTCGCTTGGGGAAGAGAGAGTTAATCTTAGTGCTTTTCGGACGTTTGTTCGATTTGCGCTAGTTTGGTTTTGTCTGTTTTCTCTTCCTCTTGGTGTCTGGGAAGGGCTGCGGTTTGTGATTGTGGCACTCCCTCGACTTTTCTTTTACCTTTTTTGTCCATCTGTGCAGAATACTTGTGATATTAATTGCTTGCGTCTAGAAATGCAGGACATCACAGAACACATCAACTGACAAAGAACCATATACTGGTACACAGCGAATGTTTTGGATGTCTTCCCAAATCAAATGAAACGCAACGTACCTTCTGACATAAGAGCCCACGGAAGACTCAAATCAGTTTGTGCCTCCGCACAGTCTGATCTGAGTCTTCGTTGTCTGCATAATGAAACTTTGCATCCTTGGCTATTCAAAATGTGCCTAGTGAAGATTCTGATCAGACTGCGCGAAAGCGCAGGCTGATCTGAATCTTCGCTAGACGCACATGTCCGAAGGGACGTTTTCTGACGTTGTGGGTCAAGTAAGTTTTGTTGCGTTTTCATTTTAGATTGATCTGATAGCACCAATGGTTGTACAAGGACTGGAAGTACAAGGTTGGAGCGAAGAAAAAGAGGAAAGAATCATTCAAATGTTTACTCTGGAGTATGGCATGAATTATGAGAATCTTACCGTGTACAAAGAAGATAAACGATATGATAAGGTAATTAATAGTCCAGTCGAATTTCACATTACGAAAACACGCTTATTCAAATATATTGACAAGTTTACAACCGAAAAAGGAAAATTTTCAGATAAAAAAATTCTTATATTTTTCATATTCCTGCACAAAACATAGATTGTGGGTGCTCGTTAGAACCGCCTCGGTGAGGCGGTTCTAACGAGTACACACAATCTGTTTTTAGCAAAATAAGAAACATAATGTATACGCTTGTAAATACCCCTTTTTTACTGTATAAAAGTGGGATTTAAGGGGGTCAAAATTATATAGGTGTGTTTTCGTGATGCAGTGGCTCGAACATCTTCGGGATAATGGAAATTGGGCCACTGAGAGTTAATCATGTATAGCACCAGGTCAGGAGGCAAATGGGGACAATTAAGGATGTATTTTCGATCATCTATGAAAATACTGGAAAACTGAGTGTACTCATTGAATCTACCAATTTATATATTAAAAACAGAAAATCGGAGATGGGGTTAGAAACTATGAAGAAGTGTTCGTGATGTCAAAAGTAATGTAAATAAAATTTGAAGATTATAGATGTAGATTAATTCATAAAGGCTTGACGTGGTTGATAAAAGTTGCAGATAGATTATAAAGGATTGTGGATATACAGCTATATTTCACACAAGTCTACATAATTGGAGGCAGTGAATGTTCAAGGACAGAGCAGAGAATAATTATAACATAAGTATCAAATAATTAAATAAGAATATACATACATCCACATTCTATCACAATATTCATATTTACAACAACGTTAGAAATATTTGTTAATCCTATTTGTCTGCTTATTAATACTTCAAAAATATATATTCCCTAATTTTTAGTTTACCAGCCAGTCACGAAAACAAGATAAAAACCCCTTTTTGGAAAAAACAACAACAAAAAAAACAAAAAACAAAAAAAAAACAAAAAAAAAACGCTGGAACGTGCGTCGAAGCCATGCACAGTATACCTAGAGGGTGGATTTCGACCTCATCCAAACTAGCATGATTTCATTTTATACCAATAGTTTATAATATCTTTACATAGAAATAATAACATTTCTTTCTTATATAACATTTGAAAGTTGAAGTGTATGTTGACGACGCTTCACAAGAAATGATCACTGCCAACCAATTTGGTGTGAAAAAAGACAATCCTGTGAAACTCAAACTGATCTGCTAACCGCATGGTGTCTATTCCTAACATTAAGATAAAAGTTTCTCAGTATACTGTGACAAGTGAGAAACTCATTTTCCAGGATAACAGATAAACTTTTTAATCCAGATCAGAAACATCTGCATTGTTATTGCTGTAAATAAGGAGAACGCAGGATGCTTTCCTGTAAACTTGAAGTCTCTCTCACGTGAAAATCAGGCTGACATTATTGAGGCTTTCAATTCAACTTCAAGATACCTTGACGATTTATTAAATATTGACAATATTTACTTTGACCAAATCGTGGACCGGATATATCCTACAGAACTCCAATTAAATAGAGCAAATTCTTCCGATACCGAGGCACCTTTTTTGGATTTGAATCTATGTATATCTAATGGTACAGTTTCCACCAAAATTTATGATAAACGGGGCGATTTTGATTTTGATATAGTCAATTTCCCTTTTCTGGATGGCGATGTCCCCCGGCGTACCTCATATGGGGTATACATATCTCAACTTATAAGATTCGCCAGAGCTTCTTCAAATCTTAATGACTTTAACTACCGTAATAAAGCCCTTACTACCAAACTTCTTAGGCAGGGCTATCGTTATTTTAAACTTCGTAAGGCGTTTTCGAAATTTTATCGCAGACACAGTGCCTTGTTAGAAAAATATAGCGTCAGTCTGAAAACACTTCTGCAACAAGGTATATCGGAACCTGAATTTTACGATGACTTAGTGAACAGATTTAGAAAAATTGTAGGTAAATCTAACTTTTCGGAGCAATTCAGAAAACTTACTAACCGTTATAAAAGAATTGGCTATAGCCTGGATATTATGCGGCAGACTGCATGCCTAGTTGTCAACCCAATTATTGTTGATGGCTATGCTTCACTCTTTAATTGCACAACGGCGGTTCGGGCCTCAGACTCAATGACGGCCTCTTCGTAAAACTTTAACCAGTGGGTTGGGGCTTGCCGATATGTTTTGGCTTGGCCCGCCGTGGTCAACTATTGGTTTTCATTTACTCTGGCATACAGTAGAATTAGCCATGAGTACTCGTCTTTGTTTATTATAGTGATTAATTTGATTTTTATGTTTTCGCTTTGATGCACTGACGGAGTGGGGAGCCTTTATGCGAACCGAATTTTTATGTATTTCTGTATTAAGAGTAGCATCGGGACCCAGGGTGAAGTTAGCTAGCTGTTAAAGTGCTTTAACCCCACCCCCCCCCCCCCCCCCCCGGTGGTTTGCTCTACCGACCGTTCTAAGGCGGTGGTCCCGGTGTTAGTCTTACTCTTTGTTGCTTTGTGGTTTATTCTACGAGGCGATTTATTGTATGTCTTTTCGTGTGTCATTTTGTTCTTGTGTTTTTCAGTCCATGTAGTATTGCGATTACCTCGCTTGGGGAAGAGAGAGCTAATCTTAGTGCTTTTCGTACGTTTGTTCGGTTTGTGCTTGTTTAGATTTGTCGGTTTCCTCTTCCTCTTGGGGTCTGGGAAGGGCTGCGATTTGTGATTGTGGCACTCCCTGGACTTTTCTCTTACTTTTTTTGCATGATACTTCATGGATGAAGCTCCATGATCTGTTGATTGTGCAAAAAATAGAAGAATGGTGGCTCATTTTCTCCATGAAAATACTGAGCCAAGATGGACAATTTTACCTGCTTATATACATCTTATGACTTGAAGAGCTGTTATGGTAGCTGTGACCTTGTCTTACTACATTTATTTAATATCAAAGCTCAGTTCAAATAAGGTGTATAGTCTTATCCCTCTGAGTAAGATACTTGACCTGGAAAAGGATGACCTCAGCCTGCATAACGTATACCGTCTGATACTGACTTGAAAACTACTAAAACTGGTAAGGATGGTCTCAGCCTCGTTGTCTGATAATGATTATCTTTTATCTTAGTCCTATGGCTTGGATGCCTAGTTGTGATATTGACCTGTCTGGTTTATTTTATATATGCACAATGAGTGTGAGTGATCTCAATTTCCTGAAAATATGGTTTACTGTATTGGATGCGGATGATCAGATTCCACTGTCTGACATATGATCAGAGGAGTGACATGAAAACGTTGATCACAGTCTCTTGCTCTGTCGTGAATGTAGAAATTACTGTAAGGGACGACTGATGTCCGTGTGATATGATACTTGACTTACCAGGGGTGGATGAACTCAGCTTCATGCTGTGATACTGGTTCACCTGAGTAGCCTTTCTTTCAGAATTAGATGGCTGTGCTTCATGATTGTAGCCTTACAAACCACAGAGAATTGGGTAGATGATCTCAGCCCCATAGATCAGAAAGTGGCTGATCTTGGCCCCATAGCATAGTCTGACAATGAAAACTGGAAGTAGCACTAGAAAAATGGACTGAATGATCTAGACACCACATGATAAGACAACATATGAAAAGATGATTGCAATAAGAGGAATGATCACGGTCCCATGTCCTGCTGATAATGTCTAAATAAAGAATAGGATGGATTATCTGGGCCCTATTAGAAAAAATTCATGATCAAAGCCTCATGTTCATGCTGTTGATGATGTCAAAATCGCAAAATCGAATGGGTGATGTTTTTGCCCAATGTGACAAAAAGAAGTAACATGGGCTCTCTCTATGGGCTACTCAGTACTGTGATAACAGAAAAATTACCAGAGGTGGATTTAGCCATGTTGTCTGATGATAAGTATGTAACCACGGGGATTGGTTAAATGATGCCGGCCCATATCGTGGAAACACAACTGACATCAGGTGTATGATCACGGCCTCATGTTATAAATTATGTAAATGATGAGGTGGGGTAAATGATCACGGTCCCACAGACCCAAGCTAGATGATTGCTGTCCACGGATGCACGGGATGAATGATCTCGGCCCCATAGAATGAGATACACAACCAGTGAGGTGGATGATCAGGGTCATGGTTTGAAAGAGATTATCAATGAAAATTTAGGGTGGATGATCTCGGCCCCAAGAGAGATGGTGACTGTCAGCCTTATGGTCTGATGATAAGAGTGTAACACGAGCCCCGTATCGCGGATACACAGCTGACACGAGATCGCGACCTCGTGTTATGAATCATTAGTCAATGTAGAGGTGGACTGGATGATCACAGCCCCATAGACACGAGAATGAAACCTTTGTGGTCGACAATCTCGGCCCTAAGAGAAATGATGAATTTGTTACTAGATATAGACATGGAATTGAATGATAAGTCAGCAGATGCATGGAGCGGATTATTTCGGCCCTATAAAATAAGATTCACAGCCAGCAAGGTGGATGATCACGGCCGTGGTGGTCTGATAAAGATAAATAAAATGTTTGGGGTGGATCATCTCGGCCCCAAGAGAAATGATGAATGTCAAAAAAGATAAAAAAAAAAAAGTCCAGGGAGTGCCACAATCACAAGCCGCAGCCCATCTCAGACGAACCTCGTGTTATGTATGAATAGTCACTGGAAATGTGTGGTAGATTATCATAGCTCCACAGACACCAGGTGGATGATCGGAGCCTCATTGTATGCTTAGTCAGCGGACACATTGGTTGGATGATCTCGGGTCCCATGGAATAAGATACAAAAACAGCAAGGTGGGTGACCACAGCCTTGTAGTCTGATAGGGATAGTCAATGAAACGTTTGCGGTGGATGATTTCGGGCCAAAGAAAGATGATGAATATCAGATATGGACGTGGAACATAATTATTAGTCAGCGGATGCATAGAACGGATGATGTTTTGCCCCATACAATTCACAACCACCAAGGTGGCTGATCACGACCTTGTGGTTTGATAACGATTATAAATCAAATGCTTGGATGGACTGAACTGGCCTCAAGAGAGATGATGACTGTTCGTAAATATAGACATGGTATGAATGATAAGTCTGCCGATGCATGGTGGATGATCTCAGCCTCATAGAATCGGATACACAACTAGCAAGGTGGATGAAAACTTCCTCGTGATCTGATGAAGATAATAAATGAATCATTTGGGGTGGATGATCTCGGCCCTCAGTGTAACAGAATATTCATTTCATCTTAAAATCTCTGACTGTCCGGATAGGAAATACTTAAATGTAAGAGAATATTCATTCCATCTTTAAAAAATATCTGATCTGAAGCACTATAAAATGTGATGTACGACTACTATGAATGATATGAACAAGGTACATCCAAGAAATATCAGAAAAAAAGTATTTGTTACAGTTTTGGGCCCCTGAGAAGTATTCCAACAACAGATTTCAGTTATTGCTAATCTTATTTAGCCCAGACTTATATACTGATGTACTGACGGTGCATTTATTCTGTTTTACTGTTGTACAAATTCTTTAATATCCCATTTATAGTTCCGGCCAATGAATACATATGATCAGATAACTTTTCAGATTTTGTACATAGTGTACTTAAATTTCTTTAAATGTATATTTGTATATCCATTCTTAATCCTGAATTATAACACCAGCTGGCTGAATACAGAGGCTGAGCACTTACTGTGTGCAGAATGCCTTGAATTATTTATTGAACTATGGTGTAAATCTGTAATATATTCTTATTGTTTCCTCTTTGGAAAACACACAATCAGTGAACCGTGACCTTCAAACAGTTTATTAGCATATGAGAATTTCTTTAAACACGGTCATATTATAATCACATTCTTCATCCACAATAGAAAGTATAAGATGGATATACTTTGAATGAACTTTAAACATCCATAAATTTCCTCTTGGCTGAATCATATTAAGATTTAGTTTTTCTTAACATTTAAAACTTTTTGTGTATTGAATGCTTAGAAATTTTTCCTGAACTATGGTGTACAGTCTGTATCATATTCGTGTAGATTTCTCGTAGGAAAACATATAGTCAGCGAATCTAGATTTTCTATAAACAGCTTAAAAGTATCTGAAAATTTCTTCAGAGACTGTCATTTTATAGTCAAATTTCAAACCCACAACAAAAAGCCATAGATGTTCTTAGAATGAACTGCAAACATCCATAAATTTCCTCTTTGCCAACTTTGCTAGCTGTAAAAATGCTTCAAACCCCTCTGTGGTTTACTCTGCTGACCGTTTTAAGACGGTGGTACCGGTGTTAGTCTTACTCTTTGTTGCTTCGTGGTTTATTCTACGAGGCGATTTGTTTTATGTCTTACCTTGTGTCATTTTGTTCTTGTGTTTTTCAGTCCTTTTAGCACTGTGATTACCTCACTTTTGGAACAGAGAGCTAATCTTAGTGCTTTTCGTACGTTTGTTCGATTTGTGCTTGTTTGGATTTGTTGGTTTCCTCTTCCTCTTGGTGTCTGAGAAGGGCTGCGGTTTGTGATTGTGGCACTCCCTGGACTTTTCTCTTACCTTTTTTTTTATATCGAAATGTAGATTTTTTTAGCATTTATATTTCCGATGAAAGAAACCATATACATCAGCAGATGCAAACTCTGTGCAATCATAAAGAGCACAATGAATAAATAAGACTTAGGTTCCAATTCCACACTACTCCAACTCAATCAAATTAAATGCAAAATATATGAACATGATTAATAAAATATGGTAAGTTTGCATAAGTAAATAAGAATAAAGTAATAATAATAATAATAATAATGAGCTCTTAAGCATTGCAGTAATATTTGCTTCTCCTTATCCACAGACTAGACTGCACCTCAGGCTCCTTTTGTATTGATTACATGATTGACAGTGTGCCTTGACCAATCAGTGCCAGTCCAACCACCTGCTGTTTTGATCAGTATAATATTGCCAATACACAAGTTTCACTGCTGCCCATCAACAACCCAGAGAACACCATATATATTATCTTATACTATTTGAACTCAATCATAAGTAGGAATAAAAACGTTCAACCTGTCTATAATGAAGCAGTATTATAGAATAAAAGTTTTGCATAAATTACAATTACAAAAATGTCATTGTAATTTACTGTCGTAAACACTACTTAAAAGCATCAGAATGATATGTATGAAAGGGTTTGTTCTATTCTTATTAATCCATAGAACTTTGGAATATTCGTTAGGATCGTCTCGTGTTTGTGATATTTGTTAGAATCATCTCAGTGAAGCGATTCTAACAGATATACCAAACATATGTTTCTTGAAGTATTAAAACCAATAATCTTGCACTATTTCTGATTAACTGTAAACTCTTGAGCGAAGGTTTAATGCCATTCAGACTAGCATTATAACGAATTCTGTTCTTGTGTCGAGTGTCGATATAATGAGGGTTGAATATAGAACGTAAATGCACGCTCGTCATGCCAAAAACAATAAATATCACTCCTTATTACAGGTGTTTGCAGTTGATACAACTCAGACGGTAGATATGATTCGGCGTTTTATACTTCAAAGAGAAATTGTAGCACGTTTTATAAAGATCAACATTTTGAACTATATTGGAGGACCCTGCCTGAAGATGGAGATTCTAGGATGTCCGAAGCGAAGTAAGTTGCCAATATCTTTGGCCGCTCCGTGCGAAAAGAATATATATTTAGGGTTGTTCGTAACATACTGTCGGCCTACAGAATAATTAATATTAGGGAATAAATAATCTATAGCGTGAAGTAATCTACCTCGGACATGTGCGTCCTGTGAAAACTAAAACAGCCTGTTCACATTCAGGTCTGATGTTTTTCTTTTCGATCTTTAGAATGTGACATTCCCAGCAAATTATTTTCTCAAGAGACAATTTGCATGAACTGTCAATTTTTTTTTTTTTTTTTTTTTTTGAAAACAAAGACAAATATATTAAAATGTAGTCTGCTGAAAGTTTTTCTAATATGCTAAGCATTAAACATTCATGGTTCTCTTAAGTACATTAATGATAAATATGTATATTTATTTAAATATGCCCCTATCCCTTACGGAGAGGGGACATGTTGTTTTCAGTGCGGATCCTGTTGGCATCGGCGTTGGCGTGACACTGTTTTGCCTGCATATTAATCTCGTGAACCAGTGGTTGAAGTCTTACCAAATTTTCATGGATATATGATTGGGACATAACAAAGAATTGATTGGATTTTGGTGACGTTGACTTAATTTTCAAGGTCACAGCAGTAGAAAACTGAAAATTTGGTGGGAGGGAGTGAGGGCGCGCGGTAGGGGCATCTATTTTCTCTGATGAAAACACTGTTACTAGTACAATTTGTTTTGTTTCTTTCTCTCTTAAGATGAGTAGCGGACTAACTTTTTAACATGGCGTCTGATCAAAATCTGCACTGTCTGCAACTAACTACGCGAAAAACACAGAAATGTAAAATATTACTTTAAGCTAAATGCCTCAGTTGGAAGAATTTAAAATTGGCTTTAATTTAAAATTTTTGAGATGAATATTAGTCTCAAAAGCAACCTTTTAGATTTTATTTTACTTCACTTAGGCTGATGTTAAGTGCCTTGTGGTGGCCGTAAAACGCCTCCCCGTACTTAAAGACATAAAAATCTGATGAGTCTGGGTCAATAGTCTTATCTCTGATAAGGGACAGAGTGCAATAAAACCTAGTATTCTGTCAGTGAAAGATAAACAGGTAGAGGCTCCATATGGGGAATATAATATTGAGGAATTTAACATGACGTATTTAACTGTTCCACTGGTAATATCATATGAGCAGGCGCATAGCAATAGTCCTACAAAATTACCAGTGGGCTGACCCAGAGTCAACCAGTCTACACATTTGATCAGAAGACTAAGCAGACTATGATGTGCAGGCTGGTCGTCTGCGCTAGGCATACTTTTTTTTTTCATTTTGTAGGAGGTGCTCTGCATTTAATATTACCCTTCATTACAAAACACGAAACATGAACTGTCCAGTAGATATTTTAGAATTTTAATAAAAGTGTTATGAAAATACTGATCACTTTATTTTTAATTTTATAATCCACTGTGGAATAATTTCAAACTCGAAATATGGATAAATCCATTTATTGAGACAGTTTGACACTAGTGAATAACATAAAAAAACTGGAGCACAGCAACTTCTACAAAATTGCATGTGCGCCCAGTGAAGACTCAAATCAGCCTAAAGAACCTGGGCAGGCTGAGTTTAATCTTCAGTGGGCATGTACATAAATAAATAAATATAGAAACAAATACGTAAATAAACAATATTTAATTAAGAAACAAAACAAAAAATAATAATAAAAAGTACTTTAAAGAAAGAAGAAACAAATAAATACAAGTTAAATTTATTCAAATTAAATAAACGATTCCAGTGTACCCTTTAACATTTTTTTTTTTTTTTTTTTTTTTTTTTTTTGCAAAATATTTGGTATCCCTAAAATATTTATAACCCTTTAAAAGGCCACTAAAGACATGAATGAAAACAAAAATAAATCAAAAATCTGATACTTAAAGAAACAAATTTTGTTTTTTATTTCTTTCAAAATATATGTTATCCCCCAAAATATTTATAACACATTAAATACATGGAAAAACAAAACAACATCACAAAACAAATCATTTTAACAATGATAGAAATAATGTATAAATAAAGAACTTTCCAATCAACCCTCCATATTAATCAATTTTCCAAAGTGTGTTTTATTTCAGACACCTCTTAAATAAACAAAACAAATAAATAAAATCAGATTAAATGAATATTGTAAGTATGAAAGAAAAATTCAAGTAGATAAACCATTAATATCTGCTCTCCAAATAAGTCATTTTCCAAACTATCTGATATCCCCTCAGAAATATCGATCACCCTTTAGGAGGCCTCTTTACTACCCTCTGCGGGTAGTTCATAACCACCTCTTTAGGACATGTCTTTGATATATCTTGCATAGCACCTAAGTAGGGGCAATAAAATTGTTAGTGAGTGGTACCACTTTTGGCCTCATTTTGCCTATGTCTTTAACCATAGTGCAGATACTATTTTTTATTCATTTTGGATCATGGAGTCCATTCTGGTTAATTTGAAAATCGAATACCGCTTAAGCCGGTGCTAGCGGGAAGAGGGCGTATGCAGCTTCGCAAACCACATTACAGCATATGAAGAGACCTAATAAAACCTAGTCTCCTATTTTCGTTCTTTTATGTGTTTTTGTTTCCAAAGGCAACTTCTGAGATTTTTATTGTAACTTAAAGCTGCATCAAAAAGCTGCATCAGAAAGCTGCATTGTAACTTAAAGCTGCATCAGAATTAAAATTGAGGTTTCGAAGAAGTAAAGCTAGTTTATGCCTTTAATAACTGTTTGTTTGTTTTTTCTGACAGTTCCAAGACATTTCGATTACGAAAGCATGCCTATTTAAATATACTGAAAATTTTACCACCGAAAATGAACATTTACTTTATAAACGTGGGGTTTAATGGGGTCAAAATTATTTAAGCATGTTTTTGTGATGTTCTATTGCATTCGCTTTTTGTTTATATGCCTATTACTGCAAATGTGCAATATTGCTTTGCATTACTCATTTCTCTCCCCTCTTCTTCTCACGGTACCCCGGGTGCTTCTTGATGTGGCTTTTCCTGTATAAAATGCCATTTTTTACATTGTTTGTTCCTCATCTCTTCTTCTTTTGGTGCCTCGAGAAAGCTGTACTTCGTAATTGTGGCATTTCTTTGGTATCTTCATTTATATATTTTTTCATCTGAGTGACATTAACGAAAGCAATAGAACAATAAACTTTAAACTGGTATACTTCTTACAAAGGATGTCTTATAGTTGACTTGTAAACACATTTGCTTAATTTCATTACCAACACTTTGAAATAATCTCTAAAGTTAACCCATTTTTGGCTAGCATCCTATAAAAGGACATTGGCAAATAATATAGACCATGATCAGACGCCACAGGGATTTCTATAAAATATTTTAATAATCAGATGCAACAGAATGTTAGCATTAAATACAGGGATTTCTATAAAATATTTTAATAATAAAACTTAACCAGATACCCCTTCTATTAGAAATGGACATGTCCAAAATGTTGAGTTGAGGTAGAATGTAAATGTGCAATATTGTTTAAATGGGTTAATTAACGTTGGCTTAAGGAAGCATCTAAAATAAGGCTTAAGTGCTGAGTGGCGTGTGTTGATAAGTGCCGTGTGGTCACCGTAAAACGTCTGCCCGTACTTCACCCTAGTGCAGATTATATTTCCATTTCCGTTGGAATCAATCAACTCGTTCTGGTTACTTTGAAAAATAAATACAGCTTAAGCTAGTGCTAAGAGGCGTACGTAGCCTCACAAACTACATTGCTGCATTTGAAGAGACTTAAAAAACCGTGTCTATAAGTTTCGCCTTCTTTTGTTTGTTCTTTGTTTCCAAAGAAATCTTTTACATTTATATTACACGTTGTGCCCAATATTTCTGTTAGCATATGCGAGCATCTTTCTTCTAATGAACTATCATTGTACAAATAAATACAATGTATTATAATAACATAAATGTTTTCTCTTTTAGTTGAAAGAGACTTAACATGTTCTTCATCAAGTACTGACTACGGTTTCGAGGTGTTAGAGCGGGCATGTTTTTGGGTCGAAACACCCGATCCTGGCTATTATACCGATTCCCTGGAAGATTGTATAAAAACATGTGAACAACACAGCTGTCTTCAGACACAATTTAAATGCCCAAGGTGTACTATGGTGACTCCAACTCGCTACCACTTTGCCTTTTCTTCGTCTTTTGTATTAAGGCCAAGAAATACTGTGAGCTTTTCGATCACCCGACTGTGCATAAATGGTAAAAGATGTTATATTTTTCCCTGTTCACTTTTGTTAAAGTTTGTTTCAGATATAAAACTGTTTCAATTGCAAGAAGCTGTAAATCACTCACACGCGCGCTCACACACACGCGCGCACACACGCAAGCACGCGCGCACACACAATTTATTTAATTTATCAACAGTATTGTGCATACTAGTTTTAAATGTATGCACCTTTTGATTGAAAATGAATAGCATCGAATGCTTTTGGACTGATGTCCATTTTCTCTAATAATAGTATGCCGTTTTGATAACCATGTGTTTAGGACATATTGCCGTTCTCTGTTGTTGTCGTGACTTTAATTAGGCTACTTTTAGTGGATTTGGAGATGTTCTGAAGTGGTTAGGCTGGTAAACTTTCAAAGGAAAGTTTATCATGAAATAAAATATTTTAGCATATCTAAATATATAGCAAAGTTCCTTGATGGAATTCATCTTTAAGGATACACACAGAGAATGTAACTCTGTCACAGTTGTTTTGTCTCCCTTCTGATTAAGAGTCTATTTTAAAAGGAATAGACCCCTGTTTCAGAAGGATTTGATGTGCAGGAATGCAAACAGGGAAATATGAGTGAAGCCTACCAGGAAGTGTCACACTCACAAAGGACAGCCTTCTCGTGGCACACAAAGAAGAAAATACAGTAAAACCTCAATAGCTCGTACAACGATGGCTCGTTTACCATGGATCATTTGAACTCATTTTTGAGTCCCTAATTCTACCGATAGGTCCAGAAAACAAATATTTAGGTAAATGGTCTGGTTTTATCATGAAAGTGTATGTTGAGCGTACTCATCGAGGCGATTCTAATGAGTACGCTCAATATACAATTACTGTATAGAAGATCGAAAACAATCTCTAATTTATCACCATTTGCTACCTGATCTTGCGCCATAATTAACCATCAGTGGCTCGAACTATCCATATCTCGAACAAATTTCTACAGTCCCAATGATGTTCGAGCCACTGAAGTTCGACTGTATTAGGAACAAATAATGACAAAACAAAAGTCGCATATGAAACCACAAGCGCACAAAGAAGAAGTGCAAGAGAGGAACTGCCACGGAACGGTCAGCAGAAAACTTACTGGGAACTCAAAAAAGTTTTCTCCCTTGCAAAAATTGAGGAAAACCTCACCAAATGTATCAAGTCCCTTCATGGTTATCTATAATGAAGGACGTTCCGGCTGTCTATTTCTTCATTAGTATCATATCATTACTTGAATTAATCCGGATATAAGTTCATTTTACGAACGCTAATAAATTAGTTTAATTAATAAATCGTTTGCTGCCATGCAGAGTCCTTTAATGTAAGAAGGTAGCTACTTGAACTACTTTTTACAAATACATATAGTGGCAATAGATTCTAAAGATTCTAAAAGGGATGCTCCTTGCAATAAACAGAGAGAGAGAGAGAGAGAGAGAGAGAGAGAGAGAGCAATAAAATGTTGAAGAGTTCAAGTAATCTGGGCCAGATTAGATAGTTTCAAAAAAAGGTCATGGCAGTGCCTATGTGAACATCGAAGGCCAGGTTGTTCTGAACTATATATATAACATACTCTATTAAAACGCAGACTGGTCTAGGCTTTGGTATAGTATATGGTATTGTTTGTTTGTGTTGAGGTTTTACGGCCCAGTCAACCCAGTGGGGTCATGTCGAGCGCGGTCAGTTTACCTAACCACACGTTTACTGGGCAGGCTTAGTCCTCTAAGCGGTTAACCAGTATTGTGCACATTCTTTCGCCAGAAACTGACAACTGCCCTTCTTGAATCAGCGAAAGGGAGAGAATGACCGTAGAAAATATTTCATGACCAATCTCCACGAAAGAATGTTGCCGACCTCGGCGGGGGTTGAACCCGCGACCTCCTGGACTCCAGTCGGACGGCGCATCCAACTGAGCCACCGAGGCCGGCCAATAGTATATGGTATAGAGGCCATTGTCTTGCGCTGTACCTACACGCTAAATTAACTTTTCATATTTCTGAGGTTGTGTTTTTGTTTTCATTTCACAGATATATCGAGCTTTGAAGATTGCAGTCATTCAATACATGAACCAAAGATACTTACCTCACCAAGTCATCCGTTTCAATACGGTCATGGGACTACATGCACATGGATGATTGACTTCTTGAAGAGTAAATTTATAAAAGTCGAAATTGTAGAGATAAACTTAGCCGTGCCGGATACACAAGTCAGTTTAGAAAATGTACGACAGGCTAAGTTTGAGGCAAAAATATTTTTAATTAATTCATTAATATATTGTTTTATTAAAGCGAATGATTTTGTATCTTTAGGAATCGAGTGTATCCTAGTATTTTAAAATCTACAGTTTCGTCCATTTTGGTAAGCATATTAAAGTCAGGCCATTCAAATAGGACCATTAGACAATCAAAGAACGTATTCTTGTTACCATCAAATTATTGCTATCGTAAATTTGCATCAATATTTTAATAGTGCCTGACCTAATCTCAGAAACTGAGTATGGCACATGGTTATGTAGTGTAAAGACATAGCCTCAGAACTTCATTACCTCATGGTTCGAGGAAGTTTCTTCGGCAGGACAGGAGCATCATAGTTCCATCAGTGATTACAAAAGGCATTTATAGTCATGTGAGATACCTCACCACATGTTGACCTTCCACTGATCAACTTCTGTCAGGTAAAATTCAGTAAACCAGTCACATAAATGCGACGTCTGTAGATGCTGTTCAAGACTGGAACGGCAACTGCTCAGTTTAAGGGCATATTTTGTAAATATAATAATGAGTTGTCCCTTTCATTTTCCAGCATCTGAATCGTTATTTTATCACATGTTATTTTTAAACCAATTTGAGATTTGGGTAGTGTATTATTTTTGACTGTTATACCCATTTCTAATGAAGCAGAATATTCATCTAAAATGTAGCCTTGTTGTCACAAATAAAAACTGAAATGACCGCAACGTCAGAAAATGTCAGACATATGCGACCATTTGATCGGACTTTGCACTGGGCGTATTTTCGATAGCCAAGGATGCAAAGTTTCTTCAAGCGGACAACGAAGACTGCTCAGACTGCGCGGATGTTCAGGTAAATTTACGTCTTCGTTGGACTGAGTTAAAGAAGCATTATTTTTTCCTTATTTGGCTTGTTTATCCTGCCATAATCAGTCCCAATATACGGCCCTGATACCATAGCGCACATCAAAGGCTTATCTTATATTCAAGTGATTATGATGTAATTATAAGGATGTTCAGTCTGCCTAGGTGCCCCCCACCCCCACCCTCGGCCCCCAACATACACAAACACACGCACGCTAAAAAAATAGCTTCAAATAAATTGAATCTGCAAATATTTTGTCTTGAAACTAAGAGTTCACTAGGAAAGAACAACAAGGGAATACTAAAATATATTTATTAATGAAAGTAAAAGATAATGGAATTATAAGAAAGTTTTCTTAGATAATGGCATTGCAAAATAAAATATGTTTTAGTATATCAGTGTTCAAGTCATCTATTGAAATATAAATACAAAGAAACTAATCTTCCTGATGAAGCACTATACAATAAATCTGGTATGAAATGAAAAACATATTCATATATTTCTGAAATATTTATTTACACACAGTATTTTGTGCAATCATACAAACTAAATTCAGCCTGCGCATCTAATCAGGGTCTTCATCGCACGCTCTATAAGGACATACTACTTCGTTCAAAAAGCAAACACAGACAAAGCTACAGTGAGTCTTCAGTGAGCCTACATGTGATTTTGCAGAAATTAATGTGACCCAGTGAAAAAAGGCATCCAATTAATTTATGCCACAAAGCTTCTCTTTTTCAATAAATAAATAAATGAAATACAATCTATCTTGATCCAAAGAAGCAGATAAAGAGGTCATTTGCTTATAAATCAGCCTACAGGCATATGTATCTGTATGTCTCCATAAACATGTTGTGCATGTTCATTAGAACTACCATGGCGAGGCGATTCTAATGAATAACAACCGGACACATTTTATGGAATAATGTGAAAAAAACAACAACATAAATTATCACCAAATTATCCACCTTTTCTGTTTTTCTGTCTTCATTATAACTTTGCTGATATCAAATCTAATTACCCAATTATCAGGCCCCTACCTGTAAGGGAGACATAAGTCACCAATGATTTCTTATCTCTAATCTGCCTAGAGTCATTAGGGTGTTATGCAATTCAAGTAGTGTCTTTAATTCTTCATCGTTTCTCACGTTGCGGCTAAATATTGGTATCGGTAACGCTCCTAACGAGGTTAACGTGAAGACCTACTGAATAATGATTGTGCATAATCCGTAAATATGTGACTGAGTCTCGCCCCATTCTTTTACAATTTGACTGGCATCTATCAGTGGAAAGTAAGGGCACTGGCACATTTTCTGGTTATCTACTGACTACACAATTGACTTTAAAAGTTATGCACATACTGTAGATGTTTATAATATGTACGAGAGAAAAGGGTTCCCGTGTTATATACAGACAGTGAAAACATTTTCTTAACGATGGTAAGGAAGCGTCACAATCACAGATCGCCTTCTGTCTCAGACACCGAAAGAAAGAGCGAATGAAGGGGTACAACGGCTAAACGGCTAAACGACTGGCTAAGTGAACAGCTCCCTCTTCCTTGGATAGGATAGAACGACACTTAACAGAATGGAACAAAAATAACTTCGCAGCCAGCACACAAAATAACATTATCAGGAATTCTGTCTATTTACGACCCTCTCCATTATTGTACAACAGTCATTGATTCTGAAAAAGAGTAACAAGGTTGTCTGCATATGGCTTAGGGGGAATTCTCCTGCGTTTTGTAATATAATAAATGAATTTTAAAACGAAATTGCCATTGAGAGCAATGAATACAAACAGAGAAATAAAACAGCTCAAATGAGCAAGTTTTCTAGACTATACTAGCCGGTTTAGACCTTTTAAAATAAAACAAAATCAAGGAATAGACTCAATAGTCACAATAATCACAAGGGACCAGAAAATAACAACTAGAATATAGCGGAGTACGGGAGATGGCTTACGGCCACCACATGACATTAACACCACTGGCAGTGAAGAAAAATAAATTCATTCAAAACGAAATGACAATTGAGAGCAATGAACACACAGAGAGAAATGAAAACAGCTTACGAGTTCAAGTTTTCTGGGGCAGACTAGCTAGTTTCAGTGTTTTCCTCACACACGATAGCGAATATATTAAGATTCGTAGATAACTTTAAAAAAAAAAAAACGCTTTTGAGATACTGTTTTGAAAGTAAATAAGAACCAGCTTGTATATTAATTAAACGTCCACATAACTTAATGATTTTCAAGCCTGAATAACCCAAATGTAATCGTTCATCTTTATTTTTGGATAAATCCATTGTTTCAAAAAGAGATGGTGGACAAGTATTCATAACAAAATAAAGAATAATATAGTTACGAAATTTAAATTGAAAGCCAAGCTGTGTTGACTTTTCATTGTTTGCATGTTTTCCTTTCGGTAGAGTAAGAAGTGTTGAATGGATTTGGCAGTATGTCTTAATCACCATTGTAAAATGCATACCGTTCTGTGCAGTTAAAAATGCTAATTGAGCCGCGTCAAACGAAAATGTTCCTTCGACTCTAATCGACTCTGTGCCGATTCTAATCATCCCGCATATACGCAAAGTCTTTTCCGGGCATATGCTCTCCTCTGAAACATGCCATAGTGTCCAATTATTTTGTTGGCGGACAATGAAGGCTCTGATCAGACTGCGCTCCCGCGCATTCTGATTTGGGTCTTTGCTGTCCGCACATGACCTAAAAGTACGTTCGCTTGGTTAGGCTCAATTGAACTTGAGGGTATATGTTTACCAGCCCTGTAAATTGTTTCCTGTTCTGTACAGTTGAAAGTGTTAAATGAGTTTGAGGATGTACTTGAATCATCCCTGTAAAGTATCTGCAGAAGTGTTGAAAGTGTTAATTGAATTTGAGGATATATGTGTATCACCCTTGTTAATTGTTTCTGTTCTGTTTATAATCAAGCCGGGACACAACATTTCCTATAAGACTGCATGTAAGCCCAGCTAATACTCAGAGTCTTCGCAGGGCACTCATTGAGTAGCCAAGAATCCAAAACTTCAGTCTGGCAGCGAATCTCTAATCAGACTTCACGTATGCGCAGGCTGATCTGAGTCTTCGCTGAGTGCACATACTGTTGTGCCCTGGCTCAAACAAAAAAAATGGAATGCATGTTTTTCTAGGACGGTGTGACTGTTATCAAACCAGGTGTGTGCACTGACCGTTTACACATTGGGGGCACTCTCATTGATCAGTCTTTACAGGAGGCCTACAAGGGTTCTCTGCTTCTGTCCACCTCTTCCAGTATGGAAATATCTCTTCGTTCATGTGCAAGATATTCAAGAACAGAAGCCAGTGGGTTTATTCTGAACATTTCATATTCAGGTCAGTTCTTGAGTTTTCTATTTTATCTTTACTATCCTCCTGGCTAATTCAGTAGACGACAAATTAATGATATTTGTTCATATTTTTTCGGAAAACAGGATTTGACATTTCATGCGAATTGTCTTCAATGGAGACAATTTGCATGAAATGCCAAAATTCTATATTCAGAAAAAAAAGAAAAATAGAAAAGAAAAAAAAATAAGAAAAATATTTCAAAATGTCGTTTGCTGAAAATTTTACCCTGAGCGCTAAACTTGTTGAACTGAAGTAGCTGCAAACATTGTTATAAATTTTCTTTTTTTATTTTTCCTAGAGACAAAATGCTGGGAGTTTCATGTTAATTGTCTCCCCATGATACAATTTACATGCAATATAAAGGAGAATCGATGCAATGTCGAGGGTAGCAATTTTTAAATTGCTTTGTCTCCCTTCTGAAAATGAATCTGCTCTAAAAGGAATGCATTTGCTCCTGTGGAAGCATTTTTTTTCTTTTTAGGGTAGATTCTTTTAGAGAAGCCCTTTTTAGAAGGATCTTGGTGTGCAGGAAGGCAAACACGAAGTTATAAAATTTATCTCCCTGGTACAAAGTAGCGCACAATCCTACAAGTTTATTTAGTCGCCTTAAAGGGAAAGAAAAAAGGTATTGGGACGTGGTCGGTTAATAGCTGCTATATTTTTATTTAAAAATAAATATGGTAATGCCCAGGAAAATATGTGAAGATATTCAGGAAATACCACAATCGCGAAAACAATTCTTCAGAGGCACCAAAAGAAGGAGAGATGAATAACAAATAAGGACAGAACAAACGCAGCATGTTAAATGCACAAAGAAGCACCGCAATAGAGGAACCGGTAAGAAACTACTTGGTGGTTTAAACCAGGTTTAATCGCGCAAAACCTCACCCTTAATTCTGATTCAGTTACAAACATATGTTCGGTCAACATTGGGCCCCTCTACATCACCTATGCAACCTCACAGTAAAACACATATAATCAAAAACACTGTGATGAAACAAAGCAAAGCCACACTTTTTGAGCACGGCCCCCTCAAGATACCGAATACGTGTTGAATGAAAACAGTAACAAAAGATAAAACTATTATGTAATCAGAACGAAAAACAAAGAGACACTGCAATAGAAATACCGACTTCGAACAGTCAGCTATTAAGTTAATGGGTCTGACTTCATTTGGTTTTACGGGCTTTTAAACCTCGCCTTAATCCTGTTACATTTTCGTCTACACATAATATTCTGGTCCCTGTAGACAATTCCTATTTCATCAGTGGGTCGCCATAGCAAACAATATATTATATCTTCTCAACACTGTGGTGAACCAAAGATGAGAGGGCTCGACTAAAACCTGAAAGTTAGATAAAAAAAAAACCAAAAAAAAAAAAAAAACGTCTAACAGAACCAAGTTGAGTCAGACCACCGACGTTCCAGGTCATGATAGGATTTAGCCGTCATCTAATCTGTGGCCCGATCAACCGTTATGCTAATAAAAATTGGCAGTAGTGTTGTTAATTATGATTGGATTAACCATTAAGTTTTGTTTATTTGTTTGTTTGTGATGAGATCTTACGGCCCCGTCAACCCAGTGGGGTCATGTCGAGCGCGGTCAGTTTACCTAAACACGCTTTAACTGGGCAGGCCTTGTCCTTTAAGCGGTTAACCATTATTGGGCATATTCTTTCCCCAGAAACTGACAAACTGTCGAAGATATCACAGGATCTACTCTACCTAGGGTTATAAAAGTTTGTACAAACATTGGGTTAGACTTGATGTATTGTGTAAGATATATGTAAAAGAGAATCAGCATCCGCCTGCTTATCATTCCCTTTTTCTTTTATCAGTATTTTTTCTTTGTTATAAAAATCCTTCACATATTTCTTACCAATTATTGGAGCCAGAGTCTTCAAATTTTGTAAACATTCTGACAATTGGAAAGTATGTTGTGTAAGAGAAAATCAAGATGTTGAGATTTATTTCTTATGTCCATCTCTCCCATGCAGTACTAAGGGAAATTTGCACCTATAAAATCGGTTCAACACATCAGTACTGTGATAGCTATGGGCGGAGACATACGAGCTTTGCTTACTATCTGCTATATTTAAGTTGAAGTTCATTGGGATATACTTTACCCATCACTTGTCAATATTAACGATAGTAAGCAAGTGCTCTATTTTAAATAGCTAAAAGTTGATTCAAATGCCTCACTAGCCTAGCATCGGTTTTGCTTCATAAATTGCCTTGTGTTATTTTTTATTAAGGTTATTCAGGATGTACAAGTAAATTAAAATATTATAAAAGTTTGAGAAAAAATAAATAGATAAAATAAATACGAAATATCTTGCAGTTTAGCATTTATTGGTTTAGCTAGCAGCATGCTAAATGTTTAGATCAAACCATTTTAGTCGTTTATAAATTGGTATATTTATTTTTTGTAAATAAAACAGATCTACCAGGCTGTGGCTCAGCATCAAGCGGGAACACTATTTATTGTTACGCAGCTGCAGCCCTGATTATTAGTCCAGGATACCCAGCGAAGATGACACCTTCCGACCGACGATGGATAATACAAGGCTTTGTGGGGCAATATATAACTCTGATATTTCTTGCTATTGACATTTGGAATAAAGACAGCTCAGACGCACTTCAACCATGTCCAAATAATTATGTTATTGTTTATGATATATCTTGGAACGGTCAGAAGAGTGCAAAAGGTCGTTACTGTGCTGCTAACAATCCCAGGAAGGATATACAGTCTAGTTGGGAGACTTTAGAACTCCGATATCTTATTGATACAACCGAGGGTGGCTCAGGATTTATGGCAAAGTATGAAATTATTGACTATGTTAGAAAGGATATAGACATATCTGACGGTAAGTTTTTTTGTTGTTGTTGTTTTTTTTTTTTTTGTTGTTGTTGTTGTTTTTTTTTTTTTGTTTTTTTTTCAATTTGCATCTATATTAACCCGTTTACCCTTAGTATTGGGCCATCATGCTTTATCCCAGAGCTTCTGTAGTGGACTCTTTCGTTTTTAAATTTGGACACGCCTATTGTTGCACAAAAGGGTATCAGTCCAAATTATGGAACAGAATGGCAAACCGCGCAGTTTCTTCTGAGACGGCTCGTTTCATCTGGATCTACGCTGTTTGCATAGGTATTTGTTTAGGTTTACAGGGCTGAAAAGGTTGATTCCGTATTATTTTTGTCCTAAGTTTGAACAACTTCATTTTAATCTGAAGAATGTGGGATGAATGCCAAACAGTCTACTCAAGCTGTCGCATACCAAATGCATATGACTATGACATTTTTATGGACCTGTAAACCCAGTCACTCATTACTGACTGTTCCAAGACGGTATTTTGACTGTGGTACTTTTTGTCAAATGTTCTGAAGTGTTTCACTTACAAATTATGTAAGTTAAAGATATATTCAGTTAAGTTTGGGTAACAGAGTCGCCACATTTTTGGGAAATGGCTGCCAACCCTGCTTGTCATACGTTCCTTTTGTGGCTGTTTAATTGTATTTTTCTGTCTTTCCATTCGATGTTGAAAACGTGATCTGGATCTGATTGAATCATTTCCTGAGTTTACTTATTCACTTTACCGAAAAAAAATACTCATCTGCGGTGTATTTCCTATATTGTAAAGAAAAAACAATATTTGATCCCGTTTCCCAACTACAGGAGGTCATCATGATTGGACTGTTGATCACAAGCTGTATCCCTCGTTTTTTTTTTTTTTTTTTTTTTTTTTAAAGCAGCCTTCTTGTTATTAAATACGGCGAGTTTGTCATTGGACTGGATATGCTTGGTGGATGGTCAGTTATATTTAGAATGTAGACATTCGTGATTTTCTCGCTGCTTTACTGAGTATCAAAGCCATTCTTTGAAGAGGCTTATTCTTCAAGGAATGAATTTGCTTTTCTTTGGAATCAATTATTTTCTTTTAAAACAGATTTCCATACAGCAAGCAGGCAAGACCCATATTTGACAGCGTTACCACCCGGAAACGCATAGTCATTCCCCTTACTTTCACATTGTCATGCTGAATGAATTATGATGCCATGCTCACCTCTAATTGTTAGGCAATCAGATTGCTGAATTCAGGTTCTTGATACAAATTCACATACCAAATAATTCACATACCAAATGACAAACAGTGCAGATCCAGGTCAGCGGATCTAAGCTGTTTGTAAAGGCGGGACATATTCGGGTTCAACAGGACCAGAGTTAATATCTTTTTTGTTGAGTGGTTGCCTATTCAGTGTTACGTGTCCTTTATTTAATATTACTTCAGAATGCCTCCTTTATTTAATATTACTTCAGAATGCCTTGAAGGTTGGACTGTTTATCGCGACAAATGCTACAGAGTTTACCAAGAACCGATAGGACTGACTTGGTTAGAAGCGGAGGACATATGTCAGTCTGTAGGAGGACATCTTATCAGCATAGAAACAGAACAGGAAATGTTGTTAATACACGAGTTCCTCACCAATATTCTTAGGAATACGAGTTACCTTCATAATGATTTACTGGGCCAGCTGTACAGTCAAGAGACAATTGACTTTTATATTGGTATGCCATTTAAAACATATATAATTTGGTTAATTTGGATCATTACCGGAACTACTTACATGATTTCTAAAATTTTGACTATCTAGTGATGTATATAAAAGTGCTGACTGAATATGATCCAGTGCATGACAAAACCTACAATAAGACTTATGTATCCAGCGAAGACTCAGACCAACCTATACACACCCAGTATGGCAAGGATCATGATTATCCCACTTTAAATAGCCCGGAGGCTATAGAAGACCCTTGCGATCAGCGAAGGCTCTGATCACACTGTGCTGATGCGCAAGCTGATCTGTGTCTTCGCTGGTCGCACAGGTTTAATTGTAGGTTTTGTCGTGCCCTGGCTCATATATGTATGCAGATACTGAGGAAAATCCACATTCACGGAATACAGCCCGTCCGAAGGCCCCAGATAAGCATGTACTAACATAAAACACAACGGCTAGGACTTCGTCGAAATTAGAACAAACAAACGAAAAGCGATCAAACGATCAAACAAAGAGGAACTGCAACGGAAACACCACCTCTGAACGATCAGCATCAAAACCATTGGGCTATTGAAACTCCAACCCTCGTTCTCACGGTGTGCTAAATGCAGCGTGAAGTAATAGACACTAAATTTAAAGGAATGGCTCTTGAGATCAATGAACACACTCACAAAACTTAAAACAACTGAAGTGTCATTTTCTGCCCAAACTAGGTAGGTTCTGCAAATTAGGCCTCGTCCATGATCAACGTTTAATTATAAAAAAAATCACAGAATGGGTTCAATTCTCGCAGAGGATCAGAACATATAAACTCGCTGAAAAAAATCTGAGCATGCAATAAAATGTTTGTTTGATAAACATTTCGAACGTTTAACGTCATAATGGACTGGCATGCCCTTTAATTTATGGTTTACATATAAAGGAAAAGTGAGAGGGAAGCAGACAAAAAAATTTGGATAATGGAATTCGTATAACATTAGTAACATTCAATGTTTAATATACCGATTTTTACAAATACGTAAGGAAAAATTAAATACAATATAAAATTGAATTACATAGTTACAAAAAAGAATAGTTGTCTTCTGTGCTGTCTTTGAAAAATACTCAAGGGCAAAATTACGTATATACCATTAGCGGATTAATCATTATTCCAACGCATTGCATTAAACGAGCCACTAACCGCTATGGGCGGCCAGCCCATAACACCCAAATGCTTAGTTTTCCATTTTTCACCGAGTACCCGAGTACTTTGCCATCATGTAAATGGAAGGCAAATATTGCCGTTTATTTCGAAAAAAAAACGTCAGAGCATTCAGATACTGATTGACAGAGAATTCAGATAACATAGTATGGTGTACGTTGCAAAAGTGCAAGATTGACATGTGCGTACCCTAAGAGAAATATGAGCTTTACAAAGGTGTACCTATGTATACATCTAAGTATATTATATTGTTTTAGAGCAGATTCGTCGATCTCTATAAGCATTAGATTTGTAAGTATTTAATTGAATTAAGACTTAAACAAAAATTGTACAGAAAATATCCAGGAAGAGCCACGGCTACATAAAGAACAATAGAACCACCGTCTTAGAACGGTCCATAATGAAGGTTACCGAGGATGGAGGAGGGGGATTAAATCAATTTTACTGGCACCAAATTCTTGCTTTCGCACAGCCCACTGAGAATTGATTTAGGACTTAAACAAATATTGTACAGAAAATATCCAGGAAGAGCCAAGGCTACATAAAGAACAATAGAACCACCGTCTTAGAACGGTCCATAGTGAAAGTTACCGAGGGTGGAGGAGGGGGGATTAAATCAAATTTACTGGCATCTAATTCTTGCTTTCGCACAGCCCACTGAGATATTATGCATCGTTTTCTCTTGAGACAAAAAATAATTCATGAAAGTGCAATGTAATGGAACAGCCCTCACAAATATCAAAAGAGAAAATGCCAGTACTTTGGGCGTTTTCTGGGAATCTGCATATTAATATTTGAGACATAATACTATAACAAAAACAACATTTCCCAAAAGAACCGAACTGACAAACAAAAGAAACCGTTATAGAAGACCCTCCTTGAAACGGTCAATAGCAATGTTCTTGTTGGAGGTAAGTTGGGTGTGCGTTTAAACATGTTTTGCTGATACTGGACTCTCTTTCATGAACATTTCCTACTACAGTAAATCTTCAACAAGTCGAACATCTTTGGCTGGTTTACCATGGCTGATTCAAACTCGTTTTCAATTTCCAAGAAAGCTTCCAATTGCACAAGAAAACAAATATTTAAGGATATTTTAGGGACATTTTCTTGTTTTCACCATGAAAAAAATATGTTGTGTGTCCTCTTATTTTATAGATGTTCAGAAAAGACATCCCTAAATTATCTACATTTGCCTACTGATCCAGCGCTATGATGAACCCTCAATGGCTCGAACTACCCACGTCTAGAACAAATTTGCATGGTCCGAAAGATATTCGAGCCATTGCAATTCGACTGCATGAGCAGTTATTTGCATCGCGTAGTAATTTCCTGATCCATCAGTGGATCTACATGGAAATTATATAAAACAATGTACCAATACTGTGATGAAATAAAGATGAAATGCTATTGTAGTCTCTTTATTTTTAACAGGTCTCAAATTCCTAGGTGATAATGGAAGATTTTCTGATATGATATGGTCTGATGGAATGCCTGTAACATTTACCGCTTGGTAAGTTACAGTTACGAAAATCTGCATTTTTGCAGCAGGTCAAGAATTTCTTACATATGTTTAACTGGTGAGATTTAGGTTACTTAAATGCGCGAGTAGCTGGTCTTAACTGTGTTAAATGTGTCATAAATTTGTCGTCTGCCCAGAGTGTAGTCAAGGTAATATATATGAATATATTTGCAATGCATAATTTTATATAAACAATAACACTAAATTCTGTTTTTTAATGATTGTAGTTCTCATGTTTAACATTTTGTATTCTTAATAGTCTTTGTTTGTAGTTAAAAGTTGCAAGCTGGCTGTTGTTTCAATGTTTTACTGACCTTTTAATTCAGATGTAGAATTTCGTTGTGAACACTATTTTGTTATTTCGTTTGATCTTGATTTTGATATATACCGCCTGTTAGATGCTAGAAATAATACAATATGTCTGGTTGTATGTTGCATAGGTTTAAAGACAAACATGATGAAAAACAGCCGGACGGGGGCAGCAATGAAAGATGCACCTTCCTGCGCCTTTATAGCGTATACTCTTCTCAGAATTGGAATGATGTTGCATGTTCATATAATAAGATATATAATTATATCTGCGAAAAGAAGAGTGCTATATACATGAATGGTATGTAGTAGATAAGTGAATCAAAGGCAATACAATTTTTATCCTTTATAGAAAGTATTTACCTTCGGTACACCTAAAGCGAAGCGCCTTGTGGCGGCTACAAACCGTTCCTCGTATTTCATCAAGGTACGGTTTATATTTTCTAGTCCTTTGGGACCAATGATCCAATTTATAATAATTTGAAACTAGTATATCGGACAAGCCGGTGTTAGGAGGCGTGAGTTCACCGTTGTTGCAAGTTGATTTGAATAAATAAATTGGATCTATAATTTCAAAGGATCCATTCCCGGAAAATATCTTCTGCAACATAAATGTAATTGACTTACCGGTGGCTGTGTATTGAAGTGACATTCTGTCTTCAATAAATATACAAAGGTTGTCCTTGGAAATACAAAACACATACAGTACAAAAATCAGATTTTCGGTTGCATTGAGATTCTTCATATGACAGCATTTTAATATGCAGGGTTGCATACGCTCCAAAGCACCGGCTTAAGAGAAGACCGATTTTTTATGACATCAGAATGGATTCAATGATCCCAAGAAAATAGAAATGAAACACTACATTTGTTGAAGTACAAGGAGACCTTTATCGACCGACACACATCTGCAATGAAAATATGAGTGAAGATACCCTGAAAATGCCACAATCACGAAGCACAGCCCTCCCAAAGCAAAGGAAGAGGAAATAAAAAACAAATACGGACATCACAAACGCCACATATAAAATCACAGACGCACAAAGAAGTCAGATAAATTCTCCAAAGGTTGAAAACACTGAACATATAAAGGAACAAAACTGGAGGTTCTGCACATGGCAGCATTATAATTTGCAAGGCTGCATGCAAACTCAATTTCCAATACATAAGGATGGGCTAAATGATCCCAAAGAACTAAAACTAAAGCTGCACTATTGTAAAGTGCAGGATTATTGTTTAAGGCCTACACACAGCACTTAGCTCAGCTGTATGGTGCTTATGATTATATGTATGTTTCTTTGTTCTACTGATAACCCTTTCCTACACAGATCGGATACATTTAGGGTGATATTTTGATCAATGAGTGAAACTAGTTTAACCCCGCTATACTGCCACCTTCACCCGTAAGTAGACGTTTTTCGTGTTCCATTTTTTTTATTTGTTGTATCTAATATCGGCTGTTGAAATTGTACTGTTTTTGTTCGTCATAACTTGATCTGTAGGTCTTCTTCTTTCAGTGTCTACGGAAAGCTGTGCCTCAGGATTCTGACATTCCTGAATAACTTCAATTATATATTTGTTGCATAATTTTTTGTTTGCAGTCATCCTTCACTTAATACCAAAGGCGACACAGCACTACAAATTGACAGTATTCTGAACATTATTGTTATGTAACCTGATGGTCATTCTTTATCTGGATATGCTATAATGTACAAATTGAGGGACTTCCAATATAGTATTCATGCTTTGTTCCGTTGTACAGTAACTAATAGTCAATAATCCTACATTATTTTGAATTCATAATTTAAACCCTTATTCATTTAGATATACAAAAAAACAACAACAAAAAAACAAAAAAAACAAAAAAAAAACATAGAGATATACCTCAAAGGCCGCAGTTACTAAAAACAAGCATTGATATATGTTTATTTAAATAAAATTTATGTTTATTTAAATACAGTGACTACACAGAACAACATTTCTTCAAAGAGGGCAAGCAGAAACGCTGAAAGAACAGACACAGGAAGACAGATTGCAAAAAAGCGCTGCCTTGAAACAGTCAGAAAAAACAACAACAAAAAAACAAAAAAACAAAAAAAAAACATAGAGATATACCTCAAAGGCCGCAGTTACTAAAAACAAGCATTGATATATGTTTATTTAAATAAAATTTATGTTTATTTAAATACAGTGACTACACAGAACAACATTTCTTCAAAGAGGGCAAGCAGAAACGCTGAAAGAACAGACACAGGAAGACAGATTGCAAAAAAGCGCTGCCTTGAAACAGTCAGCAGTAAAATATGAATGAATCATCAGTAAAGTAAATGAGTGAACTCAGGAACTGATACACTCAGATCCAAATCAAGTTCTCAACACGAAATGTGGCAGCTCTGACGTCTTTGACTTAAGTGTTAAGTGTTTTACATAAGTGTTAAAAGAAACAAAAACCATTTGTAAGTTTAAAGCTTTTTAAACCCGTCTGTAAAATCAGAACTCGAGCAAGTACCAACGTGGAGAGTGTGGATTCATAAAACTTACGCATATAAAATGTTATTAAAACCGGCGATACATTAAGTGAATAGTAAATAGTATCAAAGCAGTGTATCAAATAATAATATAGAATAATGAGAAGCAATGATGGTAGCATAAATATTTTCATTAAAACGTTATTTGAGTAATTTACTTATCTGTCACTTACTTTCTTTTTTGTAGATACTAAAGAAGAGTTAAGGTATCTGGTGCAAGAGTCGTCTGCCAATTATAGTTTATTTGGTGTTTTTGCCTGTAACAATAGCGAAGTTATCCTCAGCACGTTTACTTGTGATGGTAAAGAAGATTGTTCAGATGGCAGCGATGAATACTGCGGTAGGAATTTCAAATAGGACGGGATCCAGTTTTATCCAACAGCCTGTCTGTTAACTCAGATTTGGCCAATACTGAAACCTTGCCAACATGTATATATATAATATTTTGTGTCATTTTTGTGATGATAATAAGACCGTGAATTAGGTGGGAAATACTCTTTCAAATGTGTTTGCTTGTATTTATTTCTAAACCGTTTAACGAGTATACCGGCTAGTAAGTCAATCTCACTGTTAAAGTGGTGGGCAACTCTATATGTTCTATAACATACACATCTAATCATCGATTGAAATGAAAAAAAAGTATCCGATTAGGGCCTCAAACAGTGTTAATAAAGTAATTTACAATCGCTTTAAAAGTGTCGATTTCGTATCAAATCTTCATGAAAAATGTTTGATGAGCATTTGTATAATGTGCACCAGTGCAAAGAAGTTTTAAGAAGGAGTATTTGGTGATTATTTTGAGATAAAGTTTACTTATTTCTCCAACAAGGAGCTTCAAATGAATACAACAATATATGTTTTATGGAGAATCTAAGAAAATCATCCCAGAGTTATCCCCAAATACTCTTTTAATAGCTCTTCTGTGGTCAAAAATAAATTGCTATTAAATACCTGCGCCATTGCCCTTTTTTTTTTTTTTTCATTTTTCGTTTTAAGCCACGTATTAGTTTTTATGATGACTTTCCAAAGCGGTTTCTCTGTTGCAGCTCTGCATATGTGCTGTATTGATTTCCCATTGTTTTTCCAAAAACCCTTCTTCTTTGGGTTCTTTGAGGTAGCGACGCTTCGTGATTGCGGCGTTGACTTGGTAAATCGGTTTTTACTTTTTAGTTCACCTGAGTCACATAAAGACATATTCCATCTGTCCATCCACACCTTTGAACGACTTCTCCTCTGAAACCCCTGGGCCAATTTTCTTCAAATTTTATGTAGAGCCTTCTGTTGAAGGGGGGTTGAAAATTTGTATAAAAGTTCATGGTCCGTTAATCAAGATGGCTTGCATGCCCTTATGGCGTAAAAACACTAAAAATCTTCTTCTCCAGAACTATGAAAGCTGTAGGGCTAAATCTTGGTACATAGCATTCGGGACAATGTCTATCAATGTTGTTCAAATGGTGATCGTAGGTTGACCTTTGACCTGTTGTACGGCAAGGTCAAATTTTCGTCCCTATGCATTTGTATGGGGAAATATTGAACAGGCAGTTTCTCAAATTGTATTAAAGACTAATGACTGAAACTTATAATGTGTGATCAAAGTAGCAAATTCTTTTCGTTACAATCAAAATTTTGTCCCCTAAGGTTAACTGCCCTTACCCCTGGGTTTTATACATGTAAAACTTTTATAATCTTAAAAGATCTTCTACTCTAAAACAGCTTGACCAATATTCACCAGATGTCAAACTGGGCTTTCTGGCAAAGGAGTATTATCATTTGTTCAAACGATTTTGCATCATTAAACAAGATGGCCGCCATGCCCATCTATGGTAAAAAACACTTGAAAATCTTCTTTTGCAGAACCGAATGAGCTTCAAGGTTGAATCATGGTATAAAGCATCGAGGACCCAAGATCTACCAAGCTTGTTCAAATGATGACCTTAGGTTGACATTTGACCTTCTTACAGCAAGGTCAAATTTACATCCCTATGTATTAGTATGGGGAAATTGAAAATTCAGTTTCTCAAAATGTATTTAAGACTAATGGCTGAAACTTATAATGTAAGTTCAAATTAGCAAATCCGTTTAGTAACAATCAAAATTTTGTCCCCCTGAATTAGTCGCCCTTGTCCCTGGACTATTTACATGTATAAAGTCTTGTAATCTTTAAATGTCTTCTTCTCTGAAACAGCTGGACCATTTTTTACCAGATTTCATACTTGGCCTTCTGTCAAAAGAGTATTATTAATTTGTTTAAACGGTTCTGCATAATTAAACAAGATGGCCACCCTGCCCATTTATGGTAAAAATCGCTTAAAAAGTATTACTCCAGAACCAAGAAAGTTTAAGGCTGAATCTTGATATATAGCATTGAGGACTCAAGGTCTACCAAATTGTTCAAATGATGACCTTAGGTTGACATTTGACCTTTTTACAGCTAGCTCAAATTTGCGTCCCATGCATTTGTATGGGGAAGATATTGAAAAGTCAGTTTCTCAAAATGTATTAAAGACTAATGGCCAAAACTTACAATGTATGATCAAAGGTGCAAACTATTTTAACTACAATTAAAATTTAGTCCTCCGGGGGTATCTGCCCTTGCCCCTGCGCTACATGTATAAAAATCTCAATTTTTAGATTTCTTCTCTGAAAAGCTTGACCAATTTTCACCAGATTTTACATTGGGCCTTCTGTCAAAGGGGTATTATCAATTTGTTTTAAGATTCTACATCATTAAGCAAGATGGCTGCCATGCCCATATATGGTAAAAACACAAAAAAATCTTCTCCGGAACCAAGAAAGCTTCAAGGTTGAATCTTGGTATAAAGCATCGGAAACTCAAGGTCTACCAGCTTTATTCAAATGATGATCCTTGGATGACCTTTGACCTTTCCATGGCAAGGTCAAATTTGTATCCCCGTATGGTGAAAATGTTGAAAAAATATTTTCTGTCAAAGGAATATTGACAGTTTGTTCAAATGGTTCCTTACCATTGAACAAGATGGCCGCCATGCCCATATATGCCCATATATGGTAAAAACACCTAAACATCTTCTTCCCCAAAACCAAGAAAACTTCGAGACTGAATCTTGGCTTATGTAACATTGGAGACTCAAGGTCTACCATGTTTGTTCAGATGATGATCCTAGGATGACCTTTGACCTTTTTGTGACAAGGTCAAATTTGCTCTCCCATACAAAAGGTTGAAAAATCATTTTCTGGAAATGTATTAAAGACTAATGGCTGAAACTTACAATGTATGATTAAAGTAGTAAAAGTAGTAAAATTTGTAATTTACAATCAAACCTTTAGCGCCTTTGGGATAAAGTATCTGCCCTTGCTTTAGGGCTTTGTGCCTGTATAAAATTATATATATCCTTAAATGTCTTCTTCTCTGAAACCTCAGTTTTCACCAGATTTTACATGGGGCCTGTCAAAGTGGTACTAACAATTTGTTCAAATGGTTTTGCACTTTTGAACAAGATGGCTGTCATGCCCATATATAGTAAAAGCACACCAGAACCAAGAATGCTTTGAATCTTGGTTTATAGCATTGGAGGCGCAAGGTCTACCAACTTTGTCAAATGTAGATCTTAGTTGACCTTTTTACGACACTGTCAAATTTCTGTCCCAGTTGCTGTGGCAATGTTGCATGGCATCTGCAGATATGCAGAGGATGTTTTACCCAGGTGAGCGAATCGTGGCCTATAGGCCTCCTGTTATACATTATTCTATAGTTGCTCCTTAGTGCATCGTTGTCCAGTCTTTGGTTTTCTTATGCATACGTGGCATTTGGTTTGTCATTGTTTCTTCATCCTCTCTTCTTATTTCGGTACCAAGGAAGGCTGTGCTTTGTATTTTACGGCGTATCTTCACTTTATTTTTTTACAGATAAAGTAAAGGACCAACGTAAACCAAACTTATACGAAATTTATAATTTTTGAACTGCATCAGAATACAGGGCATATGTTTACATGTTCACACTATGTTGTATAATGCAGATGTAGGATACAACTTTATAAACGAAGTGACCCAGGAAAGGCCACAATCAAAGTGCAGTCTTCCTGAGATGGGGAACGAACAACGACAAGACATAACGACACTGTTGTAATACCCGAAAACAGAACTACAACAGAATAATAACCGCCTTCAAAAGGGGCAGCAGAAACAACTATAAACATTGTAAATGTTCAGTGCTGAATAAGTATTTGTATTTGAATTTTGTATTTGATTTATCCTATTTACACTTGTTTGAATGGACTACAAATATATTACAGATGCGAATTGTGGCCTAGACAGCTTTCAGTGTTCGGATGGGTCATGTATTTCGCTAAGCTTGCTCTGCAACTTTCAGATTGACTGCAAAGATGGCGAGGACGAAATTACATGTGGTAATTATTCAAGCATGCCAAGCGAAATAATACATTTTACTAAAATAGACTAGCCATAATACTTGGCATATCAATACAATCACTGCACGTCTACGCCGCTTGCAGACTCGAAATCTTGATCTGTATTTTCTGATTTTGTAAGCTATATTTAAAATATACTCTGGCAAAATAGTAAACCAGCGTTTTGTTACTTATTGTGTTGTTTATCTGGCACATTATATATGTACATGCTGCTCACGCAGATTATTTGACACCGCCCACAGTTTTGAATGATCTGAAATTGTTTAAATTAGGTGACGTACCTTTGCTCATATTGTGACAGTACTTTTATAGAAAAATACAAGCGATCGTTGATTGAATTTTCTACATATTTTCATTTTATTTGAACATATAGGCTCTTTATGACAATCCATTTTGTCGGTATCGATGAGTTGTCTTTTTTTTTTATCAAACGGTCTCGTCAGGTGCAGTACTATGTCACTGAAATACAAGCCAGCTCTGTATATTTTTTATGAGTTTGTACAACCTTGCTTCTCTGGACCTTCAGGTGCCGTCTCTAATTATTAGCTTGCCTGAGCAACATTCACTTAGAGCTAGGCGTCGGCGTTGGCGGCGTTGGCGTCGGCGTCCACAAATTTTAAAGTTATCGTTAAAGTTTTTAAGACCTCAATATTTCGTAACCTTATCACCGATTTGGTTCATCTTTGCCATGATTATACATATTGGTCCAAAATTTTATGCAGTACCATCCCCAGCACCCCTAGGTCATGTCAAGGTTAAGGTCACAGACTTAGAATTTCCATGTTAAAATTTTAGTCAACGTTTTAATGACCTCGCTATTTTTTATTTGATTTACAAGCGCAAGTTCAGGCGAGATATCCTATCTGGCGACAGGTCTTGTCAGCTTGTACCCTTTATACCATGTTTATCTTAAGTATTCGGATTATATTTAAAAAAAAAAGGGTAAGAGAAAAGTCCAGGGAGTGCCACAATCACAAACCGCAGCCCTTCCCAGACCCAAGAGGAAGAGGAAACCGACAAATCCAAACAAGCACAAATCGAACAAACGTACGAAAAGCACTAAGATTAACCCCATTCCTTATCTGTCTTTAAATATCCATCGTTTCGTTTGACTAACAGTTCATCTGTCCAGAACCTGCTGAATAAGAGGAAACTGTGTAAGACCTGATCTGCGGCATGTGATATAGGCCTACACTGTTTACTCAGGCTTGTCTGTCCGAATACTTAAATATGGTACTTAACTCTGCTCAGGTTGAATATGACGATGTTGTTCTAATGCTTATGTTTTCCTATTTGGATCGGCGATTCGAATCTGTAATCCTAAATGTCCGAGCAAGTTACTTTATTTATTTGGCCATGGAGCTCATCTATGGGTATGCAGATCTCCTTAGTAAGAAACGAACCAAATTTGTTTTATGTTTTTGTTTTAGTGCATCATGAATGTGGCACAACAGAATGGCGTTGTTTAAATGGCCAGTGTATCCCGGAAAACCAGAGATGTGACGTGAAGCATGATTGTGTAGATCTTTCTGACGAACTTGACTGTGGTAAAATAAAAACCTTAAAACTTGTCGTTGCAATCAAAGAACACATAAAAGAAAGAAAACTAGAAACTCGGTTTTATCTAGACTTTTCATATGCAGTAATTTAGTTTGCGAGATTGCATATGCACCCGCCACTCCACACACCTAGCACCGGCTTAACTACAACCAGCTTAACTATAAGTACAACTATGAGCTACAACCCATGATTGAAGAGAGGTTTGTGGTTAATGATCATACCTACCATTCAGCCACCGAGTTAGCTTTAAGTGTTAAAGAGGGCCAATATAAGCTTCCTACGTTATATTGGTTGCCTAAACTTCACGAAAGACCATACAAAGCACGGTGTATTACAAGTTTAAGCTCTTGTACCACTTCTGAACTTTCTAAATTGTTGACTTCTTGTCTTACTGCCATCAGAAAGCATGTAATTAAATATTGCGACAAGGTCTATGAAAGATCAGGTAAGAATCTGTTTTGGCCCATTAAAAATTCGAATGAAGTTTTGAGTAAACTAAAATCCAGAAGTTTTAGTGTATCAAGTCTGTCTACTTATGTTTTTCCACGCTTTACACTACACTACGTCATAATTTTATAAAAGAAAAACAATGATTTAATTGAATGGATATTTAATAGGGAAGATTCCCTCTATCTTGCATGCACGGAAGAAATGGGTTTTTTTTCACTTCCGAAAAGCATAGAAATTATATCTTATGGTCATGTCAGAAAGTGTGTGAAGCTCTCACTTTTCTACTTGACAATATTTAATTATCAGATTTTGTACTAAGCTTTTTAGACAAATTGTTGATATTAAGATGGGTACGAATTGCGCACCGCGTGTGGCTGATTTGTTCTTGTTCTATTCTGAAAGAGACTTCATGATGTCTCATTCTGAAGAAAAGCAATCTGAAGGTATTGAAGCTTTCAGCTCGACGTCTAGATATTTAGACGATTTATTAATATTGTAATAAGTACTTCGATGTTTTGATTAGTCAAATTTATCCTTCCGAGCTTCCATTAAATAAAACAAATTCTTTTGAAACTGAAATCCCGTTTCTTTGCATATGTGTCCCACATAACCAATATATTTGGGATACAATTGTATCTCATAAAAAAGTAAAACAAATATCCTACAGTAAGTAATTCTGGCTTGCGCTTAACGGATTAACACTTTAATATGTTGGTAGCGGCTGTTTTGTATATGCTTACATTATATGCGTGTTGCTGTCAAAGAGCTTTTGAGTTACCGCCGACGGAAAGCAAACGCAAGCAAGACATATAGCCACAGGATATTAACACTACCTGTGCATACTTTATTTTGAATCGTTCTCAGTGGTATCAGCATTTGTGTGAATACGCCTTATTTGAGTAAACATCCATTTCAATTTTCTAATCGATATTATGCAATTTGTTTTTTAATGTGGTAGCAAAGACTATTTCTTAAGGTTTGTTAAAGTAAATAGTTGAAATACTAAATTCCTCTGTATCCATTGTCGCCCTTGTCCATTATATGGAAGCAACAGTCGGCCATTTATTGCCTTGACTACGTGTATTTCCTCTTTTTTGCATATTTTATTATAGCTGACTGCACGTCGTTAGCATTCCAATGTTATGACCAGCGCTGTATACCTAGGTCACGTGTATGCGATGGTTACATCGATTGTTTTGGAAAATTCCAAGAAGATGAAGATGGTTGTACAGCTGGTAGTCTTGAATCGTGTAGTGAATGGCTCGTCCGCTCTAAGAAAACAGATGGACTCTATCCAATACATCTGGGAACTGATGGTAAAATGTTTGCAGTCATGTTATGTTTCTATATGTTCTTTGTTGTTGTTGTTTTTTTTTTTGTTGTGTGTGTGTGTGTGTGTGTGTGTGTGTGTGTGTGTGTGTGTGTGTGTGTTTTGTTTTGTTTTTGTTGTTAGTTTTACTCAAATATAAATTATCTATATGCATTGTGACTTAATATGAATTGATTTCCTGTTTTATCAAATAAATGTCAGGATTTTATTACAAGTAAACTCTATTATTATTATATCGATATGTGTCTGTTCCAAGAGAGAATAGCATTGAAGCTGGCCTTTGAATAACCTGTTTTTGCATTGTTCTGTTTTGGCTTTCTAATTTGAATTTCAAGGCAGTTTGCATAGCCTATGTTTATCGCTTGTAGCGTTTGGTCTCAATATTCAACCATTTTAGTCCGGCTGACCAAATTATACAACATAGCAGTGTAGTATTCAGATGAGACAGTTGGTAACAAGACATCACATCTGGATTTAAATTGTCAATCATTTTTGCCTTGATATTTTACCGACGCGCTATATGCAATAACGCTATACTCAAATGCAGAGTCGGAGATGATCACTTTAAAAATTTAGGTAAGAAATGATAAATGAGAAATTAATGTAGCTTTGTCGATCCACAGTTAAGAAACCCGTACACTAACCGAAGTGTGTACGCACGCTGCAGAAATAGTATCAGAATTAAGGCCAACAATTGGGGGCCAGAAATGTCAAGTTTAAGTCCCTCAACAGGTTTGCTGTTGGCCGTTTCAAGGCATTATTTCAGTTCCTGTGTGTTATGTGTTCGAGTAGACGTTGTTTTGGGTTCTTTTTCAGTTCATTCATTTTACGAGATACGAGTATCTCCGATGCCCCGGGAGAGCTGTATTCCGTGATAGTGTTTTTTTTTTTTTGTTTATATATAACTGAAGATTGAGTAAATTTACAGTCTCTTTCATGATAGATTGTCGCATACTAGCTGTCCAGTGGGCACGCAACGTTATATCAACAACGCCGTTAATACGTCATATGCCCGCCAATATAACTAACCTTAACATAACCTAAAATAAACCGAACCTGAGACATAAAACTAACATAGTACATAAATAAAAACACCTAACATAAAGTTGGGTTAGGCATTTTGAGTTTGGTATTTCAGTGTTAAACCGCTCTCTATATAAGAACCCTTTTAAAAGTGCTCTTAACGGCCAACATAATTGCTACTCATGAAGCGTAAAATTAAATTTAGAAAGATTGTTGGCACAACTGTTTTTTCGGTACAACTTAAAAAGAGTGTCACTTGCTACAAAAAAGATGACAACATGATTATTCTGCAGCAAGCTGCATGCATGGCTATTAACCCAGTTATGGTTGATAATTTTGCTTCTCTCATCAATTGCAAGATGGTGGGTCTGTCCTCAGATCAAATGACCGCTTCCCCCTCAAGCTGTTTCAGATGGTCTGCGCCTGACTATTAATGTTTGTGTCGGGCTCAGCGTTCTCCTGTTTGTGGTTTTCTTGTGTTCTGGCTTTAGATTGCCATTGAGCCATTTGCTTTGTTTCATCATAGTGTTTTTATACGCCCGTCGAAAGACGGGTCGTATCATGTCGTCACGTTGTCCGTCCGCTCCATATCTCCTTCATTCATTAAAGGATTTCTTTGAAACTTTCCTCAAATGTTCGCCATACCAAGACAATGTCCAGGTGCAGAACTTATAAATCAATCATGTCTTATGAAGGTCAAGGTCACAATTCAAGGTCAAAGTTCAAATAGAAATATTTTGTGTCAGCTCTATAATTTTGAAACCGTTTAAGGTTTCTCAATAAACTTTGTACAAATGTAAGGCATGATCAGACGATGTGCAGAGAAAAAAGAACTGTAACTCTACTTTCAGTTTTGATGTAATTATGCCAGTTTGTTTATTTCATATAGTGAGTTTGTGTCCGCTCTAGAATTTTAAAACCGTTTAAGATATCTTCATGAAACATTGTGAAAGTGCAGAAGAAAGAACCGTTACCTATTTTCAGTTCTGACAGAATAATGCCCCTTTGTTAATTTCATGTAGTGAGGGTGTGTCCCCATGTCCACTCTAGTACTTGTAAACCGTTTAAGATTCCTTAATGAAACTTTGAACAAATGATCAAACGATGTGCAGAGAAAACGAATCGTAACCTTACTTTCTGCTCTGACATAATTATGCCCTTTTGTTTATTCAGGCAATATTTCGTGTCCACTTTATAACTTTAAAACCGTTTTAATTTCCTAATGAAACTTTGTACAAATATAAGGCATGATCACACGACGTACAGAGAAAAACAAACTGTAACCCTACTTTCATTTCTGACATAATTATGCCCCTTTGTTTATTTCATATAGTGGGATTGTAGCCACTTAATATCTCCATCGATTGAAGGATTTTAATCGCCTGTCTAAAGACAGGTGGTATTAAATCCAGACTTGTCCGTCCGTCTGTCTCTCCGTCTGTCTGTCTGTCCATTAACTTGTTTTTGTCCGCTCCATATCTCCTTAACGGATTGAAGGATTTTTGAATATTCACCATACCAAGGTAGTGTGAAGAACTTATAACTGAACCCTGTTTGGTAAAGGTCACGTTCACAATTCAAGGTCAAATTTCAAATGGTAATGTTTCGTGTCCGCGCTATAACTTTAAAATCTTAAAAGATTTCTTAATGAAATTTTGTTTTGTGCAAATATGAAGCATCATTAGACGGTGTGCAGACAAAAAAGGAAAGTAATATCTTTTCCAGTTTTTACCTAATTATGCCCCTTTGTAGTGATAGTGATCTCTTGTTCGCTCAATATCTCCTCCACCAGGGTTACCTTGACATTTGTCGGCAGTCATGGAAAGAGTCAAGTGACATTTCTTTGTCAGAAAGCACCAAAGCTACTGATATCTTACTAGGTTTTTGTGAACATTTACTTATTAAAAAGCGCAAAACCAAGTTAGCCAATTTAGTTGTCAGATGCAACAGGCTTTACTTTGCTTGGATTCTCAGGGAATCTATACAGGACCATTATGATTCTCTTGTAAATATTTTTATTACTGAAAAAGCTCCTACAAGCGGATATTGCCCGTTCAGTGTTCTTGTTGACTAAATGTGTTTCACTGTGATGTTTCATTGATGAGGTAGAGGATCCCTATGCGGACCAAACATACATGTATATTTGTAATTTGGAACTGCATCAGAATTTAGGATGAGGTTTCGCGCGACTACAACTGATTTAAGCCCACCTCTAGTAGTTTTCCTACTGACCGTTCCAAGGCGAGTCGTCTGTTACGGTTCTTTGCTTGTGCGTCTGTGATTTCATGTGAGGGTTTGTTCCTAATTTCTCCTACGGTAGGGCTTTGCTTCGTGATTGTGGCATTTCCTGAGTATGCTCACTTATATATTTTTATGTTCAGCCATTGTGAATGCAGATTGTAAATACAAAGAGAGTGCTAATGGTTCGTCCATGATAGAGACAAAAATACACCATACGAAGGAATCGCCTGTATTACCGACGGAAGACATGGAGTATATATTGTTGACCTATGAAGCAACGGAGCAACATATAAAGTTACTTCTCAATCAAACTAAATGCAAACAGCATATACAAATTGACTGTTCCTATTATGGAGGTTACATAGCCGTGATCGGAGGAATTGAAAGGCGAACAACAGGAAACGATCAAACATCAGAAGAATGTTCTTGTCCTTATGTTAACAAATGTAGTGAACAGTAAGTAAACTGCATTATTATACCAAATGAGAGTGGTGGGATATTATGTTATACCGTTCTAGTGTTCATCCATCTGTTCGACTTTCTGTCCGTCCGTCCATCAGCGCTTTATTTCCGCTGTTTAACTTGAGTATTTTTCATTTCATGAATTTTCTTGAAACTTTGCAAATTAATTAAGATGAGTGAGGAATGATTAGGAGATGTAAATGGGGGGAAAATGTTTTTAACTCTCATCAGAGTTATGGCCATTGCTAGACTTTCAAACCTCGTTTACATTCAATATCTTGAGGACAAATGAGTAGAGTCTGATCAAATTTTATGTGAATAGATTCTAAAAGGAATGACCGTTGAGTGCAATGAACACATATAAACTATCGAAAACACATGAAGTATCAACGTTCCTGTGCCAGACTACCTAGTTTTGGCCAATTAAGCCTTGCCTGAGACCCTAATAAATTCTCAAAAATCTTGAAATTGTTGAACGATCACAAAGGATCACAAAGCATAAACTACACAATAGTGAAGTACTGGGATACATTTTACGGTCGCCACACAGCACTAACACCAGCTGTAATGACAATGAATATATTATTAAAGGAATTACTCTTGAGAGCAATGAACACACACAAACTATCAAAAACACCTGTAGTGTCGTTTCCTGTGCCGGACTAGCTACTTTCGGCCAACCACGCCTCATCAGTGACCCTCATAAATTTTCAAAACTCTCGAAATGGTCTAACTGTAAGAAAGAAACACAAAATGTATAAACTACACTATAGTTAAGTACGGGGAGACTTTTTACAGCCGCCAAGCGGCCCTAAGATCAGTTATTATGACGATAAATATAGTCTAAAAAGGAGCTTCGTTTGAGAGCAATGGACACACACAAACTTTTGAAAACGCCTGAATTATCACGTTTCCAAACGTTTAAATTGACATATATAGATCTATATTAACAGAATTATGACCCTTTACTGACGTTAGGTAGGTATCATTAACTTTCTGTGATGTTTTTATTGTAATTAAATCTGTTAAGGCTGCCATTAAAACCACATAAAAAGACATTTATCTGAGTCTCGGTTTCATTGGAACTCGTCGTATTACAGCAATGTAGTCGATAGGGTTGCATATCGTCCTATGCACCAGCTTAATCGAAATTCGAACGATGATTAGGGTCTCCACTGTTTGCAAACAATCTAGCCAGTTATCTCTAGGAATATCTAAATCTCATAGTATGACAGACATAAAATTGAAATATGTCTCTTCATTTACAAATATATGTGTGTTAGTGGGGTGGGGGCGGTATTCAGTCTAAAAGGGTAAAAGGAAGTAAGTTATGTCACTTATGGTATATTTAAACGTTGTTTTTTTTTTGTTTTGTTTTTTCATATCTGCACTAAATATGAATTAGAGATAAGTAAGGGTACAATCCGTAGTTATCGTTCTTTTGAAGATTAGACGCTCTATTAAGTATAAAGTAATTAAACAGTTTCCTGTTACAGATGCCTATGTGCCAATAAGGTGGACTGGATTATGAATTGGCATGATTTAGGACCAAATGATTGGAAAATAGATTCCGGATATATCACAGATCATGACAAACTGCCTATTAAAGAAGTACTATTTTCAAGCCCAGGTTTTGTCCCAAAACTTCGTGTTACAGTTGGACCTTTATTTTGTCAACAAGAAGGTAAAGTCTGAAGGTTTTTTACTGTGCCTCTGTTTTCGTTTTGCTGATAACTATTAATGTGCTGTTTGCCATAGAACGGGAAGAATAAATTGGTTACCATTAGGTAACTGAAAAAAAAAATAATGTGCTGTTTGCACTTTATGAATGTGAGTCATAGTCCTTGTTCTGATGCCTTGGGAGGGCTACACTATGTTTATAGTACTAAATTATCATAAACACCGGTCATTTGTGACTCTTGTCTTGATAATTTACTCCGAATGATAGAGTGCCGATTGAAGAGCGGTTGTGTAGTGGCGTGAAGGATTCGTCAAAGACAGACCTTGCCTTTATTTTGTTCTGGTTTGTTCTAGAGTTCAAAAGGTTCACCTTTCAATGATTTTGTGCTTCCTTTCTTTCCGGTGTTATTTTTAATATACTTGATTTGGACGTCACAGTCCATGACTTCGACTCCGTACGATGCCGGTTTAAACAAAACTTGACAACGAAAAATTGTTATCACAAATTTGTATGAAAGAATGCTTCATGAGGGGGGAGGGTCATTGCATTTTTTGAGCATCGCTCCATGATCATATCTATCTAACAGCATCTATTGTGTGTGTGTGTGTGTGTGTGTGTGTGTGTGTGTGTGTGTGTGTGTGTGTGTGTGTGTGTGTGTGCGTAATGTTATGATTCCAAATAATCACTTTTTCAGATTATTCCATGTTCTTCTCCCTAATAGTCTTTTTAAACATAAATATTCCCATCAACCTTCGTACAGTTTATATGTTTCATCCATTAAACAATTTTTTTTTTTTTTTTTTTTTTTTGGCAGTATTTGAACTTCACAGCGGGGAGTAAACTGCTTATTCAAAGTGTTTGATACACTTTTATGTCTTTACTTTCGAAAACACAGTTACGAGATGCACTCGTATCAGATAAATATCTCTGATGTCGCTTTGACAAAGGTCTAAAATGGGCTTGGGAAAGTTCTGTAGAAAGTCTACTGGGAGGTAAAACCGGTTCAGGTTGTTTACTTTGTATGTAGATTGGAATTACGTATCATGGTGGAGTCCCTTCTTTCATCTAAAGTTCAGTGAGACAGACGAAAGCTGTATCTTATGAAAGTCTTTCATTATTCAAAAGCAGACCATTATCACTGTGTTTGTAGACAAACTTGAAGCATGTATATTTGTTTGTCAGCTTTCGTCTTTGTATTAGGTATTGATGCACTTAAGGGGAAGCAACTTTGTCATGATTGTTTAGTTTACTTTCTGAAATGAAAGCTACTCCTTTTACTACCCGTTTTTGAAAGGGCTTCGTTTGCTGGAAAGCAAGCAGAAAAAATGGCGAGAAATTTACCAAGTGTATGCAGTCGCCTTAAGCTCGTAAGTGTTAAGAAACAGACAGGAAAGAAAAAGGAGCAACGTTATTTCCATTATCAGGTGATTGCACAGCTACTTGAGTCTGTTCAAAGCTACAATAAAAACAAGAGAAACAAAAGCAATGCCAACATTGTTTGTAATAGTGCCACAAAACAAGTTGTACATGCATAATTTTCTACCAGAAAAGCTATTGATTAGGTAACCGTTAGCCAACTTTTTTGAAACAGAAAAGCTCTAACAAATAAAAAGGTGTCCTATAGCCTTGCGGCCGTAGTGGCAGTCAGGGTTAGAGCCTATCGTGTCTTTTAAAGCATATGAAAGACAGGATCCAATCCTACCATTTCACTGTCTTTTTTCCCCGAAGGGTACCCGTTCACTGCTAGGTGAACAGAGAGTTTTTTCGCGGATTGTCAAAGCTGAGCCAGAACTCGCAACCTTCCGCATCGCAGTCAGATGCTCTAACCATTCGGCTACAATGTCTCTCTTAGCTCTAACGCCGACTTTTAAATAAACAGACTTCCTGTCGTACTGAAAACAGTCTAAATATTATTAAAAAAACAAAAAAGCAACAGGTCATGTGCTAATATATAGATATATTATAAAACGAAGAATAACACACAGAGTGTGGATGGTAGGTTGCAGTTTGTCAGAGAGACTACCAAAATAAAAACGTTGTGTCATATCGGTCTTTTATCAGAGCTGCATACTACTGATGTATCTTCCTCTCTGACGATGGAATGCCTAAATGGAGGGAGCACTTTATTTTCATTCCGTTGCTTATTGACTTTTGATATGTATGGTGAAATCAGCGGATGCAGAGACATGTCACATCTACAAAATTGTTGTAAGTATATATAAATAGCTACTTTCCATTCGCTGTCTATCTCTGTTTCGTCAATAGGAGTACATATCTTATGGACCAAAGAAATATAGTTCCACACTGAAGCACATGGACAATTCAAACAAATATCCTGGCATAATAAATAATAATAATAATTATAATGGTACATATGTGCATGTGTGTGTGTGTGTGTGTGTGTGTGTGTGTGTGTGTGTGTGTGTTTGAATTTATATTTATAGATTTATAATAACAAACAATAAGTAGGAAATACCTAGGGATATGTATTCCTTCTGTAGAAACGGACGGTAATTGATATCTTGTACGTGTATGTTATTCTCAAAAGAAACAAAATAACTTCAGTCCTTTTAGCATTGCGATTAGTCTTGGTGCTTTTCGTTGCTCCGAAAAGTTTGATTTTCCTACATTTTTTTCTAAATCTGTACACTAAGTCACTGTAAAATTCTGGTTCCGATATACCTTGTTGCAGAAGTGTTTTCAGACTGACGCTTTATGTTTCTACCAAGGCACTGTGTCTGCGATAAAATTTCGAAAACGCCTTACGAAGTGTAAAATAACGAATAACAGCCTTCCTGAGGAACCCTTTTGAAACGATTTGAAGAAATACTACGCTTGGAGAGCTTACATTTTAATTGCGCAACGCAATAAACAAGAAAATTACTTCTTCTTTTTCATCTTTCCTTCGTTAGGTGCCTCGGTAAAGACTGTATTTCGTAACTGTGGCATTTTCTGGGTGTCTTCGCTTATGTTGTTTAGGTTACTTTCATTTTACTGTCCGGGTTTATTTTCAGCCCAGTTTACATGTCCACATAACTACGTTAAGTGCCCTGGCAGCTACTGTATAGCATCACATTTGGTTTGTGACGGCGTTTCCCATTGCCTCGGATCTGAGGATGAACAAAATTGTGGTAAAAAGTTTGTTATGTTACTCAAGCTTTATAATTTACGGCTTCCTTTTTATAATCATATACTACGTCATTAAAGGGCAAGAAGTCCAAACACATAATCTGGCAAGTTAAAGGCCCTGCCAAGATAAATAAAAATAAATGAAAAATCTAAAAGTTTGTCTTTGGAAAGCAAGAACACACAAAAGAACAAAAATCGGACACTCGGTTTAATTAAGTCTCTTCGTATATAGCAGTAAAATTTGCGAGGTTGTATACGCCTGGGAAACTAGAGAGATGATTGCTTTTTCTGAGGATGAGTTGTTAGCACATAACATTCATTGTCAGAGAATATTATATTATTTGTGCACAAGAATAAATGCTTTTAATGCATTTTCCAAAGACAACCTTTTAGATTTTTGTATTGCACCTGGTGTTAACTGACGTCTGGTAGACGCACATCACGGAAACATGCCTATATAAATTTGACCCCCTTCAACCCCCCTTTTATATAGTAAATCTGGGGTTTACAGGGGTATACATTATTTTTCTTATTTTGCTAAATAGTATTGATTGTGGGTACTCGTCGAGGCGGTTCTAACGAGTACCCACAATCTATGTTTTGAACAGAAATACGAAAAATATCGGGGGTTTATCTGATTTGTTTTTAGTTTTTGGAGATGAAATCTTCTATATATTTGAATAGGCATGTTTTCGTAATGAAAACGTCTCCTCGTACAGGTACTCAACGATAGTGCTGATTATATTTTTATTTCCTTTGGAATCATTGAGCTTACTCTGGTTACTTTGAAAGTCGAATACAACTTAAACCGGTGCTAGATGGTAGGGGTGGGGGCGTGGCAGGTGGGGTGGGAGGGTGAGCGGGACGTATGCTACCTCGCAAGCTATATTGCTGTATACGAAGAGACTTGATAAAAACTTCTTTTCGATTTTCGTTATTCTATGTGTTCTTTGTTTCCAAAGGCAATAGTTTTTAAAAATGATAAGACAAATTCTGGGCTAATCACCAAATGGAATACAACACTAATAATGTTAAGCTCTGGAAAATTTACGTCAGACGTATACATATATACGAGGTATCGGATGACCATTTCGTAAGATAACCAGTTGTTCTGCTTTACAAAATAAATAATTAATATTGGTTTACACACTATACTGATTAATTAATAAACTCATCTTCAGAGGGCTGGGTATACATTTAATACGTTTAAGATAGTACCTATTGACTGAATTTATTTTGTCCCCTTCTGAAAAGGGGTCTACTCTAAAAGGAAATTTCCCTTTAGAGTAAGCACCTTTTCAGAAGGAGTTTGATGTGCAGGAAAGCAAACAGGAAATCAAAAATGTTATCTCCCTTGGCAAAAAATCTACCAAGTTTATCAGTAGTCTAATTTACCGCTTTTTGTGGACATGCATTTCAGCTTCATGTGCAAAATGTATGTGGTTTCCAATAACAAATTTACCACTTATACTTGCGACACTCAGAAAACCGACAAACGTTTTTAGAATAGCATTTTAATGTTGTAAGAAACAATTTTGTTTTCTAGCTAGCGGCACGTAATCCTCACACCGATGACGTCACTATGAATCAGGCTATAGTTCCCTTTGGCAGGTGATTAGATTTACTGATTACTTTGTACGCAAGCTCTTTTTGAATATAGATCTCCATTAATTTCTTTCAGATCAAATGCGAGATTGCAAGAACCAATTTCGATGTCATGGTACATCGATTTGCCTTCCACTTGACCTGGTTTGTGACGGCGTGCAGAATTGTCCACAAGGAGATGACGAACTAATGTGTCATATACATTGTCCTCCAAACTGTCTTTGCCATGATCTTTCCGTTTCTTGTCATAATATTTCCAGTACACAGAGCATTCAAAATCTCAAGATATTTTCAAGGCTCAGAAAATTGGATCTGTCAAATAACTTTCTTGATCTCAGTTTAACAGTTTTTGATGGATGTTATTATTTGGTTGAATTGATCTTGTCTAACTGTGGCATCACAGATATTCGGCCATATTTGTTTTCATACTTGAATAATCTTATTTATTTGGACATAAGCTATAACAGAATCCGGACCCTTTCAGCCGGGACATTTTTGGGCTTAAGTAGGCTGAAAACAATTATTTTGATTGGAAATCCGATCGAAACCGTCCAAGCTGAAGCATTTAGTGACCTTATCGGTATCCATGAACTAGATATATCAGGAGCAAGGTTAAAATTTCTCTACCCAGGTGTTTTTCAAGGTTTATTAAATCTTGATAATCTCAACTTAAGCTTCAACCAAATTGAAAGTGTTGCCGATAATTCCTTTCAATACCTCAGTAAATTAACACTGTTAGACTTACATGGTAACAAAATAATGACTTTTGGAAACGGGATCTTTAATTATTTAGACGCTCTGAACGCTTTATTTACTGATTCCTTCACATTTTGTTGTGTTCGTCCTTCAGGTATGCCCGATACCAATTGTTATCCGCCAAAGGACGAGTTTTCTTCGTGTGAGGATTTAATGAGAGAAGATGTTTTAAGGGCTTTTCTTTGGATCATAGGACTCATCGCTTTCATAGGGAACATTACAGTTCTTTCTATCAGATTTTATGTCCAAAGATCTGCCACAGTATTAACCCATCGTGTATTTGTTACAAACCTTAGTTTTGCCGACTTGATGATGGGTATATATCTAATCGTCCTTGCTGTGGCTGATGCGACTTTCAGGGGACAGTATGCATGGAAAGACTATCACTGGCGTCATGGCATAGTTTGTAATCTTGCCGGTATGCTTTCACTGGTAGCAAGTGAGGGATCAGTGGTTTTCTTGTTTATGATTACCCTTGACAGGCTTTTAGTTGTTAAGTTTCCCTTTGGTAAAATTAGAATCTCCCACAAAGCTGCCATTATTATTTGCCTTGTCAGCTGGCTTATCCTTTGTTGCATTGCGCTCGTTCCGATTGTCTTGTCATCTTATTTTAACAACATGTTTTATTCTCGGTCGGCTGTCTGTCTGGCTTTGCCTCTGACAAGTGAAAGACCTCCTGGTTGGGAATATAGCTTTGCTGTCTTTATTGTTTTCAATTTTGGCATATTTGTGCTGATTGCCGCTGCCCAGATAGCGATATACCTGGAAATAGTGTCTAGCTCTTCGCGGATCAGATCTACCAAACGAAGACAAGATATAACCATAGCCAGAAATCTCTTCCTAGTTGCGTTTACAAATTTTGTGTGTGTATTTCCAATCGGGGTCATGGGTGAGTTGAGTTAAATTGTTATACCTACAAATGATAGAGATTGTATATTGTATCAAAATATAATAAAACATACAATTTTAATTAAGGAAAGAAATGAACTGTATGTGTACTCTGATGAATGTTTTTTCTACCACATAGGCGCGTGCTATTTTTTTTTTCTTTTTGTTTTATAAAATCTTGACGTTTTACTATTTCGTATCCAATTCTTACTAGGAGTCGAAGATCTATCAAAGGGCATCTTTCATTTCTGCCCACGCATGGATTTTTCTGAAACTTTGTATAATAATAACTAGGCATATGCAACCTATGAAAATGTGCTTATTAAATTATATAATAAAAAGTTGGACTAAGGACGCAACCTTGACTCACTCCCCACATGAGCTGATACCTGTCTCCAAAAAATATGTCATACATCTTAAGTTTAATTTAGTTTTAAGATTTTTGCGCTGTGCTGAATGGTGAACACCATAATAATTCTATTGGTACCACAAAACATTTATATTTAATTAAAGTTACCATTTTCTGATAAATTGATTACAAAATATCTGAATTTTTTACCGAAAAATGAAAAAAATATCAAAATTAAACTTTCAAAATTAATCTGTTATAGTCTTTGTCTAGATTTCATACTACCAGGAAAATTTGCGACATTTATCCTCTATAGCTGTGCCAAATTTCATAAAAAATCAAAACCGGTAACATTGTCATTTTAGGCCTTGAATGGATATAGGTCGATTTTTACAAAAATTGACTATTTTGTTACATTGATAAAAAACATAGAGAAAGGCAGTGTTATCAAACACTTCTAACACTTAACAAATCAAAGAGAGTTTAGACAACTCGGAATGAATATATCTTGAGCTACCTATTAAATTTTCATGACTTTCTATTATATTTATATGGACTCTGACTAACCAACTATTACAAATGTAGACAGCATAACAAATTAAATCTAAAGGAAACTCTAATTAACAAATTAGGTTTAACAAAATCTTACGCTTTAATTCATGTCAGCAAATCATTGAGCATTTTGTATAATTACTTCCCAAAAAGCATAAAACTAAAATAGGTGTAAAACAGGGGTATCCATTCTCACCATTACAAAAATAGGCATAAAACAGAGAGATCCATAATCTCCATTGTCATATTAAGAAGATGTGCAAACGTACTATTGCAAGTAGCTGTTGCTTGTTTGTTTGTTTTGAAGAAGGATTTGCATCCCCATCAACAGATGTTAGGATTTTTGGAGATTTGCTTCTGGACTGGTGAACTCTAACCAAACTAAGAACGCTTGAAAAGACAATAATACCTATAGACTTAACTTCTGATATATCTATACCTTGCTTGCAAGCCTATATTGTATTTTGAAATAATGAACACTGGATTTCTTGTCCTGTAACATGTTCAAATGTGTCACTTCAATCGGTATTTCCTGCGATCGAATTGACACTGACACTGGAGTTTTTCTCTTTGTTTCAACAGTTATCGTTGATGACAGCAGCACAGAATACTGTTTATATGGTCTTAACTTTTGCTATCAGAAAAGCAGATCTATCCTTTCTTCCTTACAGTAAGCATATATGAAATTGTTTCTGTTCTGCATAAGTTCTATTCTAGTGCACATAGTTTGACTTAAACAACAAATTGGTATTCTGTAGTTCTTCATGTTAAAGCCTTAAGATTTTTCCAAAGGTTGTATGACATTCATATTTTAGTCATTTGCCTAAGGACTTCCATACTAGTTTGAAACTCCGCCATATGTTAATTAACACAGGAGTTTAAAACAGCTAACTTGTGTGGTCTTAATGTGAATCTAAAGGATGTATTGAAGAGTTTTTGAACAGTTTTCATTCATTTGGTTGCTGGCAGTTCTGTGGTATTTAATTAATTCTATTTTCATCTTGTCTCTGTTTTTTGTGTTGTAATACGTTTTGAAAGGAGGCTTTTAGTATCCAAGTTTTGTTTTAGTTCTTATACTTAAATTCTTGGTAAGCAAGTTGTGCCCACCATGCCTATCTGCCTGAACGAGTAACTTTAAAGCTAGACCCAGGTTTCATAATCATAATCATCAGTTACAAGACTGTTTTCTGCTTTTTATTATCTGATAAATGCTTCCACAGTCAAGTATTTGAAGTGGAATCCTATATATACAGATACAGAGAACGGACTTGGTGTCTGCATGGTTCAGATCATGTAAACGAAAAGTTTTTTTTTTTTTTTTTTTTTTTTTTTTTTTTTGGACATGGTGTTCAACAAAGTGCAATTCAGTCAACTGGTTATAAAAGAATATGTACAATTATGGTATCAACTTCTTACACAAATCATACTATATCATGGTCATCCAAATTGAAAGCTATTGATAAGTTGACTTAACACGATACTACTTGTACATGAGTATTGGGTAATTTCATATTTTGCCGACTCAGGACAATATGTATTCAGGCTGTTCAAACAACATGTTACCTGTCTTCAATTTTTATGAAATTTCATGTGTTTATTTCTAATACATATGAAAATTTTTTATGCTGAAATGGTGTCTTGACAAGAATCGGAACATGGTAAAATTGCAGATAATATCTGGATGAATACATAATCTGCAGCTGAAATATGGGGCTACCGTTCAACTTACGTTGAACTTACGTTATTGCTCCAACACTATTGCTAAGTACATGAAGCCATCCATAGTATCAAAACATGTACTAATGATGGCCTTAATTAATAAAACATTCCAGCATCTGAAAAATGAAATCCTGTTTACTTTACGAAGGTTAATATTAGGGCACCCCCTGATTTGGTAGTGGCCTCGTACAAAACACCATAAATTTACAATGGAACTACATTTAAAACCAATGCCTCATAATCATCAGTGTTATACCCTAGGCAACCACTATGCAGAATTTCAATCCAAATCCAAGCGTGGACAGAAACCAATGTAAATTTCCTATACCGTGTAAGAGCCCCTTTCAGGGGTATGTTAGGGGGAAAGTTCAAAAGTGACTGTTTTAGGTGTACTCTTAAATTGATCAAGTTTTGTTGCTGTATTTTCTATGTGGGCGTTTATTCCAAAGGTTAGGGATCATACAAAACCTTAAGCTGTTAACAGTATTTCAGACATTTTTGCATTATATATTGTAAAACACAACTTCCTATTTTTCAGACTCATATGTCCAACACTCTTTTGGAATTTATAGACTTAGTCATGATAAAATTCAGGTTCGAAGAGACCTCCTTGAGGGTGTATTAAATATCTGATTATTAAGGTCACTGACTTGACTAGATGCTCTAGTAAAGACGAATAAATTAAAATTATATAGCATCACGAAAACATGCCTTTATAATTTTGACCCCCTTAAACCCCACTTTTATATAGTAAAACTGGGGTTTACAGGGGTATACATTATTTTTCTTATTTTGCTAAAATACATAGACTGTGGATACTCGTTAGAACTGCCTCACTAAAGCGGTTCTAACGAGTACCCATAATCTATGTTTTGAGTAGGAATATGAAAAATATCAGAATTTTTTATCTGAAAATTTACCTTTTTTGGTGTAAAAATTTCAATATACATGTATTTGAAAGGCGTGTTTTCGTAAGGTATATCGACATCCAAATATGGTCACTTTATAATATCAAAATTATAGTTGTACCGTTTGCCATAAATTTTAGTAGAAATTATGTATTAAGTATTGAAAAATTTAAATCCACATCACGAAAACATGCCTATATAATTTTGACCACCTTAAACCCCACTTTTATATAGTATTTGTTTGTGTTGAGGTTTTAAGGCCCAGTCAACCAAATGGGGTCATGTCGAGCGCGGTCAGTTTATCCTACAACACTTTACTGGGCAGGTTTAGTCCTCTAAGCGGTTAACCAGTATTGTGCACATTCTTTCGCCAGAAATTGACAACTGCCCTTCTTGAAACAGCAGAAGGGAGAGAATGATCGTAGAAAAAAATTCATGATCAATCTCTACTAAAGAATGTTGCCGCCCTCGGCGGGTCTAACCCGCGACCTCTGGTCTCCAGTCGGACGTGCATCCAACTGACCCACCGAGGCCGGCATTTTTATATAGTAAAACTGGGGTTTGAAGGGTATATATTAGTTTTCTTTTTTCTGCTCAAAAACATAGATTGTGGGTACTCGTTAGAACCGAATTATCGAGGAGGTTCTTACGAGTATTCACAATCTATGTTTTGAGCAGAAATATGAAAAATTATAAGAATTTTTTATCTGAAAATTTTCATTTTTTGGTGATAAAATTCTCAGTATATTTGAATAGGCATGTTTTCAGACGTATTAGTTTTATTTAACTGTAGTTCGTTTTGGATAAATTACATCAGCCATTTGTTCATAATGTCTCGTCAGTAGTTTTAACATTACCGTCGATTATCAATTCGGAAAAACGTCTGAGGTGTGTCCATACATTCTGTATGTCTATACCGTCCTGGTATGTCTGTGCCGTTTTGGTTTATCTGTACCATCTTGATACAAGGAACGTTTTGAAATGTAGTGCGAGAGAAAGGCTAGGGTGTATGCAAACTGCAATGCTTCCATATGAAGAATCTCAATGAAACCAAGAGTACGCTTTTCGTTCCTTTACTTGTTTTTTTTTTTTTTTTTTTTTTTTTTTTTCAAGTTCAACCTTCACAGTTTTATTTATACGTTATTGCAGTAATGATACCGTTAAACACTGTGCCTTAAAGCTCTGGTAAAGGTACATCATAGTATATTGTAGACAAAATTCTACTTCAGAAACATGTCGAAGTAACTACTTGGGGCTTTAATTAATTTTATGAAATCGCAGTATTGCCCTTTATTCATATACAGATCAAAATTAAAGTTCATTTGTTTGTTTTGATCGATCACGGAGAAATAATTTACTAGTGTTCTAAGGTTTGCGGGTAAAAAAACGAATGAGCGAAGCAAACGATTTTTTACACGACGGCCTTAGAACACGCGTGAATTATTTCTCTGTAATCTATCAAAACAACCAAATAAACTGTTTATTACATTTTCATTCATGTTTTACCTTTGAACATTCAGTCGTTATGATTTCCTATCAAAATTTTTCCAGTCAGTGCATGAATTTCAGGAAGCGTGGTTTAGTTTGAAAATCAGTCACCATCTTGTTTTCACTTTAATGCAAAAATCATCCTGTGCTTGAAATACAGACGTAACAATGTCACGGAAGTTGAACTGGATTATCAAGAAAATCATATTTTATATTTGTGTTGCAGGTCTTTGCTCTAAAACGCCAACTGCGCGTGAAAATTGCAGTCTGATCTCCATGATTTTATCAAATTTTCCGCGAAACGTCAACTATTGTTAGCAACGTCGGCTAGTAATTATGGCGTCAAAACGTTCGAAATGAAATTATTCACTCGGTGAATTATCGATTATAATTCACTGAGAAAGCTCAGTAAATCACTGCTGAAAATGTAATAAAAATATATTTTCGATCCACGTAGGGTTTTCTTCCTTTAAAACTCTTTAACCCTTGTCATGCTGAATAAAGTGCCATGCCCATTTCTACTTGTCAGCCAATCAGAATCCTCAGTCTAGACTGTTGATATAAAATCACATGCTGAATGACAAACAGTGGAGATCCAGATCAGTTGTCTTCTTCAGAAGCCAGCTTGAGAAGAAGCCAACTGATCTGGATCTACACTGTTTGCAAAGACAGGATATATCCGAGTTCAGCAGGACAAGGGTTAACTTACATATATGAACTATGAAGACTCAGAACAGCCTGCACATTCACTCATCCTACTCAAAATCTGTATTGGTGACTTTTTATATGTAATCAAATAATTTATGCGCAGAGAGAACAAATTCTGAAAATATAGATCCTTTGAATGCACCGAATACCTGAAAGAAAGTGAAAATAACAGTATATATAACGGTTGAAGTTTAGTCTGTGTATATGTAATTTGCAATACTGTTCACGCTTTCCAGCACCCGCTTGACCAATATTCTGTCTTCAAATTACCCAGCTAGCATTCTTTATAAATCTATAGCGGGCCGTTATCGGCCCGTCAGCTACCCTGACGGGCCGATAACGGCCCGCTACAGATTTATAAAGAATTCTAGCTGGGTATTTCATTGATCCCAAAAGTTCTGACATGACCTGCAGGGATACATAGGCTGACAGCTGTCTTTACTGCTTGCATATCCCAGAGCGCTATTTTATGTGCTAGGTTTAAGCATTACATTGTTGAACTACGCATGCTTTTGATTTCGCAAGTACGCATTCTGGTCAGTGTGTGTAAGTTGCCATGCTTATGTTTGCATTTTTCAAACGATGACCACACCAACAAAAGTGAATGTTGTTATCTTGTTGAAGCTGGTGAATACGAAGCAAAAAGAATCAGCGAAGCCGAGCAGAAACGTGCACAGCGGAAAGCCAGAGCTAAGGCATCACCAACAGAGCTTTCTTCCTCAGACGTCTCTTGTTCTATCTGCAACAGGCAGTTTAGAGCTAATATTGGTCTCATCAGCCATCTAAGAACACACAAATAATAACACATCACACAGTTGATAAGGATTGGTCATTGTCAGTAATGACAGACGAACGATAATATATTGTAAGTAGAGGCAGCAAACGGTTTCCTATTAAAATATTCCTGTTGTTAGAGGGTGGTTGTGCAAAGTCCTAGAAGCAAAAATGGAAATTAAAATTTAGGGAAGTCTATCCATTTACTTACATTTTTTGACTGAACAATTCCTATTTATTTCAGGTATACTGTCATTTAATAGCCGCGTCATATCTGGAGATGTTTACGCCTGGGTTGCAGTTTTTGTATTACCCATCAACTCTGCATTGAACCCGTTTCTATACACGCTTGGACCTACTATCAAGAAACAGGTAACATCTGATCAGTCGTTGTTACATTCAAGGGGAATGAATACACTTTCATGGACAGTAACACTTTCACATTATTTTCGCCCCCGTCTGAAAAGGGGTCGACACTAAAAAAGGAAAACTGTTGGAGCAAATTCTTAGTTTTTAGCGTGTACTCCTTTTCAAAAGCGTTTCGATCTGCAGATCTGCAGGGTAACAAACAAAAAGCCAGAAAAAAAGACCTCCCCTGGTTGGAAGGGCGGACAATTCAACAAGTGTATCAAGTTTCCTTAAATCAGTAGGCTGATGTTTCTATGGGTGCTTCTTCTATACAATGGCAACATTGACCTAGCATTAAGTGGTTAGGCTACATGACGGAATTTTTGCTCATCATCACGAAAACACGTCTATATAATTTTGACCCCTTAAACCCCACTTTTATATAGTAAAACTGGGGTTTACAGGGGTCTATATTATTTTTCTTGTTTTGTTAAAAACATAGATTGTGTTTTGCTAAAAACCATAGATTGTGGGTACTCGTTAGGCGGTTCTAACGAATACCCACAATCTATGTTTTGAGAAGAAATATGAAAAATATCAGTATGAAAAATATCAGTATTTTTGTCTGACTTTTTTTCTTTTTTTTTTTTGGTGGTAAAATTTTCAATATATTTGAAAAGGCGTGTTTTCGTAATGATCCTGTCTTGTGAAAATCTAGGCTCGATTCATTTTAACCTTGTTCTGACGACCTTTGCCTGTTATGCATTCACTGTCACTAGGTTGAGCTGCAAAATACATTTGTTTGGCTATTACAAACAGCAGCTTTAAAATGCACAAATATTTTGTTCTTTGGTTTCGCATTAAGCCATTCACAGTACTTAAACGATATATAAATTTTATTTGATTGTTTTGATTAATAATAAACCACCAATGTTCTAAGGTTTTCGCGTAAAACGAGTGAGCTAACTTTTAACATAAAAGCCTTAGACACGTGTGATATAATTTTCTGTAGTCTGTCAAAGCAACCAAATTAATTGCTAATTAAATTTAAATCCTTATTTTACTTTTAAAACGTTAAATTTTTAAACTTCCTATCAAAATATCGCCGAAGCGTATGAATTTCTGAGAGTCATAACGAAAACACGCCTAGTCAAATATATAGAAAATTTCACCTCCAAAAATTGAAAATTTTCAGATAAAACTCTGATATTTTTATATTTCTGCTCAAAACATAGTACCCACAATCTATGTTTTTGAGCAGAAATAAGAAGACTAATGTATATCCCTGTAAACCCCAGTTTTACTATATAAAAGTGGGGTTTAAGAGGGTCAAAATTATATACGTATGTTTTCGTGAGGGTGGAGTTTGCTAATTAAATTTAAATCCTTATTTTACTTTTAAAACGTTAAATTTTTAAACTTCCTATCAAAATATCGCCGAAGCGTATGAATTTCTGAGAGTCATAACGAAAACACGCCTAGTCAAATATATAGAAAATTTCACCTCCAAAAATTGAAAATTTTCAGATAAAACTCTGATATTTTTATATTTCTGCTCAAAACATAGTACCCACAATCTATGTTTTTGAGCAGAAATAAGAAGACTAATGTATATCCCTGTAAACCCCAGTTTTACTATATAAAAGTGGGGTTTAAGAGGGTCAAAATTATATACGTATGTTTTCGTGAGGGTGGAGTTTCGTTTTGAAACTCAGTTGTCATTTTGATTTCGCTTCAAAACAAAAACAAGCATGTGTTATAAAAGTTTCATACTTAATTGTCTTGACACCAAAACTACATTCTAAGAAATAACAAATTGTATCATTTTATTAAAGACCTGTCCTCGATAAGAGTAATGCTTACAGTTATTTTTTCCGAATATTTGTAAATGTCACGGCAAAAGTCATTCATTGTTATTGCCATTGTTAACGAGACCACCAAAGTTGTAAAACACGTTCGATCTGAAGAAATGAAATAATTAATTGCTAAACGATTACCGGAAAAACCAAGTTCAGCTAAAGCTGGTGCTAAGGGGCGTAATCAAACCCACAAACTACAATCCTGTCATGTGAGGTGTGTCAGTAAAACTGAGGCTCATATTTTCATAGTGTATGTGTTCTTTGTTTCCATGGCAACCTTTATAGATTTTATTTGACTTCACTGCAGATGGTATTAAAAGCTGTAAAAAGTCTCCTAGTACTTCAGTATGCAGTTGACAATTTATTTTTCTTGGGAGAGTTCCGCGTAAGCCGGTGCTAGGGAGGCATATGCAGCCTTACATGTTGCAATTGCCATTAGAAGACATCACGAAAACATGCCTATATAATTTTGACCCCCTTAAACCTCACTTTTATATAGAAAACTGGGGTTTAGGGGTATACATTATTTTTCTTAATCCTGCTCAAAAAATATAGATTGTGGGTACTCGTTAGAACCGCCTATGTTTTGAGCAGAAATATGAAAACTATCAGAGTTTATTTTTTATCTGAAAACTTTCAGTTTTTGGAGGTGAAATTTTCAATATATTTAAATAGGCGTGTTTTCGTCATGGTAAAAATGGAACCGAGGCTCCGATTTTTTTTTTTGTGCTTTATTTCAAAGGATTACATTTTCTTTATATCTTTTATGGATTGTATGTTTTTTTCAGCGGAAAAAAATAGGTAATTCATCTTTAGAAATGTCATTAAAAGTATTATTTTATTTTACATTGATCTTCTTCTGTTCGGGAATAGTATTATTGTAATGATATCCTTGTTGAATTATGAATAACTGATCTAGTTACATTTCTCACTGTCATTATGCGCCCAGTCATCGAAAAAATCGGGCCTCAAACAAAATGATGGCTCTTTCCTCAATTAACAAGTTTCAGAATAATGGCGCCTGTCTATTGCGGCAGTGGCGGATCCAGGTTGTTTTCTGAGGGGGTGGGGGTTCGATTTGATCAAACTAGTTTACTCTATGTTTCAGGAAATACACTCCTGAGTAAACAGTGTAGACCCAGATCAGACGCCGCGACACGCGGCGTCTAATCAGGGTCTACATTGTTTGTCCCTCATCCAGCAATTTTAAACACATTCATGAGTAATAAAATTCACTTGTTGAACAGAAGTAACAGGTAAAGAGTAAGAGATATGAATATTTAGGTAAATATGGTATCTCAAAATTATCAAATGTATCCAAAAACTTCCTATGAAAGTAAAATTTTGAGTCAAAAGGCGTTCGAGTGAACCCCACGAACCTCCTTTGAATCCGCCCCTGTGCTAACTTTGGTCAAGCGTATCGCGGGCCAATTTGTAGTTTTTGTATGCTCTTGTTTTAGATTGCCATTAAGCCTTCTACTTTGTTTTATTGCAGTTGTGTAATTATTTATGTTTTAAGTAGTTGTTTCACTGATGAGATGGAGGTCCCAACGCAGACCGAACACATATTTTGTAGTTTTGGCTGCATTAGAATTAATGATGAGGTTGCGAACGTGTAAAACTAGTTTGAGAACCCAGAAATTTCTGCTGATCGTTTCAACGCGGTTCTTCTGTTGCAGTTGTTTTGTGTATATTCGTTATTGCATTTGTAACGTGTTTTTTCATTGTCTGTGCATCATCTCATCTTTCGATGCCACCAGAGGGCTGTGCTTCCTGGGTAACTTCGTTTATATTTTAGTACCTTATCAGTCTTCTAAGGAAGTCGAGAAGGATCATATTGGTTTTATTGTTCAAGTTGTTGCGACAGCTTAACCCTTAAAGCGCCAATCACAACCGCAGCAGACAACACTTTCAAATATATTTTTTTATTTACTTTTCTTAGAAAATAAGTCTTGACATTTCATGTGAATCGTCTGCCAAGCAGAGACGATTCACATGAACTTTCAAGGCTTAGTGTCTGAGAAAAATATTTTTTTTTTAGAATATCGTCTACTACAAATTTTGCTTAGTGCTTTAAGTGTTAATATCTTGTTGTTAGAAAACTTATTTAATAATTTGTTCGGACAAAATAATATCTTATTTCGATAACTTAATATTTTGTTCGCACACGATAAGTATGTTGTTCGGACGACCTAATATCTTCTTTGGATGACGTAATATGTTGTTCGCACAAGAAAGTAAATTGTTTGGACAAGATACTAAGTCGTTCCAACAACTTAATATCTTCTTCGGACGACTTTATATGTTGTTCGCATAAGATAATTAACTTATTCGGACGACATAATATCTTATTCGGACAAAATAATTATCTTATGCAAATAAGACATTATGTTGTCCAAACCAGATAATTAAGTTGTTTGGACGACTTAATATCTTGTCCGAACAACTTAATTTCTCGTGCCAACATCTTAAGCCGTCCGAACAAGATATTATGTGGTCCGAACAACATAATCATCTTGTGCATACAAGATATTAAGTTGTCGGGATAAGACATTATGTTGACTGAACAAGTTATTAAGTTGTCCGATCATGATATTTAGTTGTCGCAACAAATAAAACCAACATGTTCCTTCCCGGGCTCCGTAGTCTTCAGTAAAGTAAGAGTATTACTATAGGGTCTTGATTTTAGTTTATCCTGATTACTTGATCCGTAGTGTACCATCACGAAAACATGCCTATATAATTTTGACCCCCTTATACCCCACTTTTATATAGTAAAACTGGGGTTTACAGGGGTATACATTATTTTTCTTATTTCTGCTCAAAAACATAGATTGTGGGTACTCGTTAGAACCGCCTCAGCGAGGCGGTTCTAACGAGTGCCCACAATCTATGATTTGAGCAGAAACATGAAAAAATATCAGAATTTTTATCAGTATATTTGAATAGGCTTATTTCCGTAATGTTTCATATGCTTACTGTATGCGTAGTTGCATGTACCAGCTGCTCGCATTTGGTTGCGCATTAACACAGACATCCACCTTATGCTTGTTTGCCCGCTTTGCTTATTTTTATGAATATCTTAGCCGCCACGTCATCACACGTACCTTCGGACATGTGGCCAATACCACGATGCGAGTCAGCCTGCACATTCGCGCATTCAGAATCCCCACTTAGTGCATTTTGGACAGCCAAAGATGCAAGGTTTCTTCGTGCAGACAACGAATACTCATGTTTGCGCAGATGCTAGGGTTAATTTGAGTCCTCGTTGGGAGCATATGTCAGAAGGTGTGTTTTGTTACTTTGTGGCTCTTTTGTGGCACGTTGTTTGGTACCGAAGCTATAGTAACCCCACCTTCAGTTGCTGTTCACTACTTTTTCTGTCTTTTTTTTTTTTACTCTGTGCTGCCAATAATTATGTACAGTCGACCCTCGTTATCTCGACCTCGCTTATCTCGAATTCCCGCTTATATCGAAGTGAAATTCTGGTCCCTGTTTTAACATGGCAATCTAAGAACAGGTAACAAAATATTGTGGAAAAGAGGAGAAATTGCTCCTGAGGAGCAATTTCTCCTCTTTTCCACAATATTATTTAATATATCTCTAACTTCAGGAGTCAAATTACATATTCATTTGTTAAATGTGGTTGTTCGATTTTTGTTTCTTACCTCTGCAACGCTGATATGTCGAGATATACGGATATCTCGAAGTGTTTCAGAGGGTCCCTTGGAATTCAGATAACGAGAGTCGACTATATTTTGCATATTTATGTGCAGCTGCTTCGGACTAGACGTGCACGGAACTACGTTTTACACCTCAACAGTCCTGTTATTGCCTGTTCCAAGGCGATAGTGCCGCAAATGTTCGTCTCTGGTCGTTGGTCCTGTTTTTGATGAAGTGCTGTTTTGTATTGTCACTTCCTTTCACATGCAACTCCTGTCCGGTGATATGGGAGGACTATGCGTCGTGACGGGCCTTTCCTAGGGTGTGCATATAATATCCTATGTCAAATCCAAGTGGCTTCAGTGACAATATAACAGACTCTCTCTCTCTCTCTCTCTCTCTGACTGTCTCTCTCTGACTCTCTTACACACACAAATTAGGACATTAATATGTTTCATTTCAGTCTGCGAAACTAACAAAAAGCCTACGGAGTAACAGGAGTTCGAAAGGTATACTTAACTTTTTGCAGAAATGGTTTTCCAAGTTTTCCATACAGTTCATTACTTCGATCCACAATGAACTACTTCGTAGTACTTACAGCTTATTAAAAAGTAATATCTGAATTCTCTATAAACTATTTCATACATATTTTATGAAATGACCCTTACCCTTTTTACACAGGTCTTTTGAAAGACAGGCCGTAGAAAACAGTGCAGAGCCAGATAAAATGCCACAGAGCGTGGCGTTTGATCTGAATCTACCCTTTTTGCAGACACCCAAGAGTTTTACACACATCAACAGGTACATGTTGGAAACTAGACTTGTTAGAATTTACGAACAAGTACGGTAAGGAGTAAGGTGTCCGAATATTAAGAGTAAATAGGGTACACTCGGACTGGTATACCTTCTTGCATTACTGAACCCTCCAAACAAATGCACGGGCTGTCAGATGTCACATCGTTCACTTAAGGGTATGGGTACACTTTAAGGGGCGACAACTCTGTCAATATTGTTTTGCCTTCTTTCAAAAAAGGATCTACTCTGAAAAGAAAGAATTTGCTCCCAGAGGGAGCAAATTCTTTCCTTTTAGAGCAGACCCTTTTTCAGAAGATTGGTGTACTGGAAAGCAAACAGGAAGTCTCAAAAGTTGTCTCCCTTGTAAAAATTGCAGAAAATTGACCAATTGTATCCAGTCCCCTTTTGGTTAATAAAGATACCTCAAAGAGGGAGCATTCTAAGTTGAAGGTTTGTTTCTGGGCCCAGCTGTTCAAAGCATCGTTGGCTTAACTAGCTCGTTAGTGGTCAAAATGTTAACTGTTCTAGTAAGTACAGGTATTTTGCTGAAAAAATGTGAGTAGCTTTTGCAAATGCAAAAGCTACTCACATTTTTCAGCAAAAATTTTTAGCATATATGCAATACTTAATGATCAAGGTTTTAACGAAACGTTAACAAACGACATCATTAGTTTTTGAACAACTGAGCCCTGGGTTTTAAAAACTGCATTACAGCTACAGAAAACAGCCTCTTTCCAGGTGTATGAATCCATTCTCGAAGTGGGCAGATGGCCAATTCTTAACCCATTTATACCTAGTGTCCCAAAAATGGGACCTTTGCAAACAGTGTAGACCGAGATCAGACGCTGCAGAACGCGGCGTCTGATCAGGGTCTACACTAGCGCCTTTAAATTCAGGGAATTATATAAAACCTGGTGAAAATAAAAAAAAAAACAAGAATAACCTGACATCCCTTCTATTGAAAATGGGGATTTCAAAACAATTAAAAAATGGAAGCGTCCACTCGGCATATATAGGTTAAGTGAAGGAATCAGTCCTGGGAACGTTATCAGTTAATTTAATGCAGCAAATCACACCAATTTCAGCTTCAACTAATCATTTAAAGGAAAATGAATACACTTTCAAAAGAGGCAAACCGGCTGACATTCTTTATAAATCTACAGTGCGCCCACAGTAAGCATTCTTTATAAATCTACAGCGGGCCGTTATCGGCCCGTCAGGGTAGCTGACGGGCCGATAACGGCCCGCTGTAGATTTATAAAGAATGCTTACTGGGAAATGTCAAAATTGATTTTGTTTCCCTTCTGAAAAGGGCTCTATAAGAAAAGAATTTGCTCCCAAGTGAGGGGAGATGTGTGTGGGGGGAGTGGGGGAGGGGATGGAATAGCAATTTATGGGTTATACAAAAGTACTTCTTCCAAGGAAATGGCCCCCACATTGCCACCCAACGAGAAGCAAATTCGTTCCTTCTAATGAGATGACTTTTCAGCAGGTGTGCAGGAAAGCAAACAGAAGTTGTCTCCCTTGTGAAATTGTGAAAAAAAACCATACAAAGTCTATCCAGTCTCCTTGACGTCTCATCTGGGAAAGTTTAACACATATGTAGAGATACTAGCGTCCTATAAAGAGGACATTGGCAAAGAATCTAGACATCTAAATGCAAACAATGCATATCCTAATCAGACGCCACAGCGGTGTCTGATCAGGATCTACACTGTTTGCATTTATTAAGGAATTTCTTTAATTAAAGCTAATACTAAAAGCAAACCAGACAGACCATAAAATTGGCATGAATCTTTCTAAAGAGAAAAGTAGAAAAGTCTATTGGGCATTGATAAGTTTAAAGATGAATTAAATTGTACTACAAATGTTAAATCTCGGGTGTTAAACCTCTGCACCCCTTCCAGAAACCATGTGGCTAGGACCTGTTAGCTAATTGTCGTATCCTATGGACTAAATAACATTAATATTTAGCATATTTTGATTAAAAGTTTCTCTCATGACTGATTAATTAAATACATATTTAATTTTGGACAAAAAATCTTTGTGAACTTTGCATCATAATGTTGATGTCTTTGGTTCAGACCGAAAGGATAATGGCTTATTTGATTGGCAACGTCAGCAACTGTACCTCCGGTAAAGTACGCCTAGCTCATCATCAGAATCTGCATTGCGTGCATTTTAAATAGACAAGAATGCAAGGTTTCTTCATGCGAACAACGAAGACTCTGGTCAGACTGTGCGAATGCACAGACTGATTTGAGTCTTCGTCGGACGCTCACATCAGACGGTACGCCCTGTGCATTCGCGCAGTCTGATCAGTATCTTCACTTGGCACGCTTTGGACAGCCAAGGCTGCAAAACTTCTTTATGCGGAGAACGAAGACTCTGATCAGGCTGCGCGGATGCGCAGGCTGATCTGAGTCTTTGTTGGGCGCACTTGTCAGAATATGATGTACCAATGGGGTTAAAAGCAGTATTATCGCTGCACTGATATTTTTACGAGTGCAGAGGTATATTTTAACAGTGCAGCGTTATTTTTTTATAAGTGTACTGATGAAGGTATGTTTTCCTTTATATGATGCTAAACATAAGAAAATGTCTGATATGCGAACGGCCTCTGCAAAACGTGGAATACACGTTACCCAGATCAAGCTACGATTTATGGACACAATTTATTGCATAAAAAGCAGTGGCGCACGCTATTAACAGCTGTGCATTAACCAGCGAAAAGTCGTGTATTAACAAGGCTGTTAATGCACGGCTACGCAACTTTCAATATGATCGTACCGGGGCCACAGATTTGCTGCCGTTACGAGATGTGTACTGCCCGGTCTAAGAACGAGCATAGTCCGTGGAAATTGCGTTCGCGAGACATCGGTGAAAAGGCGAAACAAAATAGTGCAAGAAATAACGCGAAATGTAGCAAATGTTTTCAGTTTTTATGCAATAATAGCGATCGAACATGGTTTTTCATGCATTAACATTCGCCAGGTCCCGAGGGAGGTGTTGAAAACCGAGGCCTCGGTTTTCAACACCTCCCTCGGGACCTGGCGAATGTTAATGCATGAAAAACCATGTTTGATCCCTATATTATGAACACAATCATCTATCTAAGTCAACAAGCAGCTAATCTTATCAACTGCTTTTATATCATCAAAGTCATTTACCTATCCATGGATTGTAAATGTGCTTAACAAAGACACTAATCAGACTATACGAATACGCAGGCTAATCTTAGCCTTCGTTGACTGCTTTTCTCGTCAGTGTCCCATTCTCGCTTTGTACATTATATAACTTTACTAATAGGGAAGGTGAAAAATTAATAAGTTTTTTGCAGAAAATGTTTTCTGTCCAACATTAAAGATAGCTATCATAAAGTATACAAGTATTTAGCGTACATATGGGACACTAAGACACAGCCCTGTGCAAACAATGTAGACCCAGATAATGGTTAACTCAGACAGACAGGCTTGTGCAAACAATGTAGACCTAGATCAAACGCCCGCATAATCCAGTGTCTGATTAGGGTCTACATTGTTTGCCACTCATCCAGCAATTTGTAGACTCCTTAACAGGTAGTAAAATGGCCTTGCTCCAATTTTAGGATACGTTTAAAGTTAAAATGCCGGAACGGTTAAAGTATGTCTGGTAATACTCTGACACTGTAAGCGTTACCGTTTAAATCTTAAAATTTAAATAGAACCGTTTTAAATTTAACATGCTTCGTAAAATGACCAAGAGACAGCATTTTGAAACAGTTTCTTAATTTTTTCAGAAAACAGATTTTGACATTTAATGCAATTTGAATGAAATGTCAAATCATGTTTTTGTTTTCTGAGGAAAATTGGAAAACTATTTTTAATTTTACTACTTTATCCATTGAAGCTACTTTGTCCACTGGAGGGGACAGGGTTTCCCTGGAACAGCTGTTCAAGTCAAAAGTGATTTTTCTGGGTAAACGTCAGTCAAGAAGGACAACCCTGGAAGATGTCTTGAAGAAAAGGTCTTTGGGGCTGAAAGAGGCTCTGATTGTTACACTGCGTGTGGCCAAAGCCTTGACAGAACTGCATCAAGTTGGTCTAGTCCATGGTGATTTGACTGTGAAATCAGTCCTTGTTAGGATAAAGAAAAACGTATGTTATAATAATTACTTTTGTCCCAGCAGGCACACAGTGTTGAAACAACGTCGCTTAGATGTCAAGATGTTGGATCAACGTTGAATCGAAGTTTTTTAATGCCATGTGCCCGCTGGGTTTACCACTCCTTGGGCAAATTCAGCAGAAGAAAAGTCGATAATACTTTTCTTATTTTTCCAAGAAAATCTTTTGTTTGTTTGATTTGGGCTTAACGTCGCTTTCAACAATCTTTCAGTCATATCGCGACGGTGTCTGGATGTGGCAGGGAGCTCAATGCTCACTTTTAGAGTGCTGCCGCACTGAAATATCATGATATGATATTCCACCCAGTCACATTATACTGACACTGAGCTGACCAGTTCTGATTCCTAGCTCTTTCTTAATGCTGAGCGCCAAGCGAAAGAGCAGCTGGTACTATTTTTAAAGTCTTTGGTATGACCCGGCCAGGGATTGAACCCGCAACCTACCGGTCACAAAGCGGACCCTCTGCCACTGAGCCACTGTGCCGGTCCAAGAAAATCTAAAACAGTATATTGTGTATTTTGTATCGTGTGCAGAATTATTGGATTTCATGTATATATACAGCCACTTTCCTTTGTCTCTCCAAATCTCCGAAATATCAAAGTACCTGCTTATGTCAAAGTGAAATATCCGATCAATCGCACTTTGAGATAATGAGAGTTGACTGTATCCATGCTGATTTATTTGTAGGTTTTGGCTGGGGTGGCACTCCGATCATCCCCTGATTTTCAAGAGGAAGAGGCTGCGTTCATCAAGGATGTATCAGACTTTGGGGAGGTTCTGAGAACAGTCATACGAGCTATCGAAAAGCCCAAAGAATAAAAATGAAGTGTGTTTGAAATAAATGTAAATGTATATTCCAATTAAGATCAATTAACCCATTTATGCCGAGGGAATTCTTCTACTTTAACTCTCTGGACAGTTTCATTTCCTATATAATAGGTGTCTGGTTAGTTTTTATTATTGTCATGTTTTGTAGAAATATCTGAACTTAATGCAAACAGTGTAGACCCAGATCAGATGCCCTGTTCTGTGGCATCTGATCTGGGTCTACACTTTTTGCCGGTGTCCCTTTAATTGGACACTAGGCTTATATGGGTTAAGTGTTGACAAAAAAAACAACAAAAAAAAAACGGAATTTTCATAGACATCCATGTACATGTATTTCTACATTCTTGCATTTTGCTAAAGTTACTGTTAGAAAGGTAAAGAAGTAAGAAAAGCCTGTTATTTTACGGTCTTTTGGGAGATAGCAGTTAATTTCAACCCAAACATTTATAATTGAGCCGCAATGCCTGAAAACATGTTCCGTTGTGTGCGCCCAGCTAAGATTTGGACCAGACTGCACAATATTCCTCATTTTAAAAGGCTTTCCAAAAACAAATAAAATTAGAAATGTGTCCACAGTACACGGATGCCCCTGCTGTGGGGTACCTGACTATAAAACTGCAAAATTCTACTTGGTACAAATGCCTTAACATGAATCTAACAGGATCACGTACGCATGTACGTACACACATTCGTACACACGTACGGAACACTGAAAAACTATGTGCCCCAGTCATCATCCGATGCGGGGACATAAAAAAATAGAACTTATATGTATCGATTACCTCAGACCTATCGAAAAAAGTCATTTTTTGATTTTTTCACAATTTGCATATTTTTAATTCAAATCATTGCATTTTTAAATCTTAATTATCACAATTCAAACAAAACATGATGATATTCTAAAATTTAAAAGGTCTTCCAAAACACGTAAAAAAAAATTGATCTTTTGATGACCAAGGCTCTGTTGAAAAAAGCCAGATCAGATGCCCTGTTCTGTGGCATCTGATCTGGGTCTACACTTTTTGCCGGTGTCCCTTTAATTGGACACTAGGCTTATATGGGTTAAGTGTTGACAAAAAAACAACAAAAAAAAACGGAAATTTCATAGACATCCATGTACCATGTATTTCTACATTCTTGCATTTTCTGTTAAAGTTACTGTTAGAAAAGTAGAGAAATAAGAAAAGGCTGTTATTTTCCATTCTGTTGGGAGATAGCAGTTAATTTCAACCCAAACATTTATAATTGAACCGCAATTCCTGAAAACGTTTTCCGTTGTGTGCAAACTTCTACTTGGTACAAATGCCTTAACCTGAGTCTAACAGGATCACGTACAAATGTATGTACACACATTCGTACAGAAGGACGTACATTTGTACACACATACGGAACACCGAAAAACTATCTGCCCCAGGCATCATCTGATGCGGGGGCATAAAAAAATAGAACTTACATGTATCGATGACCTCGGACCTATCGAAAAACGTCATTTTTTTATGTTTTCACAATTTGCATATTTTTAATTCAAATCATTGAATTTTTTTATTTTAATTATCACGATTCATACAAAACATGATGATATTCTACAATTTAAAAGGTCCTCCAAAACACGTAAAAAAATTGATCTTTTTGATGACCAAAGCTCTGTTATAAAAAGCCACAGTTCCTGTTTTCACAATTTTGCATATTTTTCATCCAAATGAATGAATTTTAGCTGTCCTGATGTCAAAACTTGATGATATTCTTCATTTCAAAAGGCTGTCCAAAAAATTTTAAAAATTGAACTTTTTGATGATCATGGCCTTGTCAAAAAAAAAAAAAAAAAAAAAAAAAAAAAAAAAAAAGCCATTTTTTTCCTGTTTTCACAATTTTGCATATTTTTCATCCAATCAGTGATTTTTTCACATGAAGTATTGGAAACTAAAATTCAAACTGGGCCTAGTTGTTCAAAACTAACGATGTCGTTTCAGCAAAAAATATCAGAATATTGTACATTGTTAACGAAATGACCCTTAACGAGCTTGTTAAGCTACTCGTAACAACACTTTGAACAACTGGACCCAGGTCACTAGTGTTGCAAGTTAAAGCACATCCTTCTGAAGATATCTAGTTTTTCTGCTGATTTTTTCTTTTGGTTGTATTTCTGTCCTTTTTATTGGAAAGTTAGAAAATAAATGTAACAAATACACCACAATGACTTAACCGCTTTATAACACTATTGCTGGGACAATTAGTCTGATCCTCCATGTCTCTGTGGATATATTTAGGATATATTGTGTACATGGTAGTTTTTCATCAGTTACATTGTATGTCATTACCGTAATATAATAACTCTAAGTATTGGGACAGATGGGCATTGCAAGCTGTGTTGACCCAGATCAGATGCCACAGAATGCAGCATCTGATCAGTGTCTACAATGTTTGCCATACATACAGCAATATTTTAGACACATTAACCCTTAAAATGCCAAGAAAATCTGCACCTGAAAATGTCGTCTGTTTATGTCTTCTGCTGAATACTCTTGCAAACTTTTCAAATTTATTTTTTACATACAGGCAAACAGGGTGGACCCTAATCAGACTGGGTCCACACTGTTTGCAAAAATGACTTAAAATCACAAGCAGATGACAAAGCAGAAATTGTCATCATTGGCAGTTTAAGGGTTAAGAGGTAGTAGAATAGATTATTTTAAATTTTAGGACAAGTACGGTAAGCAGATAAGGTGTCCTAATACGCAGGGTATATACAGTACATTAACAAGTCTTAGTAATGTGTATCCTCATGTTCCCCCCATAAAATATTGTAAAATCTGGGATATGTAGGTTAACATTTTAACAACCTTTTTACCGCACATGTCATAATGTGTTTAATAACCAAAATGTACCTTAATCCACATATTATATAGTGAAATGCAATGGCTTGCATAGCTCCAGAGCAGTCTGATCTTATCAACCCATTTAGGTTGAGTGGACTCATCTACCTTAAGTTTTTGGACAGGTCTATTTCCAATATAAGGGGTGTCTGATAGTTTTTATTATTATCATGTTTAATAAAAAATCTGTGCTTAATGCAAACAGTGTAGATCCTGATCAGTTGCTGCACTCCGCTGCGTCTGATCTGAGTATATCCTGTTTGCCAGTGTCCCTTAAATGAGACGATAAGCCTAGATGGGTTAAACTTTAAAAGCAGAATACTCTTGACAATTTACCTAAGAATGTACCACCCCCCCCCCCCCCACCCCCCAACCCACCCCACACTTGAAGCTATTTTTAGTAATTTCTACAGGAATAATAAAATTCCCAATAGGAAAGATTTCCTTCAGAAGGCTATCACGCCGCATGATAAGTGTAGATGACCTCATGTCAAAAATCATATTGACGTCATTTGAAAACAGACTCCCAAGAAAGACACACTGAGTTTAAAATACAGGAACTATTTTCCTTGAGACTTGCAAATCTTATAAACAAACTTGTTCTATGCACTCATTTGTTTATCAGGATTTGCAATTCTCTTGGGAAATACTTCCTGCATTTTAAAGACAGGGTGGATTAACTTCTTTAAATTACAGGGGAAAAGATTTCAAAAACTTATCAAAGTAATGGTAAGTTACATGGATGTAAAATACATACTTATTGCTTTTTATCCATTTTTATGATCAAAAGTACATAACAGTTGTCTCTCATTTATCTTGAATAACCGCTTATCTCAACCAGATTTTCAAAGTACATGTATATCTCAAAGTGAAAATCTGGTTCCTGTTTAAACATGAGAAGTTCTCATGTTTAAACAGGAACCAGATTTTCACTTTGAGATGAGAACCTAACAACAAAATATTGTGGAAAAGAGGAACTAAGGAGCAATTTTTCTTTTCCACAATATTTTCAATATATCTCTAATTTCCAGGGTCAAGTTTCATATTCATTTGTGAAATGTGGTCCTCTGCTTTATTTTTTCCTCAATTCTGCAAATCAGGTACGTGTATGTGGAGGTACGGATATCTCAAAGTATTTCAGAGTCCTTTGGACTTCGAGATAACAAGAGTCGACTGTATATGTTAGTTTATCATGTGGAAAAGATCCTAACATGACAATCAATATGTACATGTTTTCTGGGCCATTGCTGTCTGGGTAGTTTCCTTTGAAGCTTGTTTCAGTTATAACAACAACAATATTAGAAGAATATTTAACAAATTTATAGCACCTCACTCTCACATACATGTATAAATGCATTGTAAATATAATCTGTTCCAATTTCACTAAGTACAATTTTTACATACCTCCAGATAAAGATCTTTTTAAACTGTAAAGTGTTGATATTTTTTTCATTTATCCATGAAACATATGTTATGGGTACCCATCAGATGCGCCTCAGTGAGGTGCTTCTGATGAGTACCCACAACACATATATTTTCACAGGGACATAAATAAAAAAATATCATCTGGAGGTATGATATTTACCACAAGTATTCTGACACAGGGCCTGAGCAAACAGTGTAGACCCCTAAAATGTGGCAAATGATCTAACAGTTTTAGTTGCTTTTTATTTGTTTTTTTTGTTGTTGTTTTTTTTTGTGTTTTTTTTTTGTTGTTTTTTTTTAACACATAACCAGGTGGGAAAACGGAATGGATAAAAATGGTTCATGTTTTATTCTTTTTTCACGTATTTTTTTTTTTTGTTTAATGTTAAGGTGTCAGAACATTTAAGGTAGGAATTTCAGTGCTCTAGAAAAGCTGTATATTTCCAGCATCATTTTTCTAATTTCTCCATCTAAATATAAATTGTTGGTACTTATTAGAAATGCCTTACAATTTTTTTTCTTTCTATTACAACTTTTATGACCTTGTTTGCTTTCCAGCCCACCAATCCCTTTCTGAAAAGGGGTCTCCTCTAGGAAGGAACAAGAATTTTACCAAATTACCCGAGTTCCTGAGTGACAGATTTTGCTATCAAGCGAACACAGTTCATTATTCTACTCGTCATATACTGTTTTTGCCAGTGTAATAGTACTATTCTCTCGAAAGATCAACAAAATTATTTGAATTTGAGTGAAAGAACAGTAAATACTGACAGAAAATGGTGTCATTCAACTTGTTAAATAGAAACGCTGACATAACTTCCCTGACATAATGACAACAACTGCATGATGTAACATCATGCAGTTGTTGTCATTATGTCAGGGAAGTTATGTCAGTGTTTCTATTTGGGCTGGTTTATGTCCTTTCTCCGAGACAAGGATGTCAAAATAAAATGCAAAAATGCAGGAAACTGTCTAAAAAACAGTTATGACATTGTGGAAAGAATTCACTAGTTACTAATATTATACTATCACTCTGTAAATTATAAAAAAAATTAACTTAGAAATTCCTACTTCACCTCTAGATATATGATAAAAACCCATTCTAAAATGGTGGGCAAGAGAAGTATAAAAAAAATGCAAGAAAAACCAAGACTTGAGGTGAAGGGATACATATGATAGATTTTCTACCATTTTTAACCCATTTATGCCAATTGGACTCTTCTACCTTCATGCTTTGGACCAGTCTATTTCCAATATAAGGGGTGTCTGGTTAGTTTTTATTATTATCATGATTTATAAAAATTGCTGTATTTGATGTAAACAGTGTAGATGCTGATCAGACACTGCATTCTGTGGCATCTGATCTGGGTCTATACTGTTTGCTAATGTCCCTTTTATGGGACGCTAGGCATAAATGGGTTAACAAATGAGACAAATTTTGTGATTTCCTGTTTGCTTTCCTGCACATCAAATCCCTTTTGAAAAGGTGTCTATTTCAAAAGGAAGGAACTTCCCCTTGTGAGAAAATTCTATCATTTTAGAGTAAATACCCATTCAGAAGAGAGGCAAAAAACATTGGGACAGAGTTGAGTCCCCTGAAAATGTGTGCATTGCCCATAACCTTTAGCATTCTATCGTATATACAGGCAACTCTCATTATCTCAAATTCCAGGAGACCAGAATTTTTGGTTTGTGATAACAGCAGTTTGAGATAAAAGTACAGATGAGATCTAAAGAACATATAATTAACTAAACAAAAGATCAACAAAATTATTTGAATCTGAGTGAAAGAACAGTAAATACTGACAGAAAATGGTGTCATTCAACTTGTTAAATAGAAACGCTGACATAACTTCCCTGACATAATGACAACAACTGCATGATGTAACATCATGCAGTTGTTGTCATTATGTCAGGGAAGTTATGTCAGTGTTTCTGTTTGGGCTGGTTTATGTCCTTTCTCCGAGACAAGGATGTCAAAATAAAATGCAAAAATGCAGGAAACTGGAACAACACTAAACCAGAATTGCCTATTTCATGTATATACTTTGACTTGAGCAATGGTTTGAGATAAGTTTGACTCCGTATCAATTAGTTTGACTTATCCAACAGTTTATGATGACAGTGTTTGAAATAATGAGAGTCAGCCATTTAAGACATGAATAAACATATTAATATTCACAGTACTGGGTACAGTAATGCAATATTGAGTAAATCAAATGGGACTATATCTGTAAACATTTCATTACAGTAAATCAAAGGCATGTAACTTTAGCAATAAAAACATTCGCAATTTAAGAAAACACACCTTCTGACATGTACTTCCAACAAAATTCAAATCAGCCTATGCATCCACACAGTCTGATTAGAGTCTTTGTTGTCCTTATGAATAAACTTTGCATCCATGGCTATCCAGAATGCCCCCATAAAAGATTCTGATTAGAATGTGCAAAAGCATAGACTGATTTGAATCTTTGCTGGGCACACACGTCAGAAGGTATGTTTTCTCACATTGCTGCATATTTAGTTGATAATGGCATCCTTAATGTGTCACACCATGAAAAAAGAGACTTTTGGGCACATTTAAGAAACAAACATCCTGTCTGTTAACATCAACCTTAACACTGGTCCTGCTGAACCTGGATATGCCCTGCCTTTGCAAACAAAGTAGATCCAGATCAGCTGGTTTCTTTAGAAGCCAACTGATCTTAATCTACACTGTTTGTCATTAAGCAGGTGAATTTGTACTAACAAGGCCACCTCTCTTTCAAAACACGTGGCCGTGTGTACAGCTCTTGTGTGCGGAGCACAATGCTCCATGCCAGCGAGACTTGGCCATTGACAAAGCCAAACCTCCAGCGTCTGCAGCGAAATGACAGGGCAATGATCAGACAGATCTACAATGTCAGGCCGCAAGACATTGTCACCACCAGGTCCAATGAGCTACTTGTGCGGCTTGGCATTGAAGATCTGGACCTCATTCTGAAGGAGAGAAGACTCCGATGGTATGGACATATGGAATGCTCCAATGGTGCAGTCAAGACAGCCTTTGACATACAGGTTGATGGAAAGCGTAGGCCTGGGAGGCCCAAGATGACATGGAAACAGCTGACAGAGAGGGATTGCAGAGTGGAAGCTCTCAGCTATCAACCCACATGATAGACATATCTGGAGATCTGGTGTGAGATCTGCCATGCGTGCAGCAAGCCAGCTATCTGGAAGGGGGCCCACTGGTGTGTATGTTGCCCCTGTACCTGCACATTAATCAAAAATTTGATTATATGATATGATATGATGAATCTGATTGGCTGTAAAGTGGGTGTGGCATCTTAATTTATTCAACATGGCAAGGGTTATTATGAGAAAATGTCTATGCGTAGTGATGGTCCAGACAGCCTACGTAGCTGTGCAGTCTCATGATACTATTATCCATTGATTCTTTAAGCAGGCGAGCAAGGCCCTAGTCAGAATGCCCAAATGAACAATCTGATCTGAGGTTTTGCTGCCCATATATTGCAGTAAGAGTTTGTTTCTCTGTTGTGGCTTTCATTATTCTGCAGTAGCCAATTAACCACCAATGCCTGAATCAAGCTGGCTGGCTTGTCTGGGCTTTTGCTCTCCACTATCCGAAAAACTGATTTTGTCATGCCATATGTGTGAGCATGAGAAAATGTACCTCACATGCCTAGTAACAACTCAAATCCATCTGTGCAGTCTCATTAGAGTTTACTGTGTGTTTATTTGTTTGTGCAAGGATCCAAAGTTTTTTTCCAGCAGACAGCAGAGGCTGATCAGTCTGCTGATCCATATAAACAGATTTATGTCTTCACTAGGTGCACATCTAAAAGTACATGATCATAACTGTATAAATAGTATACAAAAATGCTACAAAAACATTACCGTAATAACACTAAGTATTGGAACAGATAGGCCTTTGCAAATGGTGTGGACCCAGATCAGATGCCGCATTCTGCACTGTTTGCAATACATACAGCAACTTTTTAGACAGATCCATCAGTAGTAAAATGGACTATGTCAAATTTTAGGATAAGTATGGTAATGAGTTAAGGTGTCCCAATAGTTAGGGTAAATAAGGTACTTAAAAATGCTACAAAAACATTAATTAGGGAGATATTTTCAATTTCATAACATATGATTTAAAACAAATATTGCTAAAAACTCTTATAAACATGGAATTTATAAATACATTGTATTTACACAATATTTACAGTATTTTACAGAAATAATCATTTACAGCATTCAACAGTTATAAACAGGTATAAATACATTTCCTTTCAAAAAAACATGATATTTCAATCGAAGTTCCAGATAAGATGCTTTTTTTTTAACCAAAAATTTTGATTTTTTTTTCTTATTCCTCCATGAAAACATATGATGTGGGTACTCAATAGCAACCCCTCACCAAAGCACTTCTAATGAGTACACACAAAATACTTTTTCATGGAGAAATAAAAAAAAAAAAATTACCTTTCACCCCTCCTTATCTGGAGCTATATACAATCAATCAACTACACTGAAATCTCTTCATAACATAATTGCTTGGATTTAAGGCAAAGGCCATGTTAGCTAAACATTCATATTGTATCCAAACAGAAACATATAGATTATATAGAAAAAATGACCTTTTGTGGACATTTTTTCTATATAATCTATACCTTTTTGCTAATATATATCTTTTAGGGATTAATCTTTACATTGTAGTTTGTCAGCTTAACAATTACATTTGTATGTTGTATCCAAACAAAAATGTATAGATTAAATAGAAAAATGACCCTTTAAAGTCAGTTTTCTATATAATCTACATGTATATATTTTTTGTTTTTAGGGTCTTCTTAAAACTGGGCTATGTTAATTAAACAATCATGTTGTATCCAAACAGAAATGTATAGATTATATAGAAAAATGACCCTTTGTGGTCATTTTCTATATAATCTATACATTTTTGATCAGATGCAATATCTTTTGGGGTCAGTCTTTAAACTGTGCTATATTAACTAAGCAATCATGTTGTATCCAAACAAAAATGTATAGATTATATAGAAAAATCACCAATTTATGATTAGTTTTCTATATAATGTGTACATTTTTGCTCAGATACAACATCTTTTGGGGGTCAGTCTTTAAACTGTTATATCCAAAACCATGCTATAATGAACTATGTTATAAAGCTGTTCCTGTGTACAGTAAATAAATAAATAAACAGCGTGAAAAAGACAATGGCATTATGGCACATTTATCTCAAAGACAGAAATGACGACCATTTTTAAGTCTGATATGGAAATAAAGGAACACTCTGACCTAGATCTACATTATTAACTCAGCCATTTCTGTCATGATATTTATGGATTTAAGGTATTATATACAGCAGCTCCAGATATGAGGAGTAGCTTATTTCTCAATGAAAATACACTACAACTTCTTTATAACACGGTTCATTATAACACGGTTTTGGATATATCATGGTTCAAAGATGGATCCCAAAAATGTATAGATTATATTGAAAAATGACCATAAATGGTCATTTTTCAATATAATCTATACATTTTTTGTTTGGATATAACACGGTTGTTTAACTAACACGGTTTATGCTATGGACCCCAACAATAGTGTTATAAAGAGGTTGTGGTGTATCCTGAAATAATAAAAAATATCTGGAATCTCCTGTTATCTAGCTCTGTGATTCTGCTGTGCTGTAGGATCTGTATCTGTGTATTTCCTATGATCTGCTCAAAGATGGTCTTTTTTTTTTTTTTTTTTTTGCTTCATGTGGTGCCTATGAAGATCAATTTATTATTCTTACCCTGAGATTTTATGAGTGATATGGGCTGCGCCATGCAAAATCGTGCCTTCATGCATATGCAAACAGAGAAGGCCCAGATCAGACTGCACATCAGTGCAGTCTGATCAGGGCCTTACCTGTCTGCTAACAGAATCATTGGATACTACAGAAGGTACAAATGGAGAGCAGAGGCCAGGGCCCGGTTGTTCAAAGCATCGTTAGCTTAACGAGCTCATTAAGGGTCATTTCGTTAACTGTTTTAGCAGATTCAATATACAATATTCTGATATTTTTTGCTGAAAAAATGTGAGTAGCTTTTGCACTGCAAAAGCTACTCACATTTTTTCAGCAAAAAATTTCAGCATATTTGCGTATTACTCGATGTAAATTTTAACAAATCGTTAACTATCGACATCGTTAGCTTTGAACAACTGGACCCTGGATGATATTTTGCACATGCACAGGATGATCTGAATCTGCACATTCTGCATGTGTTCTATGGCAGTATTTTGCGTGACACGGTCCATGTAAAGGAAATGCGTTGTACTTAAACATTTTATTGTAATAAAAGAAAAATTATCCTAGAATTACCACCAAATTTATCACTGAGGCAAATCCAATGATAAACATCCGAAAATTTCGAACACCAAAGTTGCAGACAAAAGGTCATATTCAAACAATACAGACCCAGATCAGACTGCTCCATAAGGAGCTGTCCAATCAGGGTCTTCATTGTTTTCCATTCCACAAAGCATTTGAAGAGACAAATTCATAAAAAAGCAAAATAATATAATACATGTATATATAATAATTAAGCAATTTTATTATAAAAAATATTCTAAAATCAAATGATCAGTATCCCATTTACCCTAAATATTCAGATAGGACAGCTTCACTCCTTAACATTCTTGTCCTAACCTTTGAACAAGTCTGATGTTATAACCCTAAGTATTTGAGACAGACAGGCCTGAGTAAACAGTACAGACCCAGATCAGACATTAACATGGCATTTGAACTGGGTGTACACTGTTTGCTACTCATCCAGCAATATTTTGAACACATAAACAGGTACTATTGCATAAAAAGCAGTGTTGCATGTTATTAACAGCCGTGCATTAACGGGCAAAAAGCCATGTATTAACAAGGCAATTCACGCACTGTTAATGCACCACTACACAGCTTTCAATATGATTTAACGGGGCCACATATTTGCTGCTATTAAAAGATGTGTACTGCCCGGCCCTAGAACAAGCATAGTCTGTAGAAATTGCATTCAGGAGACATCAGTGAAAAGGCGAAACAAAATAGTGCAAGATATAACGTGAAATGTAGCAAATGTTTTCAGTTTTTATGCAATAATAGTGATCCAACATGGTTTTCAATGTATTAGCATTTGCCAGGTCCCTTGGGAGGTGTTGAAAACTGCGGCCTCCGGCCTCAGTTTTAAACACCTCCCACGAGACCTGGTGAATGTTAATGCATGTTTGTTTGTGTTGAGGTTTTATGGCCCAGTCAACCCAATGTGGTCATGTCCAGCGCGGTCAGTTTACCTAACCACGTTTACTGGGCAGGCTTAGTCCTCTAAGCGGTTAACCAGTATTGTGCACATTCTTTCGCCAGAAACTGACAATTGCCCTTCTCGAATCAGCGGAAGGGAGAGAATGACCATAGAAAATATTTCATGATCAATCTCCATGAAAGAATGTTGCTGACTGCATGAAAAACCATCTTTGATCCCAAAGTGAAACAGACTGACAAAATATGGGAAAAGTATGGTAAGGTTTAAGGTGTCCCAATATTTAGAGTAAACTACCTGGGCCCAGTTGTTAAAAACTAATGATGTCGTTAGTTAATGTATCGTTAACTTTAATCATTAAATATGGCCGATACGCTAATATTTTTACTGAAAAAATGTGATTGCATTTGCAAAAGCTACTCACATTTTTCAGCAAAAATACCTGTGAATTAGATATTGTACTTACTATAACAGTTAACATTTTGACCACTAACAAGCTTGTTAAGCTAATGATGCTTTGAACAACTGAGCCCTGCTGATGTGTCTATGAACTGCTGAATTAATGGCAAACAATGTAGACCCTGATCAAATACTGCAGAACTCTGTTTTAGGTCTACATTCCTCAGGCCTGTCCGTCCAAAAACTTAGGTTATATGCAGTTAAGCAATCTAAAGTCAAAAGTAATGATCTCTACATATCTGAAGAGAAATTTACATCTGCATCACAATTTACCGTAAGTATTCAGTCAGACAGGCCTCAGCAAACAGTGTAGACCCAGATGAGACACCGCATTATGTGGCATCTCATAAGGATCTACACTGTTTGCTGCTCATCCAGCAATTTTTAGACACAACATCAGGTAGTACGAGGGATGTTCGAAATGAATTGCTTATTGTCTTCTAGCTCGATATCCACGTGGGGCATGATAAAAACAAATACATACCTGTATAGGGTTATTCAATATCTACACAATGGTGTATAAATGTACATGTTAGACTAAATGTAAGACATAAAATTTGCCATTTGAATACACGCAGTCATTGACCACTGAAGTAAAAATGGTTGGTAGAAGCGTCGACAAAAAAGATGAAATACGGGCTTACATCAAAGCTCGCTCAAAACTTAGTTGTTCTGATGACTGAAATTTCTACTGCTTTTGGACCTTCTTGTGTGTCTTATGACACAGTTCGGCGGTGGAAAAAGAAATTTGAGTCTGGTGTAGAGTCCATCAAAAATGCATCGAAATCAGGTAGGCCAAAATCTGCATCTCTTAAAGAAATCATTTCCAAAATAAAGGAAATCATTGAAGGAGATGCCAGATTTACAGTTCGTGATATTGCACGAAAGGTAGGCATATCACTATCAATGGTTCACCTTATTTTGAAGAAGCATTTGAAAGTCAGAAGGATTTCTGCTAGATGGGTGCCACATCTGTTGACTGACGAGCAAAAGAGGCAATGGGTTAAAGTGGCCAAAAAGCTGCTTCAAATGTTTCCAAAATATGACAAAAAGCAGTTTGCCAATGTCGTCACAGGTGATGAAACCTGGGTCCATTATTTTGAGCCCGTCAGAAAGGTTAGCAATAAGATCTGGGCCACTAAACACAGCAAACGCCCAATAATTGCCAAACGTTCTTTGAGTACAAAGAAGGTTTTGTATGCAATCTTCTTCTCTGGTGAAGGAGTCGCAATAAAAGTGCCAGTGAAAAAGGGCAAAAGCATCACCGGAAAGTACTACAAAGACGTAGTACTGAAGAAACTGAAAAAGTATTATCAGAAACGACGCCCTGCCACTGGTTTAAACATGTCCGTCTTCTACATGACAATGCCCCAGCTCATACCTCCGCAACAGTTACGGCGTTTTTTAAGAAAGAAAAAAGTAACTGTTTTGCCTCCCCCCCCCCCCCCCCCTCCCCTCCCCACAAGACCTTGCCCCATGTGATTTCTTTTTGTTTCCGAAATTGAAGGCATTCCTTGCTGGGCGGAAATACCAGTCCCAACAGGCACTTGGATCTGCCATTCATCAGTACCTTGTTACTGTGCCCAAATCAACGTACCGTGACGCCTTCAAGAAGTGGATACATCGGCTGAAACTTTGCATTTCTAGCCACGGGGAGTACTTCGAGGGCATGAAATGAGTACTTCTGGGCTAACTTGAAATTTGAAGTCTCCAGATAGAAATAAGCAATTCATTTTGAACATCCCTCGTAAATTGTACTTGTTCAAATTTTAGAATAAGTATGGTAAGGAGTTGAGGTGTCCAAATACTTAGCATAAATAATTAACCCTTGAAGTGCTAATCACAACTGCTGCAAACAATATTCTGATTTTTTTCTGAGAAAATATGGCTTGACATTTGACATTTCATGTGAATCATCTCTCTAGCTTTGGCAGACAATTTACTGTACATGAAATGCGAAGTTTTATTTCTTGAAAAATAATAACAATAAAAATTAGAATGTCATCTGCTACAATTCTGCCAACAGGGATTTAAGGATGAGAATTTTAAAACAAAGACAGAATGACAATGAAATGATGCAAGGACTTCAAATAAGGCTCTGTAATCTGGTTCATAAGCATAAATTATGCAAATATGGTGCTTTAATACATACCAATAAAATATTGCATTGTACTTTAGTTTTGTCTTTTTAATTATTTCTCTTTAGGGAAAAAACACAATAGTCTATGAATAAAAATCATTCTATTTTCAAATTTTCAGACTATGGCCATCTTCAGGAATAGAACACTTTATTCAACTAGTTGGCATCCATCTTTGCTTCAAGCAAAGATGGATGCCACCTAGTTGAATAAAGTGTTCTATCATCCCAGTAGGATCATGATGTTTATACAATGTCACATCAACCTCGCCACTTTCAACATTATTTAAGTCATAGCCGTAAGTTATATAGACAATGGAAGGGTGATAATGGAGGCTCTGTGCACTGAAGTGCCATATAGTCATAAGCTGTATTCCACCTCCAGCAGGAAACGAACCTGGGACCTCATGATCCAAAGTTGGGACTGCTACCCGCTCTGCCATCTTAACACTTTTATCCCAAATTATCACCATAAATCAAAGGTGAGAATAGTCCCTAATAATCGATCAATCCTGAAATCTAAAATTCAGTCCAAAAACTACTTTAATTTTTCTTATTTCTCAATAAAAACATATGTTGTGGGTACTCATTAGAAGTGCCTCCCCATATGTTTTTTAATGAGAAACATGAAAATAATCATGTGGCTACTCCCTCTTTTCTGGAGATTTGCAACAAATAATTAGTATAATACACTACAACATCTTTATAACACTGTTCGTTATAACACAGTTTTGGATATAACACGGTTCAAAGATGGATCCCAAAATTGTAAAGATTATATTGAAAAATGACCATAAATGGTCATTTTTCAATATAATCTATATATTTTTGTTTGGCTATAACATGGCTGTATAACTAACATGGTTTATGTTATGGACCCCAACAATAGTGTTATAAAGAGGTTGTGGTGTAATTTGTTCTTACAGTTATTTCAGGCATATATTAACCCAAATAACTTCTTTTGACACAAAGGATGGTCTTGTGAACAAGTGTAAAAGTGAAATTTCATGCTTAAAATGCGAGTCTTCAATCCTGAAATCAGGATTAATCCTGAAGTTTCCCATCCCTGCACAAATATAGCCATATGTGAAATCATGTATTGAGATGTCCCTACATTGGAATGGTCCCTGTTGATTATGCTACTGATGCCTCCCTCATTACTGTCACCCACCTGAAAATGTAAAGACAAAGGATAAAGAATAGTGTTTTATATAAAGGGAAATGCAAGGTTGGTGAAGAATGTAGCTCAGAGGAAAGATCCTGACAAATCATGCATTTTGAAATAAAAAAAAAAAAAGTTAAAAAAAAAAAAGGATAAAAACTATGCAAATTAAAGATGTTTATAGATTCCAAAACCATTATCTAGGGCGCAGCCAGAAAGGTGACAAAAGTACTGCCTCCAATTATAGGCCCATATCATTAACATGTATACTTTGTAAAGTCTTAGAGCACAAAGTTGCTTCAAACCTTGTAACCCATTTGGACTCTCATCAGCTGCTTTACAACCTTCAGCATGGGTTCAGGTCCAAGAGGTCTTGTGAGACACAGTTGGTGATGTTGATGGAGGACATGTCTCGGAAATGCCATAGCGGGGCAACAGACTGATCTCATTCTGCTAGATTTTAGCAAAGCATTTGACAAGGTCAGTCATGAAAAGTTGCTACTTAAGCTTCACCTCTATGGCATTCGTGGGCATGTTCTTCGCTGGATCAAAGCCTTTCTTGCAAATAGATCACAGACTGTTGTCTTGGAGGGTGAAAAGTCTTCTCAGGTATTGGTTACCTCAGGTGTACCACAGGAATCAGTGTTGGGACCAATCTTATTCTTGGTCTTCATAAATGACCTTCCAGATCATATTAGGTCAAAGGTAAGGTTGTTTGCCGACGACACTGCAGTTTATCTGGTCATATCAAACCTTGAGCAAGCCAAATTACTTCAAGAAGATCTTGACAGGTTAGGAGAATGGTCTTTTAAATGGGACATGGAATTTAATCCCAGCAAGTGCACAGTTATCCATGTGACACACTCCAAGACTGCAATCCCCTCTCAGTACACCCTATATGGAGAAATGCTGGAATCAGTTAGTAGTTCCAAGTACTTGGGAGTGAAAATAAATGACCGCTTGACCTGGAATGATCACATCCAGAACACGGTAACCTCAGCAAACAAAACTATGGGCTTCCTTAGAAGAAACATCTGTACAAAAGACCCAGGCATCAGAGAAGTTGCTTATAAAACCCTAGTACGCCCAATACTTGAGTACTCATCCCCGGTTTGGAGCCCCTATACCAAGTCAAACATTTATAGGATAGAAATGGTTCAGAGAAGAGCGGCACACTGGACTCTGGGTCGTTTCTCTCCATATGATAGTGTTTCAAGCATGCTGGGTGAGCTTGGGTGGAGGTCTCTCGAGGATAGGCGTACAGATGCTAGATTATGTCTGTTTTATAAAATAGTGCACGGTCTTGTAGCAGTGCCACTTCCATCATATGTTGTGAATTCCCAGTATCCACACGCCATTCAAAGTCACACCCACTAGCTTTCAGACAGATCCATACAGTTGTCGACTATTACAAGTACTCTTTTTTCCCCCTCGCCATTGTCCAATGGAAAAGGCTGCCACCAAGTATAGCATTACTGCCAGATATTGATTCTTTCAAACTGGCTGTCAGCAGTCTGACCTACTCCATGCCTTAGACCGGAAGCATTGTTTTTAGCCTTTTATCTTTGCACTTTGTCTTCATCGGACTTTTAACATTTTAACTTATTATCTTTATTTCACCTTCACCTGTTTTTATCTGACTGTACTGATTTTTAAACTTTCGCTGCACTGATACTCGGTCTGAAGCACACCGGACACCTGCACATAATCCCCGCAAGGGATGCTGCAGTATCAATAGACCGATAATATTTAATAAAGTTCTAAACATTTCAAAACTTTAAATAAAATCTTCTTTCTGATTAAAATTAATGCAAATTTCAAGCAAAATCCATAAATGCCTAGAGAAGAGGCTATATAAATTAAATCCATCCAGGCGTAAGAAGATGTACCTGTTTTAAAAAAACTTGAATGTTAAAAATCTTTAAAGTTCAATTGAGTGGAGTCAAGCAAAAAATGGCCTTCAAACATGAGCAAAATACAGGTTCCGATCATCCACAGCATGTGTAAGATATCATCAAGCCTTTTGATCTCCACTGTTGGTAAGCAAAGGCAGTAACTCTGTCAAAAGTTAACAGATTTTGCCCATTAATCCATTTATGCCAAGTGAACTCTGCTACTTCAACTCTTTGGACAGGTCCTTTTCCATTTTAAAAGGGATGTCAGGTTGATTTTTATTATTACTATGTTTTATAGGAATTTCTATATTTAATGCAAACAGAATAGACCCTGATCAGATATGGCATTCTGTGGAATCTGATCAGGGTCTACACTGTTTGCCAATATCCCTTTTATGGCATGCTAGGCATATATAGGATCACAATCCCAAATCACTCATCCCAATATAAAAGTGTATGCAAAATTTGAATATAAATCCATCAAACACTATTCGTTAGAGAGCACAAACCAAGCCTAGATGGATGGATGGACTGACAGATAATGGACAGACAGACATGACGGAGAAAATATAATACCGTGACACTATCTAGTGACAGCGTATAATCAAAAATTCAAAAAGTTATCTTTTTTGGTAATCTGGGAAAAATAAGGGTAAATATGCTATATGTTGGCTTGTCTGGGCCTTCAGGGGTGGCCCATGTAATTTTGCATGTTGCCTGGTTCCCGAATCAACTTACTTTTCTGTGGCTGAAGCGCTGTCTGTCCGGAACACAATTGGTTGGGTATTACTGTGAGACAACTGGAACAATAAACCTGGATCCACTCCTTCATAGAACTGAAACAAATGTTCAATATTTAAATACTGAATTTTAATATCACCTATGACATTGTAACCTTTACACCTCTCTGCGCTAATTCAGCAGACAACAAATTGATGGTATTTTTCTTATTTTTCTAAGAAAACAGGCTCTGACATTTCATGCAAATTGTCTCCTTGGGAGACAATTAATTTGCATGAAATGTCAAAGCCTATTTTCTTGGAAAAATAATTCAAATATTTAAAAATGTTGTCTGCTGAAAATTTCACCCAGCATGCTAAGTGTTAAAATGTTTTCCATAGCTCTACATAAGGTGTTTCTTTTTTCCTTTTTTCTTTTTTTTTTCAACCAAATAACAGTACCAGCCCATTACAATGCTCTGCTTACCCATTACCATATTTATTCCAATATAAGCCCCCCTCTCTAATAAATGCCCCATCCTACTTTTCTAGGAAAAAAGCATTACTAAACACATGCAAAATAAGATTAGGCCATCAAAATGTCTTAGTTTTTTGGCCCAGAATTGCAACACTCAAGGGGCATATATTAGAATAAATATGATATATCCTTTTTATAAAATGTCAACAGTACATTATTTATATATGTAACATTTGAATATCATATGAAAGAAGAAAAGGTAAGAATTTATGTGCATATTATTTTTTAATGAATTCTTCATTTTATTCATTAACTATTAAGAAAGTCTTTGAACTTCTGAAACACTTGTCTTATAATAATAATATGAGCTTTTTTGTGACTCCTTTTTTTTCTAGTTCCATTTGTACTAGTTGCCAAAGAAACTGATACTTAGAACCCCAGGTAAAAATTTTAGCAGATAACATTTTGAAATATTTAACTTTTTAGTTCCCAAAAAACAGGATTTGATATTTCATGCAAATTGCCTCCAAAGGAGACAATTTGCATGAAATGCGAGATCATATTCTCTTGGAAAATAAGAAAAATATCATCAATTTGTCTGCTGAATTAGCCCATGTGCCCAGAAAACAGCATTTGATATTTCATGCAAATTGTCTCCTTAGGAGAATATAGGAAAATTATCACAAAATTTTTCTTCTGAATTATCCAATGATACATTCTATAGTATCCAATGATTCTGGCATGCGCAAAGTATCATCCAAGCCTTTGCTCTCCACAGTCTGTGCTATCCAATGATTCTGTTAGCGGACAGCAAAGGACCTGGTCAGACTGCGCGGATGCGCAGGCTGATCTGGGCCTTTACTGTTCGCAAATGCCCTAAAACATGTTATTGCATGACCCGGCCCAGACTGTGCAAATGTGCAGGCTGATCTGTCACAAGGCAAACATATCTGAAGGAAAGTTTCTCATGCTGCTGCATACACATGCATATTTACCTCTGTGAATCTTACAACTTCATAACCGAGCAAAACCATGCTTTCTTTAGCTGCCTGATCCTGAAACATAAAAGGTCATATCAAGGTCATGGAATACATTCATCATTGTACATAAGCAGAATTAATTCTTAGCTCTCTGGTTAAAATCTTTAGCAGAAGACATTGAATTTTTTCTCATTTTTCCCAGAAAACAGGTTTCGACATTTCATGCAAAATGCCTCCAATAGAGACAATTTGCATGAAATGCTGTTTTCTTGGAAAAATAAGAAAAATATAATCAATTTGTCATCAGCTGAATTAGCCCAGAGTGGTACAGGTTAAAAATTAATGCCACAAGAAAGTAGCCAAGGACAAAATGATGATGATGATTTTGCATTGTAAGTCTCTTTTAACCCTTAAACTGCCAATCACAACAATAGTCGTCTGCTTTGTCGTAGGCTTGTGATTTTAAAAGTCAATTTTGCAAAAAGTGTGGGCCCAGATCAGACTGTTCCTCTAGGAGCAGTCTGATCTGGGTCCACACTGTTTGCCTGTATGCAAAAAGAGGGTTTGAAAAGTTTGCAAGAATATTCAGCAGATGACATTTTCTGATGCAGGTGCATAGCAAGATGATGAAAGGATGATAATGAAAAGTTCTGTGCATTAAAGCACTCTAGTCATGACAACAATTCTACTTCTACTGTCCTTCCTCTGGAAAGACGTTTTCGCTTGAGGTTTTATTCTAAGTGAAAATGTTTTCTTCTGATTGACCAATTTTTTTTTTTTCTATTTCTGTGCTTTGCTTTCAAATATTTTCTGTAAAATTAATTTTAGGGCCAAAAATGGGTCTGGCCAATGCAAGTACTACAGTAAACTGGATTTTTGGAAAAATTTCACTACTTTTAAATTATTGATAGTCTATAACAAAATGGTGAAAATTTCAGAAATTTTGAACAAGTGGATCTCTTTGAAAACTTGCATCAAAACTACCTACCTTGTCGATTTTTGCATAATTTGCAGACATTATTACTGTGGGAAAAATGGAAAATTTCTAAAGTTTTTAAAACCACTGAACAGAATAAAACTTTTTGTGCATATGTAGTTACGACAAAAGGTTTTGCATCAAATTATGACAAAAATTTGCTAATTTACTTCTTCAGAGTAAAGCGCCAAGCAAAACGTGACTTTCTGAAAGATGTCGAAGCAGAGTAAATACGGTAAATGTCCTAAAATTTTGTACACCAAAGTTACCGATAAAAAGACATGTGCGAACAGTGCAGATCCAGATCAGTCTGATCAGGGTCTTCACTGTTTGTCATTCCACTAAATATTGCAACGGAACACCAATGCCGGGTCGAGTTAATAGTTGAAAAACTGATCAGAGGTCAGGGGGCAATGGTGCTATTACAATATTTATGTGTGGATCCGACCTGGGCCGTGCTCAATGCTCTGTGGAAGTAAATAAACAGTCAGGCATTGTTACAATATATTAATTTATTTGACTTTCCCTTAGCAAATTTTCCGTAGAATAGAATATAACTTAGAGGTCTTATGTAATTAAGCAAATGATAACATAAGCTCATATGCGGTGGGGTTTGCAGTTGTTAAATTAGGCCACTTCAAAATCTCGAAGTACACCCAATAGAAGAACTACATAGAACTAGGTTTGCAGCGGCGTCTGTATACCAATCCTTAGAACGTAATTGAGCATACGTTCCATGCAATAAATTTAACATACAACCATCTATATGCAATTAAACAGTCAGACACCAAAGTATCACTAATCCTGCGTTGCCAACACTAATACATTATCAAATCCTCAGTTGCGGCTATATAACTCAATCTATTCTATATAAAATAGGCTTTCCAGTACAACCATACAAGCCCAAATCACCTGTATTATGAGAGTGCAACGGGTAATTGTTAATTAATCCTGTCAGTTGTCGCACATGTATCTGCTGTCAGTCGTGATTACATGCAAACTCAGCTGTCAGTCGTGTCTATATTCAATTCAAGCAAATATATTCAATTCTATTCTATGTGCGAGCTCTCAACATGCATAAACGTCAGCAGACACATACAACAACAACTAACGTTATTTATGACTAAATATTAGCAATATGAATTAAATGTTATATAAAATTCTCCGAAAACCACGAGTAAAAGACGTTTCTCCTACATAGGTGGTGTGTTCACCTATATAGGCGGAACAGTCCTGTCGCCAGTCTTAGTACCGAGGATGTGAATAAATGTAATATTGTGCCTAAACCTCAAATGCTACGCCCATACCAGTGATGCACAAACATCCATTCAAGCTTTACAATCATACACCCATATGGGCGCGCATTGGAAAAGTTTGACTAAGCAAGACAAAATGATGTGAACACACTAATGTTGCTTTTCACAGTATGTCTGAATGAATATGGGTAAGAACAAATACCTAGAATGTGCTAAAAATGCGTATTTTCGGCTATACAGACGCCGTAAACAACCTCCGCCGACATAGGAGAACCTGCGCCTATTCAGGAGAACAAACGCCTATTTGGGAGAAACTTCACCAGGACAGGAGAAAAACACAAATACCACTTTATACATACACAGACATATATTTCTGCTTAGCAATACCTATACCAACGGTTTACAAAGTCTCAGACCTATGCAATCACCTCCCGATATAAACCGTTACTGTCGGCAGTATTTGTGTACGCCTATACAGGAGAAACACACCCAAAAATGCACAGGAAGAGACATATATTTCACTAAAGGTCTTTAACACTGATAAATGATTTTGTAATGATTATTATACTTGTTAATATAGAAAACCTGTGCCAACTTCGCCCGAAAAGGTAAAGTAAAGATAGTGAATATAAAGAGAAATGGGTTTCATCCTGAAATGATAGTATGGAGTTCCAGATAAGCTGAAATGAGTCAGCGAGTTGGTTTAAAATACCTGGCTGGGGCCAAGCATAGATTTCTTCATTGGCATTTCTCCTCCGACCAAATTGTATGCGTATTATAAATCAGCCTCAAAAATTAGGAGAACCCGATTCTTGGAGAAAAATAAACCAGCTTTGTTTAGGCGGAAGCCTTAGACCACTCGGTTGCTAACAACAAATGCAACCGGATGAAAGCAACAGACGCATTGTATTTATACTGTTGAGGCGCGCGCCGCATGACGTCAATCCCAGTCATACGGAGTCCTCGGATTTTACGGCATAGTACGGTGTATTGGGATTATCAAAGGAAGGTCAGCAAAACGTGTTTGAAATAGGAATAAACGAGAAATTAAAGGGGAATAAAGCAGATCATGGTATGTGAAGTTTAATATAAGATCGAATTTCATAATTTAGTGCGGAAATAAGCATGGCAATGGGTATTTACATGGAAAAATGCTAGCGAAGTTGGCGCATGTTCGTTCGAACTTGGATCTTTTCGGGTCCAAGACAATTGTTTACAACAACAATGATATGACAAAAACAAAGAAAATCTTTGTGTTTGCCCTTCTTACAAGTTATTTACACAGGCAGCCGTGAGAATAACAGGAAATAGCCAGGTGCCGTTACAACAGCCCCCCTACCCATAAAAGGCATGGCCCCCATGAGAAGGTACAGTAAGTATTTACATGTAGCCTGGAAAGCTGGATATTCCAACATTTGTGTTTAAGGAGGCGACTGGGTATGATACTTTTATTCTCTAGGCAGCCTTGTAAACATTTACATAAATCATGTTAAAACCTGCATACATGGGTATGTAAAAAGAATACAATTCAACTTTTAGTTCAGTTAAAAAAAAAAAAAAAAAAAAATATATGTCAGACATATAGTTACCTTACGTAATAACACATTTTAGTGAATCGTGCAAATGGTGACTCGTCCATTTTCAAAGGGAAAAGACGGTAGTTTCTTTAAAGTAGCAACTGGATTCAGAGTGAACTCGAAGTGTTACCTGTACAAGTTCATCCAAGCCCAGGTACGTAAGAAAAGATGGCATTTCGCGCAATGAATCACCATGAGCTTTAATTCTAAAAGAATGGAAACTTATAAGACATTTCATTGGTATGATAAGAAATATTGCTTTTGCCTCACATTACTTCAAAAAAAAATATAAGTGAAGGTACACAGACAATACCACAAACATGAAACACAGCCCTACTGGGGCACAAAAATTAAGCAGAGATGAACAATTGATGACAAAACAGACGCCACATATTAAATCACGGATACACAACAAGCAGAACTACACCAGACTTCGCATTTACATTATAGTTCTGAGACACCTTATGGTGCCATTTAATATGTCCATGAAGAACATTTGACAACATTTTTTTTTTTTTTTTTTTTTTTTTACATAGCTCCATATGAGGCGCTTTCTTTCCAAAAACATGCTATGGGCACCCATCAGAAATGCCTCTGAGCAGTGCCCACAACATACACCCCATGGAGAAATAAAAAAAAACATCAGCTCTCTCGGTCAGAAAAAAAAAAAGAATTGCACTCCATATAGAGCTAGGACATCATATACACCACATCTGGAACTTAACATCTTACGTATGCTTCCTTTGAGCAAAAATTGTGGTTTACGGCGAATGGATACACATATAGGATAAGTTAATCCCCGGAAAAGAGAAGCAAGCTCTTTGGTTTAAGAGCGTGCACCACTCTCCCTGGGGTAAGGAAAAAGGTAACAAAGAAAAAAAAAAGCGAACAGGAAGCTACAATTGTCCTCCCTTATACCAGTTAGAAAGTTAGATGTATCCATTCCCCTAAGTCTACCCTACCTTAAGTACAAAAATGAAAGAGCAACATATGTAAAGACAGTATGCTTTTCCGAAGGAATTTGTAAGGTCCTAGGATATTATTTAAAAAATATATATATATTTATTTATATATATATATATATGTCTTACCTTAATTCAAACATCATTTCAAAGAGATTTGTTCTTAATCACAACATTTAATCAAATGTTTGTACTAATCCTATATTTATATATTTATTTTTGTACAGACGGACCAGCGAGTATTCAGACACAGAGGTTTCCTAGGACCCAGATACTAAATGTTAATTAAGGTGATAACAAGGTCTACTTTATTTCAGTTTTTTTTTTTTTTTTTTTTTTTAAAAACCTGTGAAATTCACTGAGATTTTACCCTAAATCTAAAAATGATATTAATGATAATATATGTACAAATACAAATTAACTAGATCTAACTAAGAAACTAAAGAATCCTATGATATTCTGTCCTGGCTTGATGTTCCTATCTCATAAGTTCAGTATATATTTTGTTTTCAGTTATTACTTTAGCTAGGAATGGTTTATAATTGAAGATTCTTTTGATTTAATTTGTTACGAAACGCGGATGAAATTACACTTTCTGAATCGCGATAACACTGCTTGACTTCTGGTCTTGGCTTTTCACCTGTCGTCTGTGATTGACTGGACACCACCAGCTTTCGAAGTCCGTATTGATACAGACTGCATACATATTGAGAACTTGATATGGATCTGATTGTATCAGCTCCTGAGTTTTCTTATTTGCTGTGCGTTTTATTTTACATACCAACGTCCAAGATGTGTTAGCATACTTGAAAATTTGTTTACAAATCGGTTAAATGACGTAAACGTTTTCGCACAATTTTCTTCAATCCGTTCAATCTATAATATTCACATTCACTCTCTAATTCTAAAAGAAATTTTCTTTCTCTAGGTAGAATAGCAGGGCTTGATAGTGTACAGCCATTTCTCAAGTAATTTAAGATTAGACGAAAATGGGAGGAGTCTCTGTCTACGAAGATGCTATTTCCCTGTGTCATAATGTTGGATTCCATATCAGTAAAAAGTGAGTTCGGATCTTTTCTTAAGGTCATTCTACTTGTTTCAAATCTGACTCCTCCAATATTAAGAATTACTCTATTTGTTTGCATTTCACGTAAATGAGATAGTTCAGTGTCACCGTCATCATCATCACTTTTGTTATAGTTATTCTCTTCACTCTCTATTTCAGTGTGTTTTCTTTTTCTTGTGTGTTGTCTATTCTCATTTCTAACCACTGTCCATTCTCGTCCCGTTTCTTTCTGTTTTTGTCTTTCCTCTCTCAATCTCCGTTCCTCTGCTTCCTCAAAGCTTATGTCCATCACGCTCTCCCTACTAATGTCTTCCATTTCTTGTCTAATTTGTTCCTCCACAACTCTTTCTAGCTCTTTCTCTGCACTACTCATTTCTATGGCTAAATCATTTATACAGCCATTTACAGTCTCCTTGATTAATGCTCCTTCCACATAGTCGACAGCACCCTGGCAAAAGTCATCAATAGTCTCCTCAAGGACAATTTCTAATGGCGTCTCTGTATCAGTAATGCTTGCCACTGCGGCAAGAGTCTCCTGGTCCATTTGCTGTGCTGAATATAATGGCGCATAGGTATTTGTTATATCAGTCATTATGTGGTCTAATATTGGGTTTATGAATTCATTAGTTTGTCTGTTATCATGCGTACCATTAGTTTTCCTTTTTAAGACCCTTCCTGTTTCTTGTGTGTTTCTTTTCTCATTTTCCTTTCCCTTTTTGTCTTCTGTAATGTAATTTTCTTTATCATGTACTCTGTCATTCTTATTTTCATTGTTCCTCTCATTCCTTTTATCTTTTGTAATGTTTTTGTCCTTCTTAATGTTTTTATCTTTCTGTGATTCTTTTTCGTTTTCATTAACTTCATTCCCACTTTTCTCCTTTTTCTTTCCATTCAATTCTTCTGTATTGTCACTATTTTTATTTTTCTCTTTCTCAACTTTACCACTATCACTTTCCATTTCATTATGCTCACCAATTTTGTTAACTTTCTCTTTTCTATTCATGTTTTCTGTGTTTTTCTCTATATCCTTTCTTCTGTCTTTATTAGTCTCCTTCTCCCTTTCAATGCTCTTATTGTTATTATCAGTCTCTTTTCCATTCACCTTTTCTGTGTTTTTCTCCCCATTTTCAATAGCTTTATTTGTTTCTCTGTCCATTTCATCTCTTTCATTATCACATATCTCAATTGGCTTCTTGCTTGTAATTTCATTCTCTTTTCTTTTAACTTTGTCAGTGTTTCTCTCTTTCGCATTTCTGTTATCCTTATCTGTATTATCTCTTCTTCCTTTTTCCTTTTCTAGTTTTCTAATTTCTATTTCCTTTTCACCTTGCTTTTCAACTATAACCTCCACCTCCTTACTATTTACTCTCTCTGTATTATTCACATAAGCTCCACTTTTCCCCATTTCTTTTTCTTTCCTATTTACTTCATTCCTCTTTGTTTCAGTGTCTTTGCCACTTTCTTTATTTTTCCTACTTTCACCTCCTTTCTCATTTTTCCTATTACTGATTGTCTCCTTTTCATTGACTTTGTCTTTCTGTGTCTGAGTTTCCTTTGATGATTTCACATTTTCAGCCTCCTTACTTCTACCCTCTTTATGTTTGTTCGTTCGTTCATTCTTTTCATTTCTGTGTGACTTTCCAATTAAACCCCCGTCTTCTCTAGTTTTATTTTCTTTTTCATTACTTTTATCTTTTCCACATTCACCTATTTTATGTTTGTCTTGTTCGGGGCGACTCTCTTTATCTGTACTCTTATCTTTCTGTTGTTTGCTGTCATTCACATTTATTACACGTTTATCTTTCTCTGTTGGATTTGTTTTTGCTGAATCTTTCCTGCTACCTTTATTATTACAATATACTTTAATAATCCTTTCTGTGTTTATTTCTTTTTCAGATTCAGATTCACTGTCCTTCTCACTGTCATCAGAGATGGATGAAGTGCACTCCAAGTCAGAAAAGAGTGAGGAACTAGGTTTCGGCACAGATTCCTGCCTGGGGAGCTTTAATGGTGGCTCTCCGAGGTCAATTTCCTCAGGTTCCTCTAGTGGCAAAGGTGAGGCTGCTCTTCTCTGCTTTCTTGGTCTGGGCTGTCTAGATGGATCATCAGGTTTCACAACAACAGACAGGCGTGAAGGAAGTGGAATCTCTGGTCCATCCAGACTGTCAACATACTTCCACTTGGTATCTTGCGTCTCTCGAATAAATCGAGCTAACATTTCTTTGGCTTCGTCTCCACGCACACCAGTCTCCCTATGTATGTATATCATGTCAGCCTCCCTGACATTACATGCGTGCCTGTAATTTCTCCTCACAAATATGAGTTTACAGACTGAGCACTGGTAGCCAATCCCAGTATGCTGGTCTTGCAGGTGTCTCTGCACGTCAAACTTGGTTCTGAAGTAATGGTTGGCGCACAGGGTGCATAGGTAATGGTAACCCTGAAAAATATATGGTTTAACAAGCTCTTAGGTTCATGTTAATGAATCCATATATCGAAACCTCCCAAACATGAACATAAACTGCAGTCAGAAATCAGACCGATGCAAAGCCAAGTTGTGATGTTGATTCCGCATTCTAACCTTTTCACCAAAGCTTCAGTAATGACCAATACTGGAGCATAAGTGACCAATTTCAACCAGCAGTTTATCAACTCCTTTACTAACAGAGCTATTGGAACTAATACAATAGTACAGAAGATGTGCTACTAATGACACCATTACAGCCCACATTACCAGCTTTTGTTTCATATAGATTGTTTGTACTCATACTATAGTGTATAAATATACCAACCTTATCTGTGTCTCAGACAAAAATAAGATACTACCTCAGTGCAATTTTTATGACTTCATAGCCATTAAGTGTTCTGTTTGTATCTATATATAAAAATTAAGGAAGCATTTCAGCCTAAACTGAACCGTTGCCCAAAGTAATGCATATCATTAATATTATTTTCTTGCAGGAATTGGCGTGTGCTTCATGTGTTGTGTTTACCAACAAACCAACGGACAAGAAACAAGACTTTTATGGCATACATATAACAGATAGATATGCTAACAATAACATAATCCAGGAATAGTTATCATCAGGGCTCACAAGGAAAAGATCAATGCAATAAAGATTAAAGGAGAGAACGGGAAAAGTAAGACATAAGCTTGTTGGCACAGGTTCATTTCAACCTACCATCAACAATTGTGAAGAATTATTGAACACAAAACGAACTTAACACTGACGTAAACGTTTTATTAATAAATATCTTGAGCTGCGATTGTTGTTACGCTTCTGTTTTCCCAAACCAATCTGGCTTATCCTCTCCCAAGTACGGTTTTAATTTGTCATGATGAATAACCAAAGGTTTTGTTTTCGGACCGGACTGAATTCGGAACAGGACATTGTTCAAGCGTTCAACAATGACCATAGGTCCTTTCCATGGCCTTTGTAGCTTAGGGTTAAAACCTACTTTACGCTTAGGGTTATAGTACCAAACTGCATCCCCTACTTTGTAAGGTATTTTATGTATCTTTACATCATATCTTCTTTTCATACTTTCGCTTGAAATGTTTAAATGTTTTCTAGCGAAATCATGAATATCTAAGAGCTTCTGTTCCAACTGATATGCATGCTCAGTTGAACAGAGCCTGTCATCTCGAATGGGTCTACCAAGGGTCATATCTATAGGTAGCGTCAATTCCCTGCCAAACATCATCATTGCAGGGGATAAACTTGTAGTCTCATGTACAGAAGATCTGTATGCCAACATAAGTAGGGGTATATGCTCATCCCAGTCGTTTTGTGTGTCTGAAATGTAGGATGAGATCATATTCTGGATAGAACGATTGGCCCTCTCAACCATACCATCTGACTGAGGTCTGCGAATAGTGGTTCTGGTCTTATCAATACCCAGAAGCCGGCAAACCTCTTGAAATAGCTTGGACTCAAAATTGGTTCCCAAGTCTGTGTGTAATTGCAGGGGAACTCCAAAAATGGATATGAATCTATTCACCAATTTGGAAGCTACATACTTAGCCTCCTGTGTTTTCAAAGGGATTGCATCCACCCATTTTGTGAAATAGCAGGACACAACCATCAAATACTTGTTACCCTTTTTCGAGACTGGATAAGGTCCACATATATCTAACCCAATGCGTTCCATTGGGTATCCAACATTGTACTGTCGCATAGGTGCTTTTGCATGTCTATATGGCATCTTTCTAGATCCACACGTAGGACAGATCCTACACCAGTATGAAACATCTTTTTGCATATTACACCAATAAAATCTTTTCTTAATTTTATCATACGTTTTTCTCCTGCCTAAATGACCAGCAGTTACATTCTCATGTAACTGATGGAAAACTTCTTTTCTTAGAGCCGCGGGCACAAGGAAAAGATATTCAGCATCATTACCGACATCCCTATAACGTTTCTTAAACAGTATATTATCTCTAAGTTCTATAGTATCCCATATGTGCCAGTAGGCTTTGAGTTCTTTGCCGTAAGGTGCCACCGTAGACCAGACAGGTTTCTCACCATCCCTTTTCCATTGAAGTAAAAGTTTAAGAATAGAGTCAGTTTCCTGTCTTAAACGAATATTTTCTTGTGTTAGATTTAAGCATGTCTCTGCTTCTCTACAAGAAGAAGTAGATTGGCCAGATCCACTTGATTTCTGACTAGTATTATAACATAACCTTTCCTTGCAGGTGCTGTTCCATTGATCGCATTGAAGATTATCAGAGTGTGTAGTGTTTGTGCTTAACTTTGAGGAACCATACTCGCAAGGACACCCGGGCTTGTCATCACGAGCCTCCTCTTTTGTTGCCATGCCTGCATGAGCAACACGCATCTCTTTGGGAATTTCCCCAACCTCAAACAAACACCCAAACAATGTCCCATCTTCAAGATGATCCCACCAATCGCCTGTATTATTTGCGGACATTGCGCAGCTACTTCTGCAACAACAACAATGTACATGACGACCATTTAAAATTTTGTGAGCTTCTGCGTCCACCCCATCACATACAGAATTAAGTGTTGTATGTCTGAGGTGTGGAACCCCGAACTCGATCATTCCAGGTGACATCTCCTTAGAAAGCACCTCAGCTACTCCAGGTCCTAAAGAAGTGGTAGTTAGCGCTATGCTACCACTGTCGTCAGTACTAATGGGCCCAATATGCGCAGGAGTTTTCTCCTGGTAATAATAGGAAACACATGGTTTGTGATCCTGAAAGTTACCGACGTCGGACAGGGTGATTCCATGGTCACTCTCAATGAATCCATGTTCACCCCCAATTGAGGGCAGGGTGAACTTAAGTTCACCCCCGGTCCTAGGCAGAGTGAGCTTGTCACTCCCGATACGAGACAGGGTAACCTGTTTGTTACCCCCAAGAATAGGCAGAGTGAGCTTATTCTCACTCTCAAAGTCTATTATTTTCACAGCACCTGTTTCGTTTACACATTTATTTGTTTCAGCTAATGTCTCAGAAGAGTATCTCTTCTCATACCGATCACAAAACTTACAGTGATCATTGTGACATGGTCTACGTGACAATGAATCAGCATTATTATGCACCCTACCTGCACGGTGCACGACAGTAAACGTATATGTGGACAAGGTCTCAATCCAACGTGCAATTTGGCCTTCACAGTTCTTGAATCTCATCAACCATTGCAAAGAACCATGGTCGGTCCTAACTGTAAATTTTTGTCCAAATAAATAATGGTGAAAATGTTTCACCGCCAGCACCACAGCTAATAGTTCTTTTCTTGTTGTACAATATTGCCTCTCAGATCTGGACAAACATTTACTAAAATAACTAATAACTTTTTCTTCACCATTCTGTAACTGTGACAAGACTGCGCCCACACCAACATTTGATGCGTCACAGTCAAGCAGAAAGGGTTGGCCATCGAGCAAGGGATAACTGAGGATAGGGGCACTGGTCAGTAATTGCTTTATAGTGTCGAAGGCATTCTGACAATGGTCAGTCCAAATAAAATTAATATCCTTCTCTGTTAACTTATGCAATGGCTTACAAATGGTTGCAAAGCTAGGTATAAATTTTCGGTAATAGGAAGCTAAACCAACGAATTGTCGAACTTCGGTTGCAGTCTTTGGCTGAGGCCATTCTTTTACAGCTTGTACTTTGGACGAATCGGTAGCGATTCCATCTCCAGACACTTCATGTCCAAGAAAAGCTACCTTTCTACAAAGCAGATTGCACTTTTTGGGGTTAAGTTTTAGATTAGCTCTCTTAAGTCTTTCAAAAACAACTCTTAAATTTTCTATATGCTCTTCAAACGTTTTTGAATAAACAATTATATCATCAAGGTATATGAGCAGGATGAGGAAGGTCAGTCCAGCAAATACTCTCTCCATGAGTCGTTCGAAAACACTAGGAGAATTGATCAAACCGAATGGCAAAACTCGCCATTGCCACAATCCACTGCCTGGAATGGAGAATGCAGTTTTCGGCCGATCTTCCTCAGCGATACTCACTTGATGAAAACCACTTTTTAAATCTAAGGTAGAGAACCAACTCGATCCCCCTAAAGCATCCAGGGTGTCATCAATCCGAGGGAGAGGATGGCTATCTGGAATCGTCAGCTCATTAAGCCTTCTATAATCTATACAAAATCTTAAAGAACCATCACGTTTCGGTGCTAGTACGGCTGGCGCACTCCACGCAGAATACGAAGGCTCAATCAGACCCTTTTCCGCCATTGCTTCGATTTCATTTTCAGCAAACTCCCTCTTAGCAAGGGGTATTCTGTAAGGTCTTAATTTAACAGGTTTACAGTCGGGTACAGTTTTAATAGTATGCTCAACCAAATTTGTACAACCAAGATCATGAGAAGATCTAGAAAATTGATCTTTGTACTGATACAACAAAGATCTCAAACTTTGTTTCTGAGGCTCATTGAGACATGAAGAACTTCGAAGGAAAAGCTCATCAATGTGAGATGAAGATTCTTTGGTTGAGGTGGTGTCAGTGCTAAGAGAGTTGACTTTCTCAAACTTTTCTTTTTCTACTGGCTCATACAGTGCTGCTACAGTGTTTTTATGTAACATGAAAGATTCACTATTCAAATTCATGATGCGCAGTGGAACAGTACCAAATTCAGGGCAGACTAAAGCTTTTGCAATCAATAGTCCACTGCGGTTAACAAAATATTCAGTAGCCTCCACGACACCTGTGCTGTTTTTGTCAATCGTGTCCATTGTTCTGCCCCGCACAATTATTTCACATTCAGGTGGCACTTCAACACTCTCAAGAATAGCAATCCTGCAGCAAGTGGATATAGCCTCAACACTATTGTGAAAACAGGCAATCTTTTCCCCATTTAAGATGAGATGATTTTTGCTCAAAAACATATCACACCGATGTTTCGTCAGAAAATCCATGCCAAGGATTCCATCATTTTTGACATCTGCAAACAGTACATCATGCAAAACTTTTTGGCTGCCTAGTGAAATTTCTATTTCAGCTTTACCCAGAAAAGGTGACATTTCACCTGTGGCTGTTACTAAATGTAGATTTACAGGGCTCAGACTTGGGCGTGTTTCTTGTGGCCACCTGTCAAATACATTCTTACTAAGTATCGTACAGCATGAGCCAGTATCAACAAGGAAAGCAAGAGATTTACCATGAATATAGCCAGCAACAAAATATCCATCATCCATGCTTCTGATCGGTACGACAGCGGGCCTGTCTAGTGCTGTCGAGTTGTGGCCCCCCAAACCGACTGATTCCAGTTTCCCTGATTATTTTCAAAGTGTGTGGATCCATTCTTGCTATTATTATTAACAGGCCTGTCCATATGGTTTTGCCTACTTCTAGGAACAAACGGATTTGCACCAGCATGCAGACCCTGGGCAGATTGATTTTGATATGTGCCATAATGCCTATTGCGTTGGTAGTTGTTACTTCTGTTTTGACCATCCGAATCATGTTTGGGGCCGTTAGAAAGAGGGGGATTACTTTTATACGGTCTATTATGTCTACCAGTCGGATCAAAATTTGAGTTGTTTTGTCTTCCGTTAGCATACTGGCTGTGGCTTCTGTTAACATTATTTTGCCTCTTAAGATCCTTTACATGATCTAAAAGTGAATCTAATGAACTTTGGAGACTCTTGAAGAGCTTATTTGCATCTCCCTGATTTTCACTACTCTTTTGATTAGTATTGGTTTCAATTTGTCCAACTAACCGTGAACGTTGTTTATCTGCAATTTTATGTGATTCTAGTCGCAGCGCTGTTCGTTCGGCCTCAGCAAGAGTCTTTGGACCAAGCTCTCTAACACGCAAACGAATTTCTGAATCATTCAAAGCATCAATAAAATTGTCAGTGGACAAGGTTTCAATTACATCCTTATTCACTCCAGGGTATGCCTGACGAACAAGCTTCTTAACAGCTTGTGCCAGTTCGGGGATGGACTCTCCTCTGTTTCTAGACCTTGATTTTAGTTGTGTTCTGTATATTTCAGACCTGTGCACTGATCCAAACCTGTTAGCAAGCTTTTCAACCAAAGTGTCATAATCACGCCTTCCTTCCGGGTCAAGTTCACTCAACAGAGAGCATGCATCTCCTGTCAAACAATTCGCTAGATAGAGAGATTTCTCTCTGTATTGCCACCCATTTATTTCACATGTGATCTCAAACTGGGAAAGGAATTCGTCAAAATCAGTGGCTCCGCTGAAGTTCTGAGGTTTCATTTTAAATTGGTAGTTGTCTTTCTTTGAATGAGCGCTACATGCTACATTTGGTGTGCTGATACGGTCCTCAGAGGCAATTTGAGTGGTTTGGGCAATGGAAGAATTTACATTGGAGTTTTGGTTATTTGGGGTTATGTCAGCAACAAGGCTTTTAAATTTAGTATCTAATTCAGTAAATTTTAGGTTCGTGTGCTCAGTAAGAGAAGAAATTGTATCTTGCATTATCTTACCCTTTTTTGTAATCTCTGCATCTAACTTGTTTTCAAGCAAAGATATCTGTAGTGAATTAGCAGAACTCGCATCTGAGTTGCCGTCATTGTAGGTTTCTGTGTCTATGTTGTATTGAGAAGTGGATGTGGTATTCATGTTCACTTCAGCATTGGTGTTATCTTCATTTGACATGTTGAAATTTAGCTAATTTACTGATTTTCTTAGTTATTTTAATTCTTTTTACTTCCACAATAGCAAAGACCGAACACCAGGATTTCAGTCATATAATAAGCAAATCTCTAGCTACAGGAACACAGACTCAAACTACCAGAACGAACCAACAACCATCCAGCAGGACAGCTACAGCCAGTGTGCCCTTTTGACAACCTGATTTTATTATTATTTTGAAAATAAAATTTTTAAGCCTAACTAGTGTTAATTATTTCAGCTGTTTTAGTTAGTTTAAAGTATCCCACTTCTGACACCAAATTGCAACGGAACACCAATGCCGGGTCGAGTTAATAGTTGAAAAACTGATCAGAGGTCAGGGGGCAATGGTGCTATTACAATATTTATGTGTGGATCCGACCTGGGCCGTGCTCAATGCTCTGTGGAAGTAAATAAACAGTCAGGCATTGTTACAATATATTAATTTATTTGACTTTCCCTTAGCAAATTTTCCGTAGAATAGAATATAACTTAGAGGTCTTATGTAATTAAGCAAATGATAACATAAGCTCATATGCGGTGGGGTTTGCAGTTGTTAAATTAGGCCACTTCAAAATCTCGAAGTACACCCAATAGAAGAACTACATAGAACTAGGTTTGCAGCGGCGTCTGTATACCAATCCTTAGAACGTAATTGAGCATACGTTCCATGTAATAAATTTAACATACAACCATCTATATGCAATTAAACAGTCAGACACCAAAGTATCACTAATCCTGCGTTGCCAACACTAATACATTATCAAATCCTCAGTTGCGGCTATATAACTCAATCTATTCTATATAAAATAGGCTTTCCAGTACAACCATACAAGCCCAAATCACCTGTATTATGAGAGTGCAACGGGTAATTGTTAATTAATCCTGTCAGTTGTCGCACATGTATCTGCTGTCAGTCGTGATTACATGCAAACTCAGCTGTCAGTCATGTCTATATTCAATTCAAGCAAATATATTCAATTCTATTCTATGTGCGAGCTCTCAACATGCATAAACGTCAGCAGACACATACAACAACAACTAACGTTATTTATGACTAAATATTAGCAATATGAATTAAATGTTATATAAAATTCTCCGAAAACCACGAGTAAAAGACGTTTCTCCTACATAGGTGGTGTGTTCACCTATATAGGCGGAACAGTCCTGTCGCCAGTCTTAGTACCGAGGATGTGAATAAATGTAATATTGTGCCTAAACCTCAAATGCTACGCCCATACCAGTGATGCACAAACATCCATTCAAGCTTTACAATCATACACCCATATGGGCGCGCATTGGAAAAGTTTGACTAAGCAAGACAAAATGATGTGAACACACAAATGTTGCTTTTCACAGTATGTCTGAATGAATATGGGTAAGAACAAATACCTAGAATGTGCTAAAAATGCGTATTTTCGGCTATACAGACGCCGTAAACAACCTCCGCCGACATAGGAGAACCTGCGCCTATTCAGGAGAACAAACGCCTATTTGGGAGAAACTTCACCAGGACAGGAGAAAAACACAAATACCACTTTATACATACACAGACATATATTTCTGCTTAGCAATACCTATACCAACGGTTTACAAAGTCTCAGACCTATGCAATCACCTCCCGATATAAACCGTTACTGTCGGCAGTATTTGTGTACGCCTATACAGGAGAAACACACCCAAAAATGCACAGGAAGAGACATATATTTCACTAAAGGTCTTTAACACTGATAAATGATTTTGTAATGATTATTATACTTGTTAATATAGAAAACCTGTGCCAACTTCGCCCGAAAAGGTAAAGTAAAGATAGTGAATATAAAGAGAAATGGGTTTCATCCTGAAATGATAGTATGGAGTTCCAGATAAGCTGAAATGAGTCAGCGAGTTGGTTTAAAATACCTGGCTGGGGCCAAGCATAGATTTCTTCATTGGCATTTCTCCTCCGACCAAATTGTATGCGTATTATAAATCAGCCTCAAAAATTAGGAGAACCCGATTCTTGGAGAAAAATAAACCAGCTTTGTTTAGGCGGAAGCCTTAGACCACTCGGTTGCTAACAACAAATGCAACCGGATGAAAGCAACAGACGCATTGTATTTATACTGTTGAGGCGCGCGCCGCATGACGTCAATCCCAGTCATACGGAGTCCTCGGATTTTACGGCATAGTACGGTGTATTGGGATTATCAAAGGAAGGTCAGCAAAACGTGTTTGAAATAGGAATAAACGAGAAATTAAAGGGGAATAAAGCAGATCATGGTATGTGAAGTTTAATATAAGATCGAATTTCATAATTTAGTGCGGAAATAAGCATGGCAATGGGTATTTACATGGAAAAATGCTAGCGAAGTTGGCGCATGTTCGTTCGAACTTGGATCTTTTCGGGTCCAAGACAATTGTTTACAACAACAATGATATGACAAAAACAAAGAAAATCTTTGTGTTTGCCCTTCTTACAAGTTATTTACACAGGCAGCCGTGAGAATAACAGGAAATAGCCAGGTGCCGTTACAACATTTTAACAAATATCTATATAAAAGGCAAAACAGAGTCTAAAAAGTATTGAATAAAGTGTTTGAAATTTTAAGACATTTACCGCAGATTTGAACATGGTTTCTCCTGATCTGATTCTTGAAGAGCTAACAATTAATCACAAATGGAGACAAATGCTAGGGATGAAGTAAAAAAAAATGGGGTGAAGTTGTTAGACCATGAAAACAGGTCATAGTCATATGATGCCGCAGTGTTTGAGTCCTTGTTAGGGAGAAAACTTTTCGTGAGATAGGATGATCATACATGTAAGTTATTCAGAAAATAGACTTGAATGCTCTGTTGGTCAAAATGTGACTAGATGGCTATATTACATGTGCTTCCTTAACATTTTGTATGCTGCCTAAAAACTTCAGCAGACAATATTTTGTAATAATTCTCTTATTTTTCCTACATAATAGGACCTGGCATTTCATACATATTGTCTTCTTAGGACACTATTTGCATGAAGTGTCAAATCCTTTTTTATAAGAAAAAAAAAAAAAATCAAAATTTGTCGTCTGCTGGATTTGACCATACCATGGTTAATGTTAAGCAGTTGCTACAAAAAATACCACTCACAAATTTTGTCAGCTGATAATTTGCATTGTCAAGGTAGGTACTGATGATTAACCCTGGTCCTGCTGAACCCAGATTTACCGTGCCTTTGCAAAGAGTGTAGATCCAGATCAGTTGGCTTCTAAAGAAGCCAACTGATATGGATATACACTGTTTGCCATTAAGTACACTGGAAAGCTGTTATTACGCGGATCCTTATAACGCAGAATCCATTATAACGTGGTTGGTCTATGGCTCCCATTTTTTATGCAGTTTTTTCCCCAGTTTTGGAAGTTTTGACCTTTTTCGGCGGAACTCAGCAGTAAAAACATTGTTAGCCATGACCGTACCCTCGCCGATTGACACTTTCTGTTTTACCAAAGTTGTCATCAGTATTTTGTCTTTTAGCTATTTCGGAGCACTAAATAGGTGTCATATTTTTCAATCATCTGCCTGGTCACCCATGAAGGATTAACCCTTAAAGCACCACTCACAACTGCAGCAGAAAATTATTTTATTTTTATTTATTATTATTATTATTATTTTTTTTTTTTCAGAAAATAAAGTCTTGACATTTCAGGTGAGTCACCTGCCAAGCTGTTGATTGACATGAAATGTCGTGACATATTTCTCTCTAAATAAATAATACTAAATAAAAAAAATCAAAATGTTGTCTGCTATAAATTTTTGCTTAGCACTTTAAAGGTTAGTTTAAACTGTAGCTGTCAGTCAGCTTTGCTTGATCAGCCAAGTAACCGTAAATGCCCTTGTGTCATTTATATACATGTATGTGAAACCTGATTAAAGGATGCCGAATCTCTTTGATGTTATCCTAGGTTGTGAAAACATTTAACCCATAAAGTGCCAAGCAAACTTTGTGGTGGACAACACTCTTAATTTATTTTTTCTATTTTCAGAGAAAACAAGAGTTGACATTTTAGACAATACACATGAAATGTCAGGACCTGTTTTCTCTGGTAAACAAAAAAAAAATAGTCAAAATTGTTGTCTGCTGCAGTTGTGATTGGCTGTATAAGGGTTAACTGATTTATAGATGCGCTGCTGAAAAAAAAGCCCAAGAGTGTAAAAAGTATAACTTATTTAACCCTTAAAATGCCAATCACAACTGCAATAGAAAACAGTTTTACTTTTGTTTTTTCAGAGAATAGTCTTTTTTTTTTTTTTTTTTTTTTTTTTTTGATTTGGGTTTTACGGCCCTTTCAAGAATATTTCACTTATATCGAGCCGATCGTTCATCGAAGGTGGGCGAAAACCGGAGAACCCGGAGAAAAACCACCTGACCATCCGTAAGCAGAACTTGGCTTTCCCACATATGACCCGAGCCAGGCTCGAACCACAGCGGTGAGAAACCTAATGGATCAAGAGTCAACTCTCTTATCCACCAGGCTACGGGGGCCCGTCAGAGAATAGTCTTGACATTTCATGTGAATCATCAGCCAAGGCAGGGTATATCCTGGTTAAGCAGGACCTGGGTTAATAAGCTTTGTTACCTGTGTTGCCTTAAATTGGTAGAGTACTTTGTCTTTTAACACAAACCACTGTTTCTTCCATTTCTTTGCTTTTTGTAACTTGTGGAGGTACCCACTCATAGATGCACCTTGATCGTTACCGGTCACCTAGGTAACATGAAGAAAATGGACATTTTGAGTCACATAAAGATGGAAAAGTAAGTTATACTAGCAATCGCAATAAACGGGGTATCAAAGTAAATTCTTCTTTATTTGGGCCGTTCCATACGCAAATGTGTCTCTGGGCATATGCAAACAGTGCGAAGGCCCAGATCGGCCTGAGCATCTGCACACTCTGATCAAGGCCTTCAATGTCTGCCAACAGAATCATTTTGATACTAAAGAATATATGAATGGAGAGCAAAGGCCCATATGATACTTTCACATGTGCAGGATGATCTGAATCTGCACATTTTGTACATGTTGAAAGGCACTTTTTGGCTTGAAACAGTCCATTTTACCATGTAAACAAGCTTTGTGGATACTCATTTACAGTGAACCCTCTTTATACCGACACTCGATACGACAACAAAATTCATTACAATGACAATTTGAACATCTTAAAACCTTCGCTGAAGAGGTGACAGTCAATGAGAAATTATGCATTAAAACTTCCGGCAACATATGTTTTGGATATTTGTTAGAATTGCCTCACTGAGGCAATTCTAACAAGTATCCAAAACATAATGCTCTATAAGGAAATAAGAATAAAACAAGGCCTTTCTTACATATCATTCTGTCCATTAAGAATTCTTTACAACAGCAAATTCATTTTAATGGCAACATCTTTGGGAACAAATACTGTCGTTGTAACGAGGGTTCACTGTAATTCCCCTGACAAAACAATTCTTACAAATACTGTCGTTGTAACAAGGGTTTACTGTAATTCCCCTAACAAAACAATTCTAACGACAACTAATATTGTTACCCGCATTCTTAATAGCCATTCTGCGCACACAACTAAGCAGGAAAGCAGTATGTGATATTTTTTTTCACCTTGACACTTTCAACATGTGAAACATAAACAATGGGATTATAAATGAAAACAAAATAATCAGCGGTAACCAGTTTATTCAGTTTTAACAATGGGTTAAATTCATGAGATAATCGAAAATACCAACAGCCATGACCAAAATTATGATACAGTAGAATCTCGGTGATTCGAACGCCGATTTTTCGAAACTACCGGATTTTTCGAAACAGACTGTCAGTCCCGATCTTTTTCGCTATTATTTAATGTAAAAATATTACCGATTTTTCGAATTTCGATTATTCGAAAAATTCAATTTTTCGAATAAAATTGTCGGTCCCATCAAAGAAATTCCTATTAAAATCCATCTCCAAATTCGAAGTCAAAATATGTCAAGCACAGTCGCGCATGAAGATCACGTTTTCTTTGAGCAGTAAACATCGATTGTTACACACCCGATTGATTTCACGGGTACATTGTATTTTTGCGTATACAGGTAATTGACACCTAGTTAATCCTTAGCTCACTCGAGTGATATTTCTTAATTGATTTAACGGTGATAGGTAATGGGCATCGTTAAGAAGATAATCCTGTTTGATGTTTTTTAAGCGACTTTAATCTAAGACCTTTTTGAACTTAAATGAGCTTTAATTTGAATGTCTCCCATCCTTTGATTTATTGAGCAATGTGTACTTAGGGTAAATAAACAACAAGCACAGCATCTTTGATCTGTCCATTTAATTACGCATAATTTCGATTCCATTGTCTTCCAAGTGCCATAAAACCCCTCGCTTTGCTCTGGTTCTTCACTTATCCAACAGCATGTCTGAAGGAAACTCTGTCATTACTGAGCAACTCAGTGAAGGACCCAGCAATGGGGGGATAACTGAGTCGGTACCTGCGACAGGCGCTGAGCAACCTGGGGAAGGACCCGGTAACGGGGGGATACCCAGGTCAGCAACTGGAAAGAAAGGTGTGAAGAGAAAGTACGAGCCACAGACGTTTGAGAAGAAGTATCAGGCCATTTTAGAAGTGGAGAAAAGCCAGCGATCCAAGTCTGCCATAGCCAAAGAATTTAATGTGCCAGCCAGCACTCTGTCCACTTGGCTTAAAAATGCAGACTCTATAAAAGAGTCTTATCTAAAATTTGGTCCCAAAAGAAAGAATGCCAAAATCGGTACATTTGATGATGTAGAAAATGCCATTTTAAAATGGTTTTCAAATGTACATGACCAAAATGTCCCTGTGTCCGGGCCTATTCTTCTAGCAAAAGCTGAGGAATTTGCCAGAAAGCTTAACATTGAAAATTTCAATCGCCATGGTCGTCGACAACTGTCCCGCACATCCACATGTCCGTTCACTAAAGAATATCGAACTTGTGTTCCTTCCTCCAAACACCACAAGCAAGACTCAGCCAATGGATCAGGGGGTTATCCAGAATTTTAAGACCCACTACAGGAAGAGAGTAATCTTACGACAGATGAAGTCCATCGACGAGAAGAAGGAGTTCTCGCTATCCATACTTGACGCCATGAGATTGATGCAACAGGCCTGGGAGAGTGTGCAGCAGAGAACCATCTCTAACTGCTTCAGATACGCAAATTTTCACTGTCCAGAATCCGAAACTGAAGCCTCTGAGACCACCTCCGACGCTGACGACGCCGCCGAGGACGACATACCGCTAGCTCGGCTTGCTCAGCTCGGACTCACAACGACGACTATGGAAGAGTACATGATGGTAGATGACAACATACCAACGAGTGAAAGACTAACAGACTCCGACATTATTGATGACATCATCAGCAGCAGAAATACCGACAACCACGATGCCGACGAAACTGCCGACGATGGAAACGACGACGATGCTGATCGGCGAGATTCTGAATTGCCAACCTCCCTTACTGACGCAATGGACGCTTGTGCTAAGCTTAGAAGTTACTTTGAACAGTGTGAAAATTCAGACGACTTTTTGATTAGTTTAGGGCGTATGACGGATAACTTAATGAAACAGGACTTTAAGAAATGCTGTGGTAAACAAACATTGATCACAGGATATTTTCAGTGTAGGGACAATCAGTAACAGTGAAAGTACATGTATCTTGTAAATACATTAGACCTGTACTCAGTCAGAAAAAAATGATTTTTGGGAAACTGAAAGTAGACGATTTTCAGAGAATTCAAGGACTGTTGAAAGTGAAAGTAGAAAAGAAAATGCAGAACAGAAGTGACTAGAAACGTGTGGTTTGCCAGCACAGATCTTCAACAGTGTGCTTATTGCATTCTGATGCAGATCGTTGCTAGCTACTCCCGTGAGCCATTTCTGTCCCGCTTTTTTTATTGGTACATTAGTTCGTCAGTTAGAGATTTATTGTCATTTTATGTTGTTGCAGGATGTAAATAAAATAAAAAGTACACGTAAGTTCATGTTGTTTTGTTTTACTTTATTTTCAAGTGTTTGTTAAGCATAAGAAACGATGAGATACTTTGCTCATCATTTTTAATGCTTATACAGAGAGTCTGTGTACATCGCTTACGGGCAAAATGTGGTCAAAAATTGATACCGAACGAAAACTTCCGAATATTCCCGAAAACTACCGATTTCGAAAATTCGAACTACTGATAATTCGAAAAAAATCTGGCGGTCCCTGTCACTTTGAATAATCGAGGTTTGACTGTAGTTTCTTTTTCCAGGATATGTCTCGCCATTATAAGGCGATCACCTCTTATTTTGTCAGCTGCCTTGGACCCCAGCATCCCCGTTTTATTGGTGTTGCAGTGTATATGTTTTAGGGGTGGGGATCTGAATGATTCCTGAGATACTGAGCCTTATATGAACTGGAGGGGTGGAGCATATCCTGTAAACCAGGGTCATTTGTCACTGAATGCATCTTATCATTAGGAACAACAATATATATGGTTACGGTTGGGTTCTGAATGGTTTCTGAGATATTCAGCCTTATATGAACTAGAAGCGGTGGGGCATACCCCAGGGGGACACCCAGTCTGTGTCACTGGATGCAGTCTTATCACTGGGAACAAGAATATGTATGGTTATGGGTTGGGATCTGAACTGTTTCTGAGATATTAGGCCTTTTATGAAGTGAAGTGGATGGGGCATGCCCCCAGGGGACCCTTTGAAACCCTCTTGCAAAACTTCATATCCATATCTATCATATCCCCTAATTTCAGAGCAATCCCTCCAGCATTGCTGAGAACATTTCAGGATAAAATTTGGGCTGATTTTGGCATGCCCCCAAGGGACCCTTTGAGTAGGCCATTTTAAATTTTGAAACCCTCTTGCAAAACTTCATATCCATACTTATTGTATCCCCAAATTTCAGAACAATCCATCCAGTGGTTACTTGGTCGGTAAAAAAAAAGAAAAAGAAGAAGTAGAAGAAGAAGAAGGACTTGTGTGCACATTCATTTGCCAGGTACTGACAACTTCCCTTTTTATCAGTGGAAGGGAGAGAATGACCTTAGAAAATATTTCATGATCAATCTCCACAAAAGAATGTTGCCAGACATGACCAGATATAACCTGAGACCTATCTCCAGTTGGATGAGCACTGGACTGAGCCATCAAGGCCAGCTCAGAAAGAGAAAGAGGTCATCTAACTGATGAAACTCTTACCTCTGTTAAAACTTTTGGCCTGTGGACAACAAGTTTCTTGTCAGCTCGACCACTCAGTCGTATTTTCCCGAACCTCTCAAACAGACCATTGATGCTTAGCCAGCTATCATCACCATCTTTCCCTGTATCTCGCTGGTCAGTGGCCCCATCTTCTTCCTTGCCTTTATCTAACAATCAGAAAGGCCCAGTTGTTCAAAACTAACGATGTCATTAGTTAACATATTGTTTAAACTTTGGTCATTAAACATGGATTATACACTAATATTTTTGCTGAAAAAATGTTAGTAGCTTTTGCATTTGCAAAAGCTACTCACATTTTTTCAACAAAAATACCTGTGAATTAGATATTATACTTACTAGAACAGTTAACATTTTGACCACTAATGAGCTCATTAAGCTAACAATGCTTTGAACAACTGGACCCAAAAATGTAGGATATAATAGCACCAGATAAGAGGGTGTATTCACATACAGTTAAATTCTGCTACTAAGACCACTTGAAATTAAGACCACTTTGCTATTACAGAGTAGCTTTTGCCAGCCCCAAAAGGGTTTCTTTCTTACGAATCAATATTCAACATTAAGACCACCCAACTAATAAGACCACTTTTAGGCAGTCCTAAAGATAATCTTAATCACAAAACTTTATTGCACTAATTTTCTTATTCTCCACAAAAACATATTTTGTGGGTACTCATTAGAAGGGAAAATAATCAGAACTAAGATATCAGGGCCTAGTTGTTCAAAACTAACGATGTCGTTAGTTAATGTATCCTTAAAACTTTGATCATAAAATATGGCAAATATACTAATACTTTTGCTAAAAAAAAATGTGAGTAGCTTTTGCATTTGCAAAAGCTACTCACATTTTTTTCAACAAAAATACCTGTGAATTAGATATTGTTTATACTTACTAGAACAATTAACATTTTGACCACTAAAAAGCTTGTTAAGCTAAGGACACTTTGAACAACTGGGCCCAGTTCGACATAAGTGGTAGGATCGAGATAAGGGAGGTCGAGAAAACGAGAGTCAACTGTTTGAATATTTTACATATTTCTCCACAAAAATGTATGTTATGGTACTCATTAGAAGTGTCTGGTCAAGGCACTTCTAATATGTACCCACAACTTAAGTTTTTGTGGAGAAATAAGAAAAACTATTCATACTTTTTATTGAAAAAACTTATCTGAAGCTATGAAATATGAAAGACCAGAGATTTTTACCTTTAGCTAGGATTTTGTAGCACTCTTCACAAACCCTTCCCTCTTTGTACTTGAGATACCGAAGTGGAGCCTTACAATCAGAGCAATTACCACACACAACCTGCAACAATGAGATAGCTGTAGAAATAAAGAATGAGATCTCTTGAATACTACTTTAGATAGTGTAAAAAAAGTGGGGCAAATTATATGACACAATGGCGATACCTTGAAACACTACTCTGAAAGATGTTGCATATCATTTTGGAACACCAGTCAGGGAGATATCTTGAAACAATACTCTGAAAGGTGCATAAACACCAAGGAGATTTGTGTCACTTTAGAAAAAAACAACTGGAAATGAGGGAGATATCTTGAAACACTATTCTGAATGATGTTGTATATACACTATGGAGATTTAAATACAGTCAACCCTCTTTATACTGACACTTGATACAATGACAAAATTCGTTATAATCACAATTTGAATGTCACAAAACCTTCGCTCATGGGGTGATAGTTAACGAGAAATTATGCAAGAACATGGCAATAAAAGTTAAAGCAACATATGTTTTGGATATTTGTTAGAATCGCCTCCCTGAGGCAATTCTATCAAATATCCAAAAATTATGTTCTATGAGGAAATAAGAATAAAACAAGGTCTTTCTTACATATCATTCTGCACATTGAGGCTTCTTTACAACAGCAAATTCATTATAATTGCAACATCTTTGGGAACAAATGTTGTCGTTGTAATGAGGGTTCACTGTATCACTTTGAAAATTCCAATCAGATGAAGATATCCTAATACTCCTCTGAATGATGTTGTATAAACACTAATGAGACAGATATCATTTTGGAAATACAAGTCAGGAGATATCTTAAAATATTCCTCTAAATGATGTTGTATAAACACTAATGAGATAGACATCATTTTGGAAATACTAGTCAGAAGGAGATATCTTAAAATATTACTCTAAATGATGTTGTATAAACATCAATGAGATAGCTATCACTTTGATAGTACCAATCGGAAGGAGATATCTTGAAACATATCTCTAAATTGTATTGTATAAACACCAATGAGATAGATATCCCTTGGAAATACCAATTGGAAGGAGATATCTTAAAACATTTCTCTAAATGGTATTGTATAAACACCAATGAGATATATATTATTTCACTAATACCAGTCTGAATGAGAAATCTTTAAACATCCTCTGAATGATGTTGCAGAACACCAATTAGATGATAATCACTTTGGAAATACCAGTCAGAAGGAGATATCTTGACACATCCTCTGAATGATGTTGTATAACACCAATTAAATGATAATCACTTTGGAAATACCAATCAGAAGGAGATATCTTGAAACATACTCTGAATGATGTTGTATAAACACCAATGAGATAGATATCACTTTAGAAATGCCAGTCAATATAAGATATCTTTAAACATATCCAAATGATGGTGTAAAACACCAATGAGATGCATACAATGGAAACACCAGTGAGATGAAGAGATCTTGAAACATTCCTCTGAATGATGTTCTATACACACAAATGAGATAGATATTATTTCAGAAACGCCAGTCAGAAGGAGATATCTTGAAACATTTCTCTGAATGAGGTTGTATGTACACCAATAAGACAGTGGTTTCTGATAAGAAGACTTTTAAATCACAATAGCTAACCTTGAGCCTTTGGCTCAGGTGAGCTAATGAACACCAACATCACTTTGAAAATACCAGTCTGAAGGAGATAACTTGAAACGCTTCTCTGCATGATGTTGGATAGTCACCAATGAGATAGATATCACACTTGGAAATAACAGTTGGAAGGAGATATCTTGAAACATCCTCTGACTGATGTTGTATAAACACCAATGAGATAGATTTCACTAGAAATACCAGCCAGATGAAGATATCTTACAGCATTCTTCTGAATGATGTTGTCTAAACACCAATAAGATAGATATTACTTCAGAAATACCAGTCAGAAGGAAATATCTTAACCCTTGTCCTGCTGAATAAATTAAGATGTCAGGCCCATTTCTTTCAGCCAGTCAGATTACTTAATCCGGATTATTGTTATAAATTTGCATAATTAATAGCAAACACTGCAGATCCAGATCAGTTGGCTTCTGAGAAGCCAACTGATCTGGATCTACACTGTTTGCAAAGGCAGGGTATATCCAGGTTCAGCAGGACAAGGGTTAAAACAGTTTTCTGAATAATGTTGTATAATACCAATGAGATAGATATCATTTTGGAAATATCAGTCAGAAAGAGATATCGTGAAACATTCCACTAAATGATGTTGCATAAGCCCAATGTGATAGCTATCACTTAGAAAATGCCATTGAGAAGGAGATATCTTGAAACATTTCTCTAAATGATGTCGTATAAACCCCAATGAGACAGATGTCACTTTGGAAATGCAAATTGGTAGGAGATCTTGAAACTCTCTTTAGAAATACCAGTCATAAGGAGATATCTTGCACTCCCCAAAATGATGTATAAAAACCTAGGAGATTTAAATGTCAGTTTTGAAATACCAGTTAGGAGATATCTTGAAACACTACTCTGAATGATGTTGTACAAACAACAAAAAGACTTAGAATCCCCTTGGAAATAGATATCTTGAAACAATACTCTAAAAGATGTATAAACACCATGGAAATTTAGATATCACTTTGGAAATACCAGTCCAAAGGAAATATTTTTAAACACCGGGTGATATCTAGAAACACTGGAATCAGAAACTTTTGCAGCAAGATCAGGGTTAATGTTTAGCATGCTGGGAAAACATTCAGCAGATGAAACTTAGAAATATTTTTCCCAGCAAAATAGGTTTGACATTTCACAAAAATTAACACCTTAGGGGACAATTAGCATGAAAAGCCAAATCCTATTTTCTGGTGAAATAAGACAATATCATCAAGTTGTCTTCTGCTGAATCTGTCCACAGAATGGTGAAGATTAATTACCCTTCCACAGGCTCTGCAGTGGTGTCTTCGCCAAGTAACTGTGAACTCGCACGTACACAACATACACATTGTTACCCGTGCGTCGGGGATCCAGATTGGTGCCTTATGTCCAAGAACAAAGTCTTTGTCCAGTAAAACCTGGAATGAAGAAAAAAAAAACTGACGAATAAACAAATTTTTTTATGATGGCAATTCTGATATATAACTAGGTCATCTTTTACAATCTCAGGCAAAATCTTTACAAATCATAGAAGGAAAATACCTAAAGCAAGAAATGCACTGCAGGCATGATATCCTGTCACTGGGAACTTGTCTATCAAAAAACTTTTTTTTTCATAAAAAAAAAAAAGGCTCATGGCTACACAAAACACATAAATACTTAAGTGTCAATCGCAACTGCAGCAAAGTCATTTTGAAATACTTATTTTTTTATTATTTTTCAAAGAAAACAAGGCTTGATATTTCATGAAATGTTAGCTTTACTTTCTCTGAAAAATAAAAAAAAATATTTAGACTATTTTCTGCTACAATTTTGCTTGGCAATTTACCGCTAAGGGTTAAATCTTGCCCCATTAAAGATCCCACACCTACAAATACAAAGTGCAAGTAAAACCTATGGAATACAAATTTTGCCATACCAGGCCAGGGCCCAGTTGTTCAAAGCATCATTAGCTTAACAAGCTCCTAGTGGTCAAAAAGTTAACTGTTCTAGTAAGAACAATATCTAATTCACAGTTATTTTTGCTGAAAAAATGTGAGTAGCTTTTGCAAATGCAAAAGCTACTCACATTTTTTCAGCAAAAATATTAGCATATTTGCCATATTTTATGATCAAAGTTTTAACGATTCGTTAACTAACAACATCATTAGTTTAGAACAACTGGGCCCAGGTTTTCTGCGATTTTCACCAGGTGCTGACACATCTTATCTTAGCCTGCTTATGGGAGGGATAAACAAGAGCTGTCACCAACCAACAGAGCTTGACTGAACAGCAAGGTCAATGGCAGAGAGGGGTTGGTATTTCTGAATAAAACCTTGGACCTATATCTATCATAATATCAAACATAAACCAAATCCATCATATAATCTGGAAAATATGAGCTGTTTAAAACTTTACCACAAAAGCTCCAAGTCTATGAAAACCTCGATCTTAAGGTCATTGGCAAGGTCAAGGGTATTGCTGAATTAAACCTTTGACCTATATCTATCATCATACCAAATATATACCAAGTCCATTGTATGGTCTGGAAAATATGAGCTGTTAAAACTTTTACTGCAAAACTTCAACATAAAAGTTCTTAGTTTGTGACCCTGACCTATAGGTCATAGATGATGTTGTGTGTATTGCTGAATAATCTTTGGACCTATATCTATGATCATACCACATATAAACCAAATCTATCATGTGGTTTTGAAAATGCTTGGTCTTAAATACTTTAACATTGTGTGGACACCAATTCTGATGCCGACACTGGGGTAGTTCAATAGCTCTTCCTGCATATTTTGTGGGTACATTAGAAATGCCTCTGTAGCAAGGCAATTTTAATGAGTATTAACAACATATGTTTTTTATGGGGAAGTAACAAAAATTATCCCAGAATTATCACCAAATACTTTTCCTTAACAATTTATGTGGTGTACTCACATTGTAGCTCAGTCATAACTAATACTTAGCACTCTGGGTAAAGTTTTGGGTTGATGACATTTTGAAATATTTTTCTTATTTTTCTCAGAAAACAGGAATTAAGATTTCATACAAATTATCTCCAATGGAGACAATTTGCATAAAATGCCAAAGCCCGTTTTCTGGTAAAAACAAGAAAAATATCACCAATTTGTCATCTGCTGACAGATTAATTGTTAAGAAAGGAGTATTTGGTGATAATTATAGGATAATTTTCTCCAGTTCTCCATAATAACATATGATAAAAAAATATGTGTGGGTTCTCAATTGAATTGCATCGACAAGTTGACACAATTCAAATGGCTACCCACAACATATGCTTTTATAAACAAAAAGTACACTGGCTGTAATCTGATGACTACAGAATTGCTTGACTGCCCTTATAGGGGTATATGTGAGGTAATTAGGTCAGATACTGCGGTACGGAGTTAAGGTGTGCAGATATTAAGGGCAAATATGGTAAGCCAAAACACTAATGAACAACAGAAAACAAGAAGAAAGGAGACAATACTGAAAGACAAGAGAAAACATCACAGACACCACTTTGAAAGGCATTAATCCTTCTCTTGCTGATCAAAACATGCCCTGTCTTAGAAAACAGTGTAGGTCCAGATCAGTTGGCTTCTGAAGAAGTCAACTGATCTGGATTGCACTGTTTGCCATTAAGTGTGTGAATTTATATCAACAATCCGGATCAAATAATCTGATTGGCTGAAACTTAGAAATGGGCGTGGCATCTTAATTTATTCAGCATGACAAGGGTTAAATATGCACAAACAGAGAGACAGAAGTATCTGAAATTACATTCAGCAACATGAAATAGAAAGATAACAGCTCTAAGGAAGAGGTAAATATTTTTCTGGTTTCTCGACAAAAACATATCTTGTGGGTACTTACGAGAATTGCCTATAGGTAATTCTAATAAATATATACAACCGCCACAATATACATTTTTCACAGAAAAATAAGGAAAATTATCAGTCAGTATTTCTTGTTTGAAAAACAACTTCTCATATAGCAGTACAGCATGAAAAAAAAAAAAAAAAAAAAGTGGAGGATAGAAATGCATAGCTCCAGATAAGAAAGGGTATCTACAGTATATGTTTCTTATTTCTCCATGAAAACAAATGTTATGGACACTCATTAGAAACACCTTGCCGAGGCACTTTTAATGTGTACCGCAACACTTTTTCATGGACAAAAAGTAAAGTATGGTGTTATGGTGTCAGCACTTTTTGATTGAAAAAAACACCTTATCTAGAGCTATGGAAATGTGCAATGAAACAAAAAAAAAAAAAAAAATAATAATAATAATGATCAGTGAAGCATTCTGGGAGATCCCATCTAAAACCCTGGGCCCAGCTGGTCAAAGCATCATTAGCTTAACCAGCTTGTTAACCCTTGTACTGCTGAATAAATTAAGATGCCAAGCCCATTTCTAATTTTTAGCCAATCAGATTACTTAATCCAAGTTGTTGATACAAATTCAAATACTGAATGGCAAACAGTGCAGATCCAGATCAGTTGGCTTCTTCAGAAGCCAACTGATCTGGATCTACACTGTTTGCAAAGGCTGTGTATATCCGGGTTCAGCGGGACAAGGGTTAATGAGAAACTCATTAACTGTTGTAGCTAAGGTAGTTTCAAAAATATCAATATTGCAAAAGCTACTCAGATTTGAGCAGCAAAAATATCAATGTATTTGCCGTATTTCAAGATAGAAATTTTAAGGTCACATTAGCTAACAACTTCGTTAAGTATTGAACAAATGGGCCATGTATGCAAACAGCAGAAGCCAGACAGCAATACGAAAAATATTTTTTTCTAGTCACAGAGTCAGGATAGTTGCTGTCTGCTTACATTATAGCTGTATCTTGTAAGAATACATATATATAATGAACATTCTAATGCACTCGCGTATGTAACGCGACGTCTGATTGGATAACGTCAAAAATTTGCGACGGTATATTCTGCGATATACTGTCGCAAATCCGACGTCATCACGTAACGTCGCTTCTCACTGGCTGGCATCTGGTTTTACGCAGCTCACAGCACTTGTCGTTTTGTGCAAATAGGACATTTTTTCAATAGAAAAAATGAATAAATGCATTAGAATGGGGATAACTGCATTCAATTTTGTCATTTGGGGAGATAAATAGGCGGTTTTATGGTCGCAAATTACGTTTTACGGCTCCGCTGACGCGTCGCCGTAAAACAAAATTTCCAACCGTAAAACCGCCGATTTACCTCCCCAAATGACAAAATTGAATGCAGTTATCCCCTAAGTGAAGGCTATGACAAGACGGCATGGCTGCACAGGCTGGATGAGGCTTGTGCATTTCATACACACTTTTACTACAGAAGCAACACTGTATGTCACTTATGATACTTATGTGTGTGATTTTTTCTACAATACATGAACTACATGTCATTATGATATTTGTTATCATTTGTATACCAGTTACATGTCAGTTATGATATTTATTATTATTTATACATAAAATGCATGTCAGTTATGATATATATGAGAGTTACATACATGCCATAAGCTTTGGACTAAAATCTGTGAGATATGGCAAAATTTTAAAGGAGATTTGACAAATGTCTGTGAGAGTTTCTTATACATCACTTTGGAGCTCACCAAATATAGTCTAAAGTCCTTTTTCTTCATGTAAGAAGCTTGTGAAAACCCCAACAGTGTGTGATTTATGTTTATTTCTTCATAAAATCTGTTGTAAAATGGTCTGAAAATTCTGTGAGATTTGAATTTTTATGGGAATTGCCTTCCAGATGACCCAAATTCTGTGAGCTTTTATCTCACAGTTTGAGATATGGCATGTATGGAGTTATCATTGTATGTCATTGCAATATCTATGTTGCTATCATTTCTACATGAACAACATACATGAACATCAGTTATGTCATTATGGCATTCATGTTGTGTTATCATTTCTACACTAACTATACATCATGGGCTTCCTCTGTTGCAGTTTTTCTTCGTGCATCCGTGATTTCAAGTGTGACATTTGTAGCGTACTTATTTGTTCCTCACTTCTCCTTCCTTTGGTGGCTCGAGAGAGAGAGCTGTCCTTTGTGATTGTAACATTTCCTGGGTATCTTCACTTATATTTTTTATATATATGTACTGTTGTCATTTCTACACTAACTACATGTCAGTTTTAATGTATATGTAAAGTTATACATGATATATATGTAGTACCATCATTTTTTTCTAAAAAGTGTAACCATAACCATTACACTATATCAGTTGATTTTAGAACTAGCTAGTCTAAATCAGCAGACAACATATCAATTATATTTTTTCTAATTTCTAAAGGGCAAGAAAATGATTAAAATGTCCCAGGAAAATAAGAAAAAAATATTTTAGATATGATATGCTACCTAAACAGAATGGATACACATTCAGGGAGAGGCAACTCAAAATGTCTTGTTGCCCTTCTAAAAAGGCAAAAATAGGAAAAATATTTTAAGATGTCATCTGCTAATATGTAAATGATAAGTAAATAGTGCCTGACAAATCTAATGCCTGACTGTCCAAGATATAATTTTGCCTGGCAAGAAAATTCTGACTTTACTTGCCTTGAATTCATATAGAATGAATTAAGCAGACTGACACATTTCCATATCCATAATAATAACCACACGATGCACTTAGAATTTTCAAAATTACTAGGGGAAAATATCCACTTATTAAACCCTTGTCATGCTGGATAAATTAATGTGTCACGTCCACTTATAATTCTCAGCCAATCAGATTCCTTGAGCCAGATTGTTGATATAAATTCAGATACTAAATGGCAAACAGTGCAGATTCAGATCAGAAGCCAACTTATCTGGACCTTCACTGTTTGCAAAGGCAGGGTATATCTAGGCTCTGCAGGACAAGGTTTAAAGGCATACTTTAAAGACAGATCACCTGAATAGTTATTTCATGGAGTATTTAATGCTTAGCATGCTGGGAAAAAATTTCAACAGATTATATTTTGAAGTATTTTTCTTATTTTTCCCAGAAAACAGACTGCAAACTGTCTCCTAAGGTCAAAGTCTATTTTCTGAGAAAAATAAGAAACATATCATTAATTTGTCGTCTGCTTAATCTGCCCAGCTAAAGGTAAAGGTTAGTGATGCTTATATGCAATCTATTTTTAAATATTGTCTATCAAAGCATATATTATGGGTACTGATTAGAATTGCCTAAACTAGTGGTGATTCTAATCATTACCCAAAACATATGCTTTTATAGATAATAGGACTAAAGTACATGGGTTGTAACCTAAAGACACAGGAATTGTTTTACTGTGTCCTTATAGGAGCATGTGCAGTCATTACAAATACAGTATTTACCAGGAAAGTAGATTAATTTCATTTGTCAGGCTCTGAGTAAGAATACATGTACACTGCCCCACCCACTCCTTATTGCAAACATTAAAGCACTAATCACAATTGTAGCAAAAAACATTTTAATTTTTTTTAACATTTTTTTTTCAGAGAATATAAGGCTTGACATGTCATGTGAATCATCTCCACATCAGATGATTCACATGAAATGCCAAACCTTATTTTCTGTGAAGATTAATAAAAAACAACAACAAAAAAACACAAAATAGAGAATGTCATCCCCTACAATTTTGCTTAGCACTTTTTTGGGTTAATGCTGTATAAACTAGAAATGTGTCCAAAGGACACAGATGCCCCCGGCTGAAAAAATTAAATGCAAATTCTAACACCGGACACGGAAGAAGATGGATGGACGGACAGGTCTAATACTATATACCCTTTCTTCGAATGGTGGAGGCATAATAATCTCTAATGATATGATCAATGAAAACAGACAAATCATCAATTAAATAGTTAATTCCAGCACAATTTTCAATTTTTTTAACCCATTTATGTCGAGTCAACTCTTCTACCACAACTCTAGATCTTTAGACTGGTTTATTTCCAATAGCAGGGTATCTGGTTAGTTTTTTTTACTACTATGTTTTACAGATTTTTTTTTTTTATATATTTAATGCAAACAGTGAAGATCCTGATAAGATTTTTTGAGGCATCTGATCTAGGTATTCACTTTTTGCCAATTACCCTGGGGGTTCTGACTAAAATCGGTTAAACAAGAAATATTTGCTCCAGTATAAGAATATTTGCTCAGGCCTGTCTATCCCAATACTTAGGGTTAGTACAGAACCTCCATTTAGAAAGGAAAAGGTCTTTCTGACATTTTTCTTTTTCCTCCACTTATTTTGCAGGCACTCATTACAAACTATTGACTGAGGTTAAGTTAAACACGTTTTCATGGAGAAGTAAGAAAAAACTGCCCAGAGCCCACTCTTTGAAAAATACCAGTAATTTTTGTTTGAAAAAAAGAGAGCTTATCTACAAACTAAGGTATATAGAATCTAAAAGGTTGCCATTAGTCCCTGTCCCTGTCAAATAAAAGAAAAGGACACCTTGAGTATAGACCTAAATCAGTCTGTTCATTCATGCAGGGTCTGTGTCATTTACTACATACGGTAAATGTCCTAAAATTTCGAACACTTTATTCCATTCTATTCTGACCTAAATTTTGCTTTTTATGCAGTTGTATCTTAAAATACTTAGTGGAATGGCAAACAGAGCAGACCCTGATCAGACTGCTCCTTCAGGAGCAGTCTGATCTGGGTCTGCACTGTTTGCATATGCCATTTTGTCAGCAACTTTGGTATACGAAATTTTAGGACATTTACCATACATGAACCAGAGCAAAACTTCACACTACCATGTATTCAAACTGACAAACTCCACTCTAGCTTGCACATGGAAAATATCCTAACCTTTCGTACACCAAAGTTTCTTACAAAATGACATATCCAAATAGTGGGGACCCAGATAAAAATTTTCGTATACCAAAGTTTTTAACAAAATGGCATATGCAAACAGTGCAGATCCAGATCACACTGCTCCTAAGGAGCAGTCTGATCAGGGTCTACAGTACAGAACTAAGCAGCTCACCCAAACACATTGCTGTGCTGGTCCTCCTTTGAACTATTTCTATGTCATTGACCACTGTGGCTGCCAGGGATGGGACAGGGGTGAGAGCTACACTGAAAAAACTTTGGCTCAGTATCTATCAGTCCAAGTACTATGTTCATTAATCTGGGATCACCAAGGCAACCAAGAGACAGAGATCTATACACTCTTTGAAGTAAAACTTAACCCTTCTCTTGCTGAACACGACATGCCCGGTCTTAGCAAACAGTGCAGATCCAGATCTGAAGAAGCCAACTGATCTGATCTGCACTGTTTGTCATTAAATATGTGAATTTCTATCAAAAACCCAGATCAAGTAATCTGATTGGCTGGAAATTAGAAGTGGGAGTGGCATGTTAATTTATTCTGCAAGGCAAGGGTTAAAACAGTTTGCTATTAAGAAGAACCCAAATATTAAAGACACAGAATGCAAACAAGAACAGGACTGATCAAGGTTATCTATTACTTAAGAAATAGATCAGCTCTAGCAGTGATTTATTGAGTAATAAATCACTGTTTGGAGGTCAGTTGTAAAGTAGATCAACTTACGAGCATGGAGCGCATCTACTTACAACTGACCAACAAACTGTGATTAATTACTCAACAAATTATGCAAATAAGCTGATCTATTTTGATTGTAACACACAAAAAAATGACGAAAAAGTAATTATATCCTTCAGATTCTTCCAACTTTCCGCAATCGCATGAAGAAATCCCGCCAACAGTTTTGACTGTAATGCTGTTGTTTACATGCTTTCTGACACAAGAAAAACGACGTTACATCATCTAACATCGTGGAAATGAAGACTGACGTCAGCAAAGTGTCAAAATGACATCAGAACGGCGCACCAGATAGCATCAAGCACTTCCGCCCAGTGATTTGTTGCAGAATAAATCACTGAATTTAACCATTGGCTATATAGGCGAGGAGTGTTAGACTTATATACGAAACAAGAATTCCGCGGAAGGCGTCATCGCACCTGCTGGCGCAAAAGTCACAGGAGCCACAATCAGAATGTGGTTATTAAATAAGTTTATTTCATTCTTAGCAGTGCTTACTTGGAAAACTGGGTTGAAAAAAATGTAGACAAAGAGCCAAGTGGGGCACATATATTCCAGGCCAGTCCCATTCCCTCTAATGGCTATATCTTCAGCACTGACTTTTCGTATCATACAGCCAAATGATAATGGAACATTGACGTAAAATGTGTAAAAATCACTGGAGCATGAAATTTAGGTCAAGGTCACGGGTCAAGGTACCTGCTAATTCAGTACATCAAGGAGAAGCACAATGCAAGGTATGGTGGTTGTAGGCCTTATAGTTGAGGAGTTATCAAACATCAACGTAAAATTTGTCAAATATAGGTCAAGGTCACTGGGTCAAGGTACCTGCCAAGCCAGTGCAGTGAGGTGAAGCACTATGCAAGGTTTAGTGGTTGTAGGTCTTATATTTGAGGAGATCCCGAACATCAATATAAAATGTGTCAAAGTCACTGGAGTGCACAATATAGGTCAAGGTCACCAGGTCAAGGTACCTGTCGAGTCAGTACATTGAGAAGAAGTGTTATATAAGGTTTGGTGGTTGAAGGCCTTACAGTTGAGGACATATGGAAGGATGACGTACACGGTGTAAAAGTCAATGGAGCATGAAATATAGGTCAAGGTCACCCAGTCAAGGTACCTGCAGAGTCTGTACATTGAGGAGAAGCACTATGCAAGGTTTGATGGTTGTAGGCCTTATAGTTGAGGAGATATTGAACGTTGATGTAAAATGTGTAAAAGGCACCGGAGCGCAAAATATAGGTCAAGGTCACCGGGTCAAGATACCTGCCAAGTCAGTACATATTGGAGAAGCACTATGCAAGGTTTGGTAGCTAGAGGTCTTACACTTGAGGAGATCTGGAACGTTGACATAAATTATGTTAAAGTCACTGCTGCCAAAATATAGGTCAAGGTCACCAGGTCAAGGTATCTGCTAAGTCAGTACATTGAGGAGAAGCACTTTGCAAGGTTTGATGGTTGTAGGCCTTATAGTTGAGGAGATATTGAATGTCGACGCAAAATATGTCAAAGTCACTGGAGCGCAAAATATAGGTCAAGGTCACCGGGTCAAGGTACCTGCCAAGTCTGTACCTCTAGGAGAAGCACTATGCAAGGTTTGGTAGTTGTACGCCTTATAGTTGAGAAGATCTGGAATGTCAACGTAAATTGTGTCAAAGTCAATGGAGCGCAAAATATAGGTCAAGGTCACTGGGTCAACATATCTGCCAAGTCAGGAGGTCAGGGAGATGTGTCATGCAAGGTATGATGGTTGTTGTAGAATTGTAGTTGATTAGAATACTAACTTTGACGTAAATGTCGAACTTCGACATAACAGAACTGTTAAGAGACAGACGGACGGACGGACGAACAGACGAATGGAAAAGCGGGCACCTATGTCGCAAAGTCAGGAGGTCAGGGAGATATTTCATACAAGGTTTGATGGTTGTTTAGTCTTGTAGTTGATTAGAATACTAACTTTGACATAAATGTCGAACTTCGACATAACAGAACTGTTAAGAGACGGATGGACAGACAGACAGACAGACGAACAGACAGACGAATGAAAAAGTGGGCACCTATGTCCCAAAGTCAGGAGGTCAGGGAGATGTTTCATGCAAGGTTTGATGGTTGTTTAGTCTTGTAGTTGATTAAAATACTAACTTTGACATAAATGTCGAACGTCGACATAAATGTTGACAGACGGACGGACGAATGGACAGACAAACGGAAAAGCGGACGCCTATGTTGCAAAGTCAGGAGGTCAGGGAGATGTTTCATGCAAGGTTTGATGGTTGTTTAGTCTTGTAGTTGATTAGAATACTAACTTTGACATAAATGTCGAACGTCGACATAAATGTTGACAGACGGATGGACGGACTGACTGACGGACGGACGGACGGATGGACGGACGGACGGACAGATGGACGGACGGACGGACGGACGGAAAATCGGACGCCTATATCGCACCCTGCTACAAGCAGGTACGATAAAAAGATTATTTCTCACTTGATGTGAATCATTTCTGTTTACAGAGCAGATTAGAAGCCTGCAGCTGAGTTTGCAGTTAAGCTTGACAACTGTACAAAGACTCAAAATAACGAGTAAAATATAATTTAGAAAAATTTATGTCAATGCAAAACTAGAAAAGGATCTGAATATTTAATAATAATTAAATTCTAAGTTTTCTTTAACTATCTCGCTTTTCTAATTACCTCCCTAGTGCAAATTGTTAACTCCTGTAGATTGTTTACAACTGAGCCGTAGTATACAAATGCCAAAATTTACTTAAGGTACTTAGCCATGTGATTATCATTGACCAATGTAATCAACACACATTGGACAGTCCAGGTTTTTTATGGCTGCTCTATTCTTGTAGCTGTGACGTTAGAGTGCTGTTGATTGAGGGTTATCTGTTGAACCTTGATGGGGACATTTGGGACATTGGCAAACAGCGCAAACCCAAATCAGATGCTGCAGAACATGGCCTCTGATTAGGATCTGTACTGTTTGCTTACATTACAGGAAGTTAAGGGTTGAATGAAACAGTCTTAAGTCCCCATTCATGACCAATTTTCCCAGCCTACACTCAGAGCAATCGACCCACTAGTGCTCCCAGTGCTTTGATTTCTTGAGATGGTTAAGAGAGGTTTCTTTATTTAAGGAAAAGCAAGGTTGGTAAAGAATGCCTCTGGTGTTGTTTTGAAGCAAAACTAATATATGTCTAGAGAAGAAGCTGGTTAATAGGTGTAGTAAAATCAAAATGAACACAGCTGTATTACTGTAACATGTTTCGGATATATTCCTTCTTCAGACAGTATACATTAATAACAACAAGAATAGGAAATGATGTAAAAGCGCCAAATGACGTTGAAGTCAGCAGGGAGTGATGTTAAAAGTGCCAAAACGACTTTGACGTTATTGAACATTATATGCATTAAAACACTATAACTGGATCAAAAATATCCGAATGGTAAATGATACAAATGTTTCCATAAATAATAGGTCCTTTAGTAGCATGTATCATGGAAACAACAGTAGTGTCCCAAAATGAATCGTAAATTAATTAAGCCTGTGTGCATCAACCTCTACAGGAGAAGAAGCTAATAAAATAGTGTTGCAAATATTACTTGTTTATGGTTTGCACGTTCAATTAAGGCTTTATGACATCATAAGTCTCATTAAATATTCAAAATGGTGGTGCCCATACCATAAAAGCAATTTTGAAATCTTCAAACCTTTGTAACTTCCTTATTTTCCCTCTGATTTTCATCAAACTTGCATCAAAATGATTGGTTTGTTAAGATCTTTCATTTCAGATAAAGTCTTCCTCAGCCTTGCTTTTTCCAATAAAATTTTCTCCTCCTTCTTTTGTTAAAACCTTCATAGTAAGCGAGCAAAAAATATCCAAAATCCTTCCAATTAATCAGTTCTCATAAGATACATTATGATGCTGTGAAATATGTTAAAGTTTGGTTTATTTTGAGTTTTGTACAAATTGTTTTCAGCATTAAGAAGCACACCACACCAACCACAACCAACTCACCTCAAGATCCTACAAACATGCAAATAAACCAGAAACATAAAATGTAAAAAGCATTCATACACAAAACACAACAAATAGGAATAATTTGAAACATACCTACATCAAAGGGAGATTAAGGTGTGTAGATACACTTTCAGGGGAGGCAACTCTGTCAAAATAGTTTTTACCTCCCTTCTGAAAATGGGTCTACTCTAAAAGGAAAGAATTTGCTCCCCTTGGGAGCAAATTCTTTTCTTTTAGAGTAGACCTTTTTCAGAAGGGGCTTGGTATGCACAAAAGCAAGTTACCAAAATTGTCTCCCTTGGAGGAAGTGGCAGAAAATCTACCAAGTGTGTCAATTCACCTTGAAGAGGATTGGACTAAAGGGAGGAACGGGATTCAAAATGAACTTCTTTAGATGCAAAAATTTTACATGTTCCGTATTTATCCTTAACCCTTGTCATGCTGACCAAATTAAGATGCCACATCCACTTCTAATTTTCAGCCAATCAGATTAGTTGATCTGGGCTGTTGATACAAATTCACATACTTTATAACAAACAGTGCAGATCCAGATCAGTTGGCTTCTTCAGAAGCCAACTGATCTGGATCTACACTGTTTGCAAAGGCAGTGCATATCTAGGTTCAGCAGGACTAGGGTTAATATTGGGACAGACAGGCCTAAGCAAATAATGTAGACCTAGATCAGATGCTGCAGAATGTGTGTATGACCAGGGTCTTCATGGTTTGTTAGGCATTTTAGACATGTCACAGGTAGTAAAATGGACTTGCTCAAGTTTTTGGACAAGTATGGTAGGAAGTTATGGTGTCCCAATATTTAGGGTTAATACAGTAAAAATTCCACAGCTCCAGATAAAAGGGACATTTACAGGATAATTTGTTGTTGTTTTTTTTTCTCGTGTTTTTTTTTTTTTTTTATATATATTTTTTTTCTTTTTTTTTTTCTATATTGTTAGGTTTGCACAAGAAATCATGTAATGAGGGTATTCATTACAATTGTTACAACAAGGTAAATTTTAATGAGCATCCACAATACAAACTTTTTGGGCAACAATAACTATTAAATTAACTTTATTACTATCTCATCTGACAGACTGTGTCACATATAGGCAGGTAAGACTGGAGGTACAGACCAAAATACTAAAATCTGACATTGCTTTTAGTTCCTGTTCATTTGTTTATTTATTTATTTTCACACAATAAGGCTCATTTAAGTAGTGTCAAGCATTAAGGGGCTTAACTCTGATTCTGCTGAACCCGGACATGTCTTGCCTTTGCAAACAATCTAGATCCAGATCAGTTAGCTTCTTTGGTTTCTGAAGAAGCCAACTGAAATGGATCGGCACTGTTGTCTTTGTATCAACTACCTGGATCAAGTAATCTGACTGGCTTAAAATTAGAAGTGGGTGTGGCATCTTAATTTATTCAGCATGGCAAGGGTTAATGCATATACAAACAGTGATATCCCAGATCAATCTCCAAAGTGCCATCATTTTCTGCTAGCCTAACCTAGAAAGTCAAGCTTACTTTAGGAGAACAATGACAGCCCTGATCAGTCCATCACAGATTCTGTTTGCAAATATGCTATTTACCCACTGTAGACTGAACAGACTCTCCCACACTATATTTTGGTCCAATTTCAAATTTAGGTATGTCTGGCTATGAGATTTACATATTCTTAAAGAAAAATGGCTAAACTATTTGCAAAAAAGTGGAGACCCTGATCAGATGCAGCATTCTGCAGCATCTGATCTGGGTCTGCACTGTTTGCCAATTACCCTTTTACGGGTCTCCCGATTACAATGGGTTAACCCTTGCCATGCTAAATAAATTAAGATACCACACCCACTTCTAATTTTCAGCCAGTCAGATAACTCGATCGAGACTGCTGATACAGAGTCATTTACTTAATGACAATCCTTGCAGATCCAGATCAGTTGGCTTCTAGAATGTTTGCAAAGGTAGGGCATATCTGGGTTTAGCAGAACCTGGGTTAATGGTCTCTTTATACATGATTTGGATCATTTCAGCACACAGCCAGAATTTTGAAAAAAAAAAAAAAAAAAAAAAAGGGGGGGGGGGGGGGGGGGGGGGGGGCGGTGGGGGAGGGGGGGGGGGGAGTGCAAACTATTTGATCAGGGATTTTGAAAATTTGTAAAACATGTGTTTCTTAAGGATGTATAAGTCAGAGGTTAAATAGTGTTCTGTTCTATTTTATGGGAGGTAACTCTGCTGTACTTGTTTACATCGTAATGTAATTTTTGGGGCACAAAGTTATTACTTTCTGCAAACAGTCCAAGTTCTGTGATATCAGGAGGTCAAGGTCATATTCTGATGATGGTTCTTGATGAGAACCGAAAAAATCACAGTACTTGAAAATTCTTCTTTGGATATGATCAAAAGAATTTTTTGGATTGAAGTCATTAATTTCTGTTTTCAATCAAGCAATTTCAGCAACCTTTTTAAATATTTATTATCTGGCTGCAGTGGTAATTAACAGAAGAAAATTGAATATCAAATATTTTGCAGGGCTGGTATATGCTTATATTTTTCTTTTTCTCCCTTATAGCCTGATGGTAGTTCCAACAAGTTAGTGTGCCAGCACATAATGCAAGCTTCCTAATAATTTATTCAAGCTGCACATTAACCCTTGTCATGCTGAGTAAATTAAGATGCCATGCCCACTTCTAATTTTCAGCCAATCAGATTACTTGATCCAGATTGCTGATATAAATCTACATACTCAAACAGTGCAGATCCAGATCAGTTGGCTTCTGAAGAAGGCAGGGTATATCAGGGTTCAGCAGGACTAGGGTTAAAAAGTTAGAACACTTTGTACTTGTTATACCACCCCGAACACAGACACTGTGGATGACTGACAGGTTTTAAGTGGAATGGATAAGTTTCAAAGGGAGGTAACTCTTTCAAAATTGTTTGGCTCCCTTCTGAAAGGGGGGTCTTCTCTTAATGGAAAGAGTTTGCTCCCTCTGGGAGCAAATTCTTTCCTTTTAGAGTAGATCTCTTTTCTGAAGGAGCTTGGTGTGCAGGTAGACACAGAGATCACAAGTTATCTCCCTTGTCAAAATGGTGGAAATTCTACCAAGTGTGATGTCCCCTTAAAATGACTGTTACAGTTCTAGATAGGAGTTTTTTTTTCCAATTAAAAAAAAAAAAACAAATTACCTTAACTATTCAGACATCTTATTGGACTTACCCTAAAATTTGATTACTTTAAGTAAATCCATTTTGCAACCAATGGAGATGTCTAAAATATTGTGATGGAATGTCAGACCCTTTTCAAACTGCTCCTTGATCTGGGTCAGCACTGTATGTTCAGACATGTCTGTCTGAATGTTAGGGTAAATAAGATACCCACACTTTTTTTTCTTATTTCTCCAGCGAAACATGTGTTAAGGGTACCCATCAGACTACACTCAGTGAGGCAACCCACAACAAAATTATGTTTATGTAGCAAAATATGGTAAATGTCCTAAAATTACAAACACTTGTTCCATATTATTTTGGCCTAAATTTTGCTTTTTTATGCAGTTGTTTCTCAAAATACTCACTGGATTGGCAAACAGTGTAGACCCTCATCAGATTGCTCCAGAAGTTGTAGCCTGATCTGGTCTGCACTGTTTGCATATGTCATTTTGTCAGGAATTTTAGTATACAAAACTTTAGGACATTTACCATAAGAAAAAAAAATACTTATTTGGATATTCCACCTATCTAGAGATATAAGTCATATTAGAATTCTTTGTTTTCAGTCAGTAATACCAATTATAAAAATGAATATCCAATTTAAGTTTTCCAAAAAAAGTCCAAGTACCTCCCAAATAGAGCTGGTTAATGAAGCAAGTTTATTTTACTAAAATAATATTATCTATGCATAAATGAACACATATACATAAATATCTATTACAAACACTTCATTCCATCATGCATTATATGAAAAAGAGACATTCACAAGGTCAAACAGAGGTCAAACCAAGTAATCACCTGATATGTATCCCAATATTCAGACTAAAAATCAAAAAACAAAATGACACAACTTAAATAAGTTTACAAAAACTAAATGAAAGGTCACTATTAGTCATTAAAATAAAGTTTTTGTGCAGAATTTCATGCACCATGCCCCAGCTACCCTAAATATTAAAACACAAATGCCTCTGCAAACAGTTTAGACCCTGATCAGACTGCTCCAAAGGAGCCGTCTGATCAGGGTCCAAACTGTTTACTGTTCCAGTTATTTTTTTGTAACACAACTACCTGATAATCAAATCAATTTGTTCAAAATTGAGTATAACATGAGGCATCTGAATAATGAAATAAAAATACTTAGGGTAACTATAGTAATTTTAAAGTCAAAACACGGACTTTAGGGTTAGATTTTGTACTGGATCACATTTCAACATTTAGCCTACCAAATGTGAACATTTGCAAAAGATATGTCAACATATTTGTTCTTTTTTTTTGTTTAATCAAGGATCACTTGGCATTCATCCAAATGATCACAGATGAAATATTGAAAGCCATTTATAAGTACAATTAAGAGAAACAAATTTTTGTCATCAGCCAGGTGCTTAGTATTAAATATGCTATTAAAGATGTCATGTGGTAGGAAAGCAATAATTCTATATGCCAGTAGCAAAGACAAGACTAGCCAAGGCATCTTGGCCATCAAGTCAGGGTCTTTTGTTAAGGACTATATGCATTTTTAAAATGTTCTTGTTTTGTTTGTGAAGGCAACCTGGGCCCAGCTGTTCGAAGCATTGTTAGCTTAACAAACTTGTTAGTGACAAACTTTTTAGTTGTTGTAGCTAAGGTATTTTCAAATACATTGATATTTTTGCTGCAAAAATGTGAGTAGCTTTTGCAATGCAAAAGCTACTCACATTTTTTCAGCAAAACAATTTCAATGTTTTTGCCATATTACAAGATAGAAGTTTTAACATCACTTTAGCTAACAACTTTCTTAAGTTTTGAACAACTGGGCCCTTATCAGACTGATAAAATGCATGTTTGTTAACACCATGTTTCATACACCACAACCTCTTTATAACACTATTGTTGGGGTCCATAGCATAAACCGTGTTAGTTAAACAACCGTGTTATATCCAAACAAAAATGTATAGATTATATTGAAAAATGACCATTTATGGTCATTTTTCAATAAAATCTATACATTTTGGGATCCATCTTTCAATCATGTTATATCCAAAACTGTGTTATAACGAGCCGTGTTATAAAGAGGTTGAAGTGTATTTAACTTAAGTATCTGGACAGACAAATCTGAGCCAGCAGTCTAGACCCACATCAGATGTCTCAGGATGTGGCATCTGGTTAGTATCTACTCTGTTTGCCACAATTCCAGTAGCTTTTAAGACAAGTATGATAAGGAGTAAATATGTCCCAATATTTGGGTATATATGGTAGTAATATTTTCCTTCATTATTATATATTTAAGAATACACCGACAGAAATTTCCTTTGATTTGATTTGATTTGGAGTTTTAAGGCTCAGTCAACACTATTATGGTCATTTACAGTCGCTCAGTTAACCTAGTCACACATTTTCCTGCACAAAGTTTCGCAAGTAGTTGACAACTGCACTTCTTGATTCAGCAGAAGGGAGAGAATGACCGTAGAAGTGATTTCATCATCAATCACAAAAGTTATGTGGCTGGGCTGGTATTCAGACTTGTGACCCCTGGATCTGCAGTCAGATGTGCAACCCACTGCACTATGGAGCCTAGTTTAATTCCCTTTTGCTTGCCAGTGTCAATATGTACAAAGACATTAACCCTTGTCATGCTGAATAATTTAAGATGCCACAGCCACTTCTAATTGTCAGCTTATCAGTTTGTTTGATTTGGGTTGTTGATGCAAATTTACATAGTAAATGACAAAAAGTGCAGATCCAGATCAGTTGGCTTCTTCAGAAGCCAACTGATCTGGCTCTACACTGTTTGCAAAGGCAGAGTATATCCAGGTTCAGCAGGAAAAGGTTTAACTTGGAGTTGCTACATTCCCATCCCATCTAGATTTACAGATGAGTTTCAAAATGATATCTTGTTTCCAATTTCAGCCCCACTACCAACTTGAACAATCTTCCAATGTTCATAAAGTACCATTTTTATTGTATATATTCAGATAGACAGGCCTGAGAAAACAGTGCAGATCCAGATGAGATGCTGCAGAATGCAGCATCTCATCAGGGTCTACACTGTTTGCCACTCAACTGGCATTTTTTAGACACAACATCGGGTAGTATATTGTACTTGTTCAAATTTTAGAACAAGTATGGTAAGGAGTTGTCCGAATACTTATGAGTATATATGGTATCTAAATATAGAACCATAATATAATGTTTTTAAATGGATGTTTTCATATTGGCCCTGCTACAGGTCCAAGGGCAGTCATATTGGCCTGAGAATTGCTGTATTGGCCCAAGGCAAAGCTGAGGGCCAATATAGCCATCTGAAGGCCAATATGACTGGCTGAGGACCTGTAAAAGGGCCAATGTGAAAACATCCATTTCAAGACATTTTTATTAATCAAATTTTTGTTTTCAACTTCACTGTGTTTAAATTCTCATTGACTGATTAATATTGTAAAATATTGGCCTGGTTAATACCATAAAATATTGGCCCTCCTGAAGCCCTTGGTTTTTATCCCCTAAATTCTTCTAACTTTCAGTGTTAGCCCTCGTATTAAGCCCAGGCCCAAAACCATATAGAAATCATGCCAAACATTGTATTGGTATGATGCAGGCTGTTTGGCACATATTAGAACAATAATAAATACTTAGTTGATTAAAAATAATAAATATTGGGTACCTTAAATCCTTATCACAGTTGTCCTAAAATCTGAGTAACTTTTGTTTCATTACCTGTTGATATGTCTAAAAGCTGCTGAATGAGTGTCATACAGAGCAGACTGGGGTCAGACACTTCATTCTGCAGCATCTATTCTGAGTCTATTCTGCTCCCTCTGATCAGGTGATCTACTCTTTGCCCAGGTAAATATGGTAATGCAGATATAATGTAAACTTACAATACAACCATTTTGCATGTTAAATACTTGTCATGCAACAATGCACTTATGTACAAGATGCTCTTAAAAGGTGAAAAATAAAATAACATATTAGGACTCCAAACTAGACGTTTGTGGTTTGTTTGTTCTTGTTTGATATTTTTTTTTCACCAAAAAATACCTTTTTTTTTTTCTTATTTCAAGGAAACAATTTACGGATAGTCACTCAAATTACCCCCATCTCAATGAGGAAGTTTTAATGGTTAGCATGCCATGTAAATATTTCAGCAGACAACATTTTGAAATATTTTTCTTATTTTTCCAAGAAAACAGGCTTTGTTGTGTCATGCATATTGCCTCTTAATGAGACAATTTGCGACAATTTGCATGAAATGCCAAAACCTATTTTCTGGAAAAAAAAATAAGAAAAATATCATCTGCTAAATTTCCCCAAATAGTGGTAAAAGTCAAATGAGCATCCACATGCAGCAGCTCAATATATCCGGATAAGTATTTTTTTCTTATTTCTGCACGAAAATGTATGTCGCTGAGGCACTTCTAGTGAGTGCCCACAACATATATTTTCGTGCAGAAGTAAGAAAAATATTGATATTTGTGGCAGAGAAAAGTGCCTTATCTGGAGCTATGATGATTTTTGGAATAAATAAATGGTTCTGTCAATAACCATCAATCTGGACCACTGGCCATGTTAATATATTAACCCGTAAAAGCGCCAAGCAAAAAATTGTAGCAGAGGACATTCTGTTTTTTGGGGTTTTTTTTTTTACTAGATTTCAGAGAAAACAAGTCTTGACATTTTAGATGTGAATGATTTACTTGAAATCTCAAGACTTACATTCTTTGAAAAATGAAAAAAAAAAAAAAAAAAAAAGATATTTGAAAATGTTATCTGCTGCAGATGTGATTGGCACTTTAAGGGTTAAAAACAATAAATGTAGTAAAGGCATTCTAAATTTGATTATTTGGAACAAAAACTATCTAGCATGATTTTTCGGAGATATTAACATGCTTTCATTTTACTAGCCTTAACAAAAATGCTTGCATCCCAGAAATTTTATATAAGAAGTTTGAATTCTACTAATATTTCTTTCCTTTTGTTCTGCTTTAAGAATTCTTTTTCAGTGTTTGACATTAACACCTAGCATGCTGGGTAAAAATTTCAGCAGACAACCTTTTGAAATATTTTTTGTATTTTTCCCAGAAAAAAGGCTTTGATATTTCATGCAAATTATCTCCTTAAGAAATAATGTGCATGAATTTGAATGAAATGTCAAAGCCTATTTTTCTGAGAAAAAATAAGAAAATATCACCAATTTGTCGACTGCTGCATTTGCGTATGATAATGGTTAAGTTGAAAGGTTACACCTCAAAGGTGATCATGCTTCCCTTCTCAAAAGGGGCTACATAACCCATTCGTGGATAGCATCCCATGAAAGGGACACTGGCAAACAGAGCAGACCCAGATCAGATGTGCATTCTGACTTGGGTCTGAGAAATTTGCATAATCTGCAAAATCTCCTTATCCTCTTTGCTGTGTATTGTCTTTCACATAATTTTAGCAATAAAAGAAAAATTGGCAGACTGTTAAATATCAGAGCTGTGCCACGTAAAACTGCCTTTGGGGCATATGTGAAAAGTGAAGGCCCAGATCAGCCTGTGCATCTAAGCTGTCTGACCACTTAACCCTTGTCCTGCTGAATAAATATATATGCCATGCCTACTTCTAATTTTCAGCCTATCAGATTACTTGATCCAAGTTGTTCACACAAATTCAAATACTTAATGACAAACAGTGCAGATCCAGATCAGCTGGCTTCTTCAGAAGCCAACTGATCTGGATCTACACTGTTTGCAAAGACTGGGTGTATCCTGGTTCAGCAGGACAAGGGTTAAATAATCACTGGATATTGTAGAACATACTAGTGTACAGGAAAGACGTTTAATCTTTACAACCCTCAGGTCTAATTCAGCAGAAGAAAAACTGACAAGAGTTTTCTAATTTTTTCTCAGAAAATAGGTTTTGACATTTCATGTGAATTGTCTCCTTAGATAATTTGCAAAAAATTTCGAAGCCTGTTTTCTGGAAAAAAAAAAATATAAGAAAAATATTTCAAAAAAGTTACCTGCTGAAATTTTTAACCCAGTATGCACAAGCGGGGAACCTACGTCACATTAGACTGAAAAAGGCTATGTTATAGTGAAAAGCACCCTTTCAAATTGGTAAGTTGCTGTCAATTTCCATTTCATTGTTCTGACAACCAGGATATGCTCAGAGAATGTAGCAAGAAACAATGCATTATATTGGCTAAACTGATGCATAACCGTATTGTCATTGTTGAGAACACTCGTGCACATTTTATTTATAAGGTTATCAAAATATTGTGCCCGAGTATTCCCAACAATGTCAATAGGTTAGTACTTAAAATCTGCAAACATAGTATTTTCATCCTTGGTACATACTCCGAGCTTATTCTATTTTTCATCAAAACGATGAAAATAATAATAAAAACGACTAAACTATTTGAGTGGGCCCTTTTCGCAAAATTCTATAGTCTTTTTCACTGTTGTCTATGAATTAGGTTCTCCCCCTTGGTGCAGAGCAATAAAAAATTGTGCAACTGATCTGCAAAGCTCCAGATAAGAGTATCCAGAGAAATATTTCTTTTCAATTTCTCCATGGAAACATATGTTTTGTACCCATTAGAAATGCCTCGGCGAGGCATTTCTAATGGGTACCAAAACATATGTTTTCATGAAGAAATAAGAAAAAATCAATACTTTTTGGCTGAACATAAATCAGCTTATCTGGTGCTATGCTGATCTGGAACTTAATTGTTTGTATATGCCCAAAAGACAATTTTTCTTATGGTATAGCTCATCTCTATTCGGCTGAACATTTCGTCTGCTGCAAACAATGAAATGAAGTTGTTTTTGTAGTTCCTGACATTCAGGCTTTGGTTCCAGTTTTTAACCTTACAGCATGAGTCACAAGAGTAGCAGATGACATTCTATTTTTTTTTTTATTTTTCTGAGAAAATAAGACTTTACATTTCCTTTGAATTTTCTGCTTAGCAGCCAGTTCACACAAAAAGCCGGGTCTTTTTATTTTTTTAGTAAAACATTAAAAATTATAAAATAGTTATAGAAGCCATATGCCTCAATTTTGATTGAGGCTTGAAGGTTAAATAGTCTCACAGGATATGAACTGGAAGAAATGCCAAACCTTACATTTTTAATACAGAATCATTAACTATGGGCTCAGATCAAGCCAAATTTTTCATGTATTTTTTATTCATAACTACTAATGATACATACCTGGGTTCCAGCCCGGACTGATTCAAAAGTATTTCTCTTCACTGCATTCTCTTCAATGGCAGAATTGAGAGCAGAGACCCAGTCATCCCTTTCTTCCAGTGTTGAACCAGCAACAGTGAAAGACCTCTGTACTGACACAAGGCTGAACTCATTCTTAAAATCATCCTGAGCTGATACTGTCACCTGTTAAATATAACAAATACCTTGAGTAGAACACTTTACCACTAATGAAGCGATGAAGGCACAAATCAGTCTGCACATTTATGCACTGAGCTGAGGCAATTCTAATGAGTACCCAAATTTGATTGTGTTGTGGTTTAACGACACGTACACCCTTGTGGGTCATTTTGTGTCGTCTCCCAAAGAAAGGGAGAAAGGAGGTAGAAGAGATAGTAGTGGAGACGAAAGAGAGGGACAGGGAAGAAAGAGGAACAGGAATGAAAGTGAAGAAACAGAAGAAAAAAACATTCCCCCTCTACCCTTACTTGCTACAAGGATTGCAGGCCTTGCCCAACTGTATGCTAATATAAGTTGGATGCCCTGGTGACGTAAGATACATGACACCTCCACCACACTCAACCACCCTATGAGTACCCATAACATGTTTTGATGCATAAAACTAGAGTGACAGGGTGAAAATTTGTCCAGGTTGCAGATTCATACACTTAGAATTTTAAATCCTTTGCTACTTGGTAAATGTCAATTTAAAAGTAAATAAAATACTCTTCCTACATTTACATTTTTGCAAAATATCACAAACATTTAAATCTTTTATTTTTCTGAGCTGGGCTCCACTCATTTTAAATGAATTATTCACTTACAAACGTTTACGGAAACCCCTAGTACCATCTACTTTGATGTGCCATAAATACTGACTTTCCCTTGACAGATAATCTTGGTTTTTAAATGCAATTTACTGGTTTTGTTCATGCTAATGTTTGTCCATATTTACATTTATTTTGCATGTAAATAGTAAGGCTGGCTAATCGGAGCTGAAAAAGTAATCGATAATCAGTGCTGCCATTGTGATTGATAATCGATTAGTAATATCTGAAGCTTTGGTAATAATTTTACCTATCTGACTGAGCATGACTTTTACCATAATTATGTTATACTTACTGTATGCATTTGGTAGGACAGGCGTGAGCAAACAGTGTAGACCCAGATGAGACGCCGCAAATGTGGTGTCTCATCAGGGTCTACACTGTTTGCCACTCATCCAGCTATTTAAGACACTAAAGTGGTAGTAAATTCTGCTTGTTCAAATTTTAGATAAAGTATGGTTAGGAGTTGAGGTGTCTGTATACTAAGGGTAAACATGGTAAATTAACGGACACAGAAATCAAATGATCGATTATTAGAAAATCTGTAATGATAATCATTTTTGTGGTATTTATCGATCAATTAATCGATTATCCGATTAATTGTGCCAGTCTTATAAAATAGTGTATGAATCTGCAAACTGTTGTGTTTGCATGAAGAATGATGTTGAACTCTGAGCCAGGTACCAAAGTAAAATCTAATTTTAGATTACCAAGATGAACTAGTAACAGTGTTTTCAGAGTAAATAGATTTCCCCCACCCACCCCACTCCCCTCCACTGTAAATTTTCAGTTTTTTACTGTTGTGACCTGAAAATTGGGTCAAGGTTACCAAAATCTAATCAGTTCTTTGTTGAGTCCTAATTATGTACTCATGAGAGTTTGGTAGGAATCCAACCACTGGTTCAAAAGATACTGTGCCTACAAGAAAGTGTTACAGAATTTTAAGATTTTCTACTGCTATGGCCTTGAAAATTAGGTCAGCGTCACCAATGTATAATCAGTTCTTTGTTATGCCCTAATAATATATCCATGCAAATTTGGTATGAATCCAACCACTGGTTCATGAAATGTCCAGGGGTATTTTCTCTGAAAACCAAACACTAATATTTCAAAATATTGTTTGCTTCAGTTGTGAATTTGTTTGTTTGTGTTGAGGTTTTACGGCCCAGTCAACCCAATGGGGTCATGTCGAGCGCGGTCAGTTTACCTAACCACACGTTTACTGGGCAGGCTTAGTCCTCCAAGCGGTTAACCAGTACTGTGCACATTCTTTCGCCAGAAACTGACAACTGCCCTTCTTGAATCAGCGGAAGGGAGAGAATGACCGTAGAAAATATTTCATGATCAATCTCCACGAAAGAATGTTGCCGACCTCGGCTCAGTTGTGAAAGGGAAAGCAAAGAAATAAAAGGAATAACTAAATATGGGCCACATCAAACAACAAAGAGTCTTCGAACATGCAACATGTGCAAAATGCGTAGATTTAGATCATTCTGCCCATAAGTAAAGCATCATCCTGGCCTTTGCATTCCATTCATATATTAAGGGTTAACCCTTAAAGCGCCAAGAAAAACTGCATCTGAAAATGTCGTCTGCCTACCCTTAAAGCGCCAAGAAAAACTGCATCTGAAAATGTCGTCTGCCTATGTCGTCTGCTGCATCTTCTTGCAAACTTTTCAAACTTACATTTTGCATATAGGCAAACAGTGTGGACCCAGATCAGACTGCTCCTAAAGGAGCAGTCTGATCTGGGTCCACACTGTTTGCAACAATGACTTTTAAAGTAACCGGCATAAGACAAAGCAGACGACAATAGTTGTGATTGGCACTTTAAGGGTTAATGAATGTACAGCATTTCATTACACAGTGCCTTTCATTATCACACTTCCATCATCTCAAAATGACAAAATATTGTTGAAAAAAGACATAATTACCAGGGTCCAGTTCTTCAAAACTAACGAAGTCGTTAGTTAACGATTCGTTAAAATTTACAATAAGTGATACGCAAATATGCTGAAATTTTTTGCTGAAAAAAATGTGAGTAGCTTTTGCATTGCACAGTTAACCAAATGACCCTTAACGAGCTCATTAAGCTAATGACGCTTTGAACAACTGGGCCCTGATCACCTGAACAGGGCCTGTGATTGTCTGCTGACAGAATAATTGGCTTCAATAGACAAAGGAGTATTTGTGAATTTACCCAAGAATGTTGTATAAATTACTAACCTTCATGCCAGCAAGGGGTAGGACATTGTTGAGTTTATAACCGGTGGCAACAGGTGTCGTGTACAGTAGCACATCATTGAACTGCAAAAAGAACATATATTTTTCTTATTTAGCAAGCAAAGAAATAAAAGGAATAACTAAATATGGGCCACATCCAACAATAAAGTGCCTTCGAACCTGCAACATGTGCAAAATGTGCAGATTTAGATAATCCAGCCCATAAGCAAAGCATCATCCTGGCCTTTGCACTCCATTCATATATTCTGTAGTATCCAATGATTCTGTTAGCCAACAGTGAAGGCCCTGATCAGACTGTGAGGTGTGCATGCTTATGTGGGACTTAGCTGTGCACATATGCCCGAAAACAGGACCCAGTTGTTCAAAGCATCGTTAGCTTAACGAGCTCATTTAGGATCATTTCGTTAACTGTTTTAACAGATTTAATATGCAATATTCTGATATTTTTTGCTGAAAAAATGTGAGTAGCTTTTGCAATGCAAAAGCTACTCACATTTTTTCAGCAAAAAATTGCAGCATATTTGCGTATCACTTGATGCAAATTTTAACGAATCGTTAACTAACGATGTCATTAGCTTTGAACAACTGGGCCCAGATTTTTACCCATATGTTTCTAAGTCACACTAATGTAATGCTCTTCATTGTGGGGCTATTTTGGCTATAATGCTATCAAGACATGGCCCTTCAAGTACTTCATCTGCAACATGAGAAAATGTACCTTCTGACATGAGCACCGAATGAAGACTCTAATCAGCCTGCACATCTGCGCAGTCTGTTTGTTTGTGTTGAGGTTTTACGGCCCAGTCAACCCAATGGTGTCATGTTGAGCGCGGTCAGTTTACCTAACCACACGTTTACTGGGCAGGCTTAGTCCTCTAAGCGGTTAACCAGTATTGTGCACATTCTTTCGCCAGAAACTGACAACTGCCCTTCTTAAATCAGCGGAAGGGAGAGAATGACCGTAGAAAATATTTCATGATCAATCTCCACGAAAGTCTGATGTCTTCATTGTTTGCATGAAGAAACTTTGAACCCCTGACTATCTAAAATGTGCCCTGGGAAGATTTTGTTCAGACTGCATGAATGTCCAGGTTTACCTCAATCTTCACTGGGCCCACATGTTCGAAGGTATGTTTTCTGATACTACAACTCTCTTGTTTCTCCATTTTATAGCTCACTATAAGGCAATAATGCTAGTGATCATTGCAAGACAGGTCCAGTGAGTAGCCACCTGATGCAGTTTGATGCAAAAATAAAAATTACTGTATTCACTCAAATTACCACACTGTGCGCTCAAGTTTTTTCAAAATTACTAGAAAAACTTGTAGTAAAATAGCCTCCTAAAATGGGTACACTTTAAAGAAAGATCAAGAGAGAACTTCATGAGGGGTGTATTTAATGATACTTATGCAATATTTTTATGATTTTCTTTATTAAAGTATATGTTGTGGCTATTCATTTGAATTGCCTTGAATTGATTCAAATGAGTACTCACAACATGCTTTTAAAAAGATGTAGATAAAAGTACACAGGTTGTAATCTTTTAGATTACTAAATTGCTAGACTGTGCGCTTATAGGAGCATGTGCAGTAATAAGATTGAATATGGTAACTTCTGAATACTGCCCATATGTGCAGCTATATATAACAGTTTAGTCTTGTTATAAAGGTGTTCACATACAAAGTTTATCACTTTGTGGATACCAACTGCAGTATTATAAAAGAAATGTCCTGTAACCCATTTACATTGAGTGGACTCGTCTACCCCAATTATTTAGAAAGGCCTATTTCCAATAGCAGGATGTCTGGTTAGTTTTTTTATCACTGTGTTTTATAGAAACTCTTGTATTTAATGCACATAGTGTAGGCACTGATCAAATGCCACATTAAGCAGCATCTGGTCTGGGTTTGCACTGTCTGCCAATTAACCTTATGGGGGTCTCCAGACTAGAAGTATTTAACTTAAAGCCTTATAATGACAACAAATATCAGATAATATTTTGTAATGTTGTTCTTATTTTTCCATGGAAACTGGATTTTGCATTTCATCTCAAGTTGCAAAACTTCAAATCAAATGCATAACAATGTTATCAGTGCAAAATACACAAAACAAGCTTTGTAATCCGGTAATTGCCATATATGGTAACTACTATAGGAACTTTGCTGATCACACTTACCAAGAAGAAGAATCGTGGTTGCATTTCCTTGCGAGACAGTTTCATCAATTCACCCTCTTTCAGAAATTTCTAAAACCGAAAAACAAAACAATGCAATGAGCACTGTACAGTCATAAGCTGGGCCCAGTAGTTCAAAACTAAAGATGTTGTTAGTTAATGTATCGTTAAAACTTTGATCATAAAATATGGAAAATACACTAATATTTTTGCTGAAAAAATGTGAGTAGCTTTTGCAAATGCAAAAGCTACTCACATTTTTTTTTAGCAAAAATACCTGTGAATTAAATATTGTACTTACTAAAACAGTTAACATTTTGAACAACTGGGTCCTGATCATGTTCCAAAGTTGGAAACTACCTGGCTGCTTCATTCAGAGGCACAAAGCAATCCATCTAGTTCATGAGCCTCCAATGATTGGAGGCGAACCTCCTACTTGATATGGGCTGGGCCAAGCGATAACGTGCCTTTAAACATGTGCAAAATATTATATGGACTGCATCAAGCAAAGAAGTATCTTCAAACATGCCCAAAATGTGCAGAAATTGATCAACCTGTGCATGTGCAAAGTACCACCAGGGATTTTGCTCTCCATTCATACATTCTATTGTATCCAATAATTCTGTTAGCAGACAGTAAAGGCCCTGATCAGACTGGATGCGCAGGCTGATCTGGGCCTTCACTTTCGGCATATGCCCAAAGACACGTTTTGTATGGCTCTGCCCAAATGACCTACCATGCTGTATATAAACATTTCAAACTGATCAATTAGGGACCTAATTGATACGAAGTACACTGTCTGAATGCTGCTGTTACCATAAATTCCCTCATTTTCTGGAGAAGCACACCATACAAAATGCAGACAGTAGTTTTTTTTTTGTTTTATTTATACATGTATTATCCTAATGCATGCACTATGCCATACAAAGGAATCATTAATGTAAATGTATGTCACACACTTTATTGACAGACTCAACAGAATAGAATAAAATATTTACAAAATTCAATGGCTAAACATCTTTGGGACCATGGCTTTGTTCTAGACATGGGTAGTTGAGGGTGAATCATAGCAGCAGGTCAATAGTAAACAAGTTTAGATTTGGGGATGACTTTTCAATCTTCACTAAAATAATGGTACACTTCAACCTCTTTATAACATGATTCATTATAACACGTTTTTTTGATATAACACAGTTCAAAGATGGATCCCAAAAATGTATAGATTATATTGAAAAAAGACCATAAATACACGGTTTATGCTATGGACCCCAAAAATAGTGTTATAAAGAGGTTGTGGTGTATGTTGAGAGTACTCATTAGGATTTGATGAGATGATTCTAATGAGTACTTACAACATACTTTTCATGATAAAATAAGATTCTTCCCCTAAGATATCCCTAAATATTTGTTATCTTGAGCTATCGGAAGAATTTCCTAGGAACTGAAAAATGAGTTCAAATCAGCCTCTATAAACAAGCCATCGGTGTTCCAGTCATTGACATTTTACTGTAGTCTGAAGAGTATAAATTTTAACCATTTCAAACTGGCCAACCAGAGACTTGCTATTTGATATGACCTGCTCTGCCTGACTAAATGACATCAAGATGACCAATCAAAAACCTCAAATCTGAAAAAAACCTACCCTGCCAGGTTTGATGACTTCAAACTGACCAATCAGAGATCTTTGTATTTCCAACATCTTCTGAACATAATCCTGAAAATATTATTTAAACTGACATAAAGATAATGAGTCACACTTTGTAAATACACAGAATGTATATAGCTCCCAAATAGATATTTGTTTTCAAGCGAAAAAATTTCTGATATTTTCTTCCTATTTCTCAATGGTGTGCCATAAGAAAAGGGGAGATTCAGATCAGCCTGTAATGCCACATGATTTGCTAAAGGCCTTTGCTATTTATCAGCATATTTAGGTGATAACTGCATTCAAATTTGGCATTTGGGGAGGTAAATCAGCGGTTTTACGGTCGGAAATTTCATTTTACGGCGACGCGTCAGCGGAGCCGTAAAACATAATTTGCGACCGTAAAACCGCGATTTACCTCCCCAAATGACAAATTTGATGCAGTTATCCCCATTCTAATGCATTTATTCATTTTTTTCTATTGAAAAAATGTACTATTTTGCACAAAAACGACAAGTGCTGTGAACTGCGTAAAACCCAATGCCAGCCAATGAGAAACGACGTTACGTGATGACGTCGGATTTGCGACAGTATATCGCAGAATATACCGTCGCAAATTTTTGATGTTATCCAATCAGATGTCGCGTTACATACGCGAGTGCATTAGAATGTATCATATCTAACAATTCTGAAAGCAAACAGTAAAGACCATGATTGGACTGTGTGAATGTGCAGGCTGATCTTGATCTTTGCTGAACTTTTTTCATGCTCAACTCAGATGAGCATGAAATTTTCTCTACTAATAAATATGAAAATGCCAACAAAAGTTGGCATTTTCATATTTATTAGCAGAGAAATGCTCAGCTATTTATTAGCAGAGAAATGCTCAGCTATGTTTAGCAAGAAAACAATTGCAACATTTAGTCAGCTGAGATTTAATAGCAGGACAAATTTCATGCTCAGCTGAGTTGAGCATGAAAAAAAGTTTTATAACCTTGGGGCCTGATGACAGGCACTGATTGGAGCACATGATAAATATGTAGGTCTATTTTCATTGTGTCAGTACTTTTTGATTGAAAAGAAAAGTGACTTATCATAGTGCCAGGCAAGGTGCTTTTTTGACAATAAAACAAGAAATATGCTTAATGGCATAATAGACAGGTTTTTTAATTAAAGAAGAAAGTGAGAGTTGTTTCTCTTGCATGTGAAACACCTACTGGTCCTCCTCTTCATTCCCACCAAATATGAAAGCAATCCATTGAAGAATAAAGGTAACATGAAACTATGAAAAAAAGTTAACCAAAAGGTTAACCTGGGGCGATGCCTGAAGCCAGACACCCAATGCCCGCTCGCCCAGTTGTCGCTATTTTAAAGACAGATTTTTTTTAAAAAAACATCCAAAAAGTGTTGATATTTTTTTTTTATTTCTCCACATAAAAACACTGTTGTAAGTATTCACTGCTGAGAGGCTTCTAATGAGTACACACAACATACGTTTTCATGGAGAAAAAAAAAAAATTCCTGATAGCCCCTTTTTAACTAAAATTATGTAAAATATCAATGTGTTGGTTCAAATTAACCCTTAAAACGCCAATCACAACTGCAGCAGATGACAATTTTTTTATTTACTTTATTTTTTTTTTTATTTTTCAGAGAAAACAAGTCTTGACATTTCATGTGAATTGTCTGCTTGGCAGACAATTTACATGAAATGTCAAGACTTGTTTTCTCTGAAAAAAAAGAAAAAAAATTTTTTTGAATGTTATCTGCTACAAATTTTGCTTGGCGCTTTAAGGGTTAACAGTGCGAATCCAGTGGAGTCAGCTTTTGATGAGCCTTATCACCATGATCTACTCAGTTTGCCATTCTTTTCTTCATTTACAACTGATACTCCTATTAGCTATATTGGATTTGTCCAAATTCAAAGATGGAGGAGCCCTCTTCAGAAAGTCAGGGTTGAAAGGTTAAACCTACACTTACCCCATGTCTCATGCCGTCATTTGCATGTGTTGCCACCTCACTCACAATATTCAGAGCAGCTGTAACAAGAAATTATCAGTAAGCAGTGCTTATTAGATATCCCCACCAGGACCAAAATGGACAGATGGATGGATGGATGTATGGACATACAAATAGACAATGTGAAAACAGTATACCTCTCCTTGCACCACTCACCCTCACCACACACCCCCACCCACCCCACTCACCTAAAAAAACACAATTTGCAGGGGGTATAATAATAAAATCAACAAATTTAAATTTAAATGAACATTCTTCAGTATGTCTGCAGCATATCTGTAATGTTTTGGAACGATCCAATGAAAGCTATATAAAGATTTCACAAAGTATACACTATTAACCAACATTCACTAGGTGCAGTTGTTGTGTGCCATATTAATCATCACTGACTAGGAGCAGTTGTCGTAAAATGGCTAAGTTTAAAATCCTGCCATTTTGTCAAAAAAAAGTTTTCAGCATCAAACTTACATATGCATATGCATACACCTTTAACATATCTTCAATGTTTTGGTAAGAAAGGTGTAAGAGGATTTGATTTCACAAAGTAAATAATATTAACTATTATTGACTATGTGCAGTTGTACTAAATTGGCTAAGTTAAAAACCCTGCCATTTTGTGAAGAAATATTTGTTCAGCATCAAAGTTTCATATGCACATCTTCAATGTCTGTAATGTATGCGTGAAGTTTTGAAAACATTCCACAAAAGTTCTAAGAGGAGTTGATTTCACAAGGTATGCACTACTAACCATTATTGACTAGTTGCAGTCGTAAAATGGCTAAGTTAAAAATCCTGCCAATTTGTCAAAAAAAAAATTTTACCATCAAACTTGCACATGCACATCTTCAATATGTCTTACAATTCAGGGTTCTTACATTTAGGACTAACCAAAATTCCCTGACAATTCCCTGGCATTTCCCTGACACAAATTCAAATTTCCCTGACAGTATTGGAGCCATAAATTTTATGAATTTAGCAAAAAAGACACACTGGGACCAAACATCCCAGCTTCATCAGGCTGAAATGTAAAATTCCCTGACATTTTCTAGACATTTTTGCAAAATTTCATTTTCCCTGACACAACACAGAATTCTCTGACAATTCTCTGACCTTGAAAAAAATTTAAATTTCCCTGACATTTCCCTGCCATGTATGAACCCTGTACACATATACAATGTTCTGGAAAGGTCCAACAAAAAGTGTGAGGAATTGATTTCACAAAATAATCAACTGACCATCAATGACTAGGTGCAGTTGTCATAAAATGGCTACGTTAAAAACACTGTCATTTTGTCAAGAAACTATATTTCAGCATCAAGGTTTCACACACACACCTCTTCAATATGTCTCTAATGTACATGTAAAGTTTTGAAAAGAGTAAGGAGTTGCTTTCACAAAGTATGCACTATTAACTGTCATTGGCTTGGTGCAGTAGTCGTAGAATGGCTAAATTAAAAACCTTGACATTTTGTCAAAAAGTAATTTTTCAGCATCAAACTTCCACATGCACATCTTCACTATGTTTGTAATATATGTGCAAAGTTTTGAAAAGATCCAACTAAAGCTGCAAGATGTGTTGATTTCTTAAAAGTATGCACTATCAGTCATAAAACAAACATCTTATTTAAAGAATTACAAAGAGACATTACTCTTGTAATACTAATCCTTCTACCCCTATTTTCTTATCACAGGTGCAGTGTCTGATGGTCAAGGTGTGGTGGAAATTTGAATACCTAAGATTTTTCATGTGTAGCTATCTATGGTAAATGTCCTAAAATTTCAAACACTTTATTCCCTACTTTTTTGGCCTAAATTTGCTTTCATGCAGCTGTATCTTAAAATACTTAGTAAAATGGCAAATAGTGTAGACCCTGATCAGATTGCTAAGCAGCAGTCTGATCTGTGTCTGCGCTGTCTGCATATGTCATTTTGTCAGAAACTTTGGTGTACAATATTTTAGGACATTTACCATACTTACTCTGCATGTCTTTCATTTCCGGTGAGTCTGCAGGAAGATGTTTCATGTAATCTGAAAAATAATGAATCACAACAAGTGACAAAGACAACTTTTCTTTATCTCTGAATTTGAATATATCTGAGCAAAGAATGAGTAAACTGAATCTTTGGGATAGTGAAGACCAATAACAGCCTGTAAATCCACATTAGATCTGGGTATAACAATATTTGGTGAGGGTATAAATAGTAATACCCGAATAGTCTGCATATATACTTCTGAGATGCCAACTGATCTGGATCTGCAATGTTTGTCACTAAATATGTGAATTTGAATCAACATCCTGGATCAAGTAATCTGATTGGCTGACAAATAAAAGTGGGCATGGCATCTTGATTTATTCAGCATGACAAGGGTTAAGGAAATACAGTAGGGGTACATTTTACATGTAGAAATACCCTTAATGAAAGGAGACAATGAACTTTAGAACCATCATACTGAATTGGTTAATCCAATAATTCAGATCTGATTTGTTCATTGAAGATGATGTTTTGGTGTTTTATGTCCCTTTCAACAGTATTTAAGTCATTACAAGATAATAGAAGGATGATAATTAAAGGCTCTGTGCAATGAAGTGCCAAACATTCATGAGTTGAATTCCACCTGCAGCGGGATTCATAACAGGGACCTCATGATTCTAAGTCAAGCACACTAACCACTGGGCCTTACAGACACCTCGTGATCCAAAATTTAGAGCATTAATCACTTGGCTACACGGAGACTTTAAGTTGATTTGTACCTCACCTAGTAAGAGAAGTCTGTATTGTGGAATTCTCTGTATGGGTTTCAACATGTAGTGTTTCAGCGCAAGGCTGGCACATCTGGGACTCAACTGGAACAGAAAATGATGGGAGCCTTACAGACTTGATTAATTTTTTTTTATCTGATTTAATTTGTAGTTTTATGGCCCTGCCAGCACTGTTCAAGTCATTTGGAGCCAGTCATTTAACAAACTCATTATTCTCTTGGGAAAACTTAGCCCTCTAGACTTGATTAATCCTGGTCCCTGTTTGTTTGTGTTTAGGTTTTACGGCCCAGTCAACCCAGTGGGGTCATGTCGAGCGCAGTCAGTTTACCTAACCACACGTTTACTGGGCAGACTTAGGCCTCTAAGCGGTTAACCAGTATTGTGCACATTCTTTCGCCAGAAACTGACAACTGCCCTTCTTGAATCAGCGGGAGAGAGAGAATGACCGTAGAAAATATTTCACGATCAATCTCTACGAAAGAATGTTGCCGACCTCAGCGGGGTTGAACCGGCGACCTCCTGGTCTCCAGTCGGACGGTGCATCCGAGGCCATAATCCTGGTCCTGCTGAACCCTGATATGCCCTGCATTTGCAAACAGTGAAGATCCAGCTCAGTGGGCTTCTTCAGAAACCAACTGATCTGGATTTGCACTGTTTGTCATTATGTATATTTGTATCAAACTCCTGGATCAAGTAATCTGACTGGCTGAAAACTAGGTGTTGGCATGGCATCTTAATTAATTCAGCATGACAAGGGTTAAATTTAAGTATAATAAGAATTTATGATGTCTGAAAGGACCTTTACAAAAAAGGTTAAAGGTTTTAACCCATTTTAGATTGAATAGACTCCTCCATACTACATATTAGATAAAGCTAATTACAATTTTAGTATGTCAGGCTATATGATTCAGATATTCCTTGAGAAAAATGGCAAAACTATTTGCAAACAGTGGAGACTCCGGTCAGACACAACATTCTGCAGCATCTGCTCAGGGTCTGCACTGTTTGCTCTGGCCTGTCTGTCCCAATATTTAGGGTTATTACGGTACCTAGACTATAATGGGTTAATGTCCTTACTATTACACAGCTCTAGATAAGTGGTGTATACAGATAAATATTTTTCTAACTTTCCTACTAAAATAATGTCTTGGGTACTTACCGTATTCGATCTAATTACCGCACATACCCCTATAAGCGCACAGTCAAGAAATTCCGTAGTCTTCAGATTACAGCCAATGTACTTTTTCTTTACTTCTTTATAAAGGCATATGTTGTGGGTACTCATCTGAATTGCATCGACTTGTCCATGCAATTCAAATGAGTACCCCACAACAAATGCCTTTATAAAGAAAATCAGAAAAAAAAATCGCATTATAATCATCAAATAAATCCTATTCTGATTTTTTATAGTGTACCCTTAGTAGACAGAATCATATTTTAGCACAACTGAGTGTTCCCAGTAATTCTGAAAAACCTAAGCGCACAGTGCGGTAATTAGGTCAAATACGGTATTAGAAGTTCCTCAGTCATGAAAACGTATGCTGTTGATACTCATTAGAAGTGCCTTACTGAGGTGCTTCTGATCAATACACACAGCTTTATTTTCATGAGAAATGTGAAAATATCATTACTTTTTTATTTAACCAGTTTTAGTCTGGATGGAGACCCCCAAAAGGATAACTGGCAAATAATGCAGACCCAGATCAGATGCAGCAGAATACAGCATCTGATCTGGGTCTATTTCTGCTGCATCTGATCTGGGTCTACACTGTTTGTATTTACTACCTGAATTTCTATAAAACAGTAATAATAACTAAGCAGACATCCTGCTATTGGAAATAGACCTGTCTAAAGAAATGTGGTAGAAGAGTCCACCCAACATAAATGGGTTAAAAAAAGGTCTTATCTAAAGCTTTGTCCAGTTATTACCAATATTTGCCATTTTGTCCACATATGACTTTGCATTTCTGGGCACTGGCATTTTTAAATGCTTAGCATGCTTGGTAAAAGTTACAGCAGACAGCATTTTGAATTAATTTTTTTTTCCAGAAAATAGGCTTTCACATTTCATGCAAATAATCTCCTAAGAAGACAATATGCATGAAATGCCAGAGCCTAATTTCAAGGAAAAATAAGAAAAATACCAATTTGTCATTTGCATAATTTGCCAGGAGAGAGACAGAGGTTAACTTGTGTGTAGCACATGCAGCTATTGCTTGTTTGTGTTGAGGTTTTGCTGCCCAGTCAACCCAATGGGGTCATGTCGAGCGTATTCAGTTAACTTAACTGCACATTTACTGGGCAGGCTTAGTCCTCTAAGCAGCTAACCAGTATTGTGCACATTCTTTTATCAATCTCCATGAAAGAATGTTAGTTTAACGCTTAGCACTCTGGGTAAAATTTTCAGCAGACGACATTTTGAAATATTTTTCTTATTTTTCCCAGAAAACAGGATTTGACATTTCATGCAAATTGTCTCCTAAGGAGACAATTTGCATGAAATATCAAATCCTGTTTTCTGGGAAAAATAAGAAAAAAAATCATCAATTTGTCGTCTGCTGAAAATGCCCAGATACAATACATATCAGCATGAACACATTTCAACTGGGATTCAGAAAAACGCATCTGGGGTCCGATATGGAAACTGCCATAGAACCCGCAACCTCTTGATCACCAGTCAGACCTGCATCCAACTGAGCCATGGAGGCCGGCTGCTATTAAGTAAAGAAACAGTTTACTTGTTTTTCTAGCAGAATGAAACAGACACACAAGTACTCTTACTGTATAACTTGTAGACACTGAAAAACAGCACTCAGAAAAACTGAAAATCTCCTTCCTGAAAAATACTGAAATCTCCACAAAACCCTGGACCTGAAGAAAACACATTAAACATTATAGCCCTGCCCTGCCATACGAAAGAGTGTCTTGCAGTTTATGCATCCGCCCAGTCTGATCGGTCTGATTGGGGCCTTCATTGTCTGCTAACAGATCTACTAGATACTACAGAATGTATGAATGGAGAACAAAGGCCCAGATGATCTGAATCTGCCATTTTGTGCACGTCTATAGGCACTTTTTGGCTTGACAATTTCCATATGATTACCTCAAATTCCTTGAGAGCTGCCTGAAATGCTGAATGTTTCTTCACCGCCTCATCCAAGGTGGCAGTCATGGTCTCAAAGTCCCGAATATATGAGGTATAAAGTTTTAAGAATGGTCCTTTCTTCACAAATATATCAGCTATTCCTTTTTTGGTATCCCTGTTGATAACAATAATTATCATATATTTACTCTGTAATTCTTCGTTTTTTAATACCGTATTCGACCTAATTACCGCACATACTCCTATAAGCGCACAGTCAAGCAATTCCATAGTCTTCAAATTATAGCCAGTGTACTTTTTGTCTACTTCTTTATAAAGGCATATGTTGTGGGTACCCATTTGAATTGCATCGACTTGTCGATGCAATTCAAATGAGTACCCACAACATATGTTTTAATAAAGAAAATCAGAAAAAAAAAGAAAAAAAAACTCGCATAAACACCAAATAAGGCCTTTGCTGATATTTGTTTTTAAGGGTATCCTTAGTAAGTAGAGTCATATTTTGAAAAACCTCAGCGCACTGTGTGGTAATTAGGTCGAATACGGTATGTGATATGATTGTGACATCAGTTCACGTATCATGTTAGCTGAGGCATTAGCACATGATACCATATCTCATACCCGATTGAGCAGAGCTTTAAAAATCAAACCATAACCTAGCAAATTTTAAGAGGAAATAAAAAATGTTGGGAAATATATGATAAATAGATTATACGGCATTTTTCACATCATAACCCATATCAGCCCTCAACCCATATCAGCCCTCAGGAATGTATGGGAATCTCAGGTTGATATGGGGTATGATATGAAAATCTCTTTTTATCATACATTTATCAGAAAATATATTCTTTCTACATATCGAGGGTTGAGCGCAAGACTATAGTAACTCAAACATATTTTTGAAACCCTTGTTTAGGGGCAACTTGGACCCCTTTGTAAACAATGCAAATTTAGGTGCCATTGCTCATACGAGCAATGGCACCTAAATTTTCATTGTTTACAGAAAGAAATTTTGTAATCTTCATAACGCCTTCATGGTGAGGAGATTAGGTTTGGGGAAAAACAACCATCTGACTTACGCCAGTTTTGCGCTCAACTCTCGATATGTGATATTGTGGAGGCTTTCAAGCACACATTGTTGCAGAGCGCATAAGTTGTATCAAGCTAAAATTAGACAAAACCCATATCATTCCCTAGGGTAAAAAACCATATAATCCATGCCGCAGCTAATCATCAGCTGCCATCTTGAATTGTCTGGTGTGAACAAAATGTTGTTGGGTCAAACCAAGACACCATTCCATAGACAGTAAGAAAAACATATGATTACATGGCAATTTCCACAGCACATCCCACAGCAACCCAAGATTTTCATATCAGCCCAAGTGCCTTCAGCAATTTTATTATCATACCCATATCAACCCTTGACCCATATCAGCCTGAGTGCCTTCAAAGAACCTCAGGCTACTAAGGATTGAAGGTTGATCAGAATCAGATTTTATCACACATTTATCAAAAAAATACATTCTTTTTACTCTGAATCCTTAGTCAGGGGTGGAATGATAATTCAACAAAACCGCTGAAAATGTCCATACCCACAACCCTCTCCCCACAAAAATACCATATTTCAAAAGCTTGTGTCAGAACTTTTTATTTTTCTAAAAAATCATCAAAACCGCTGAATTCAGATAATCCACTGAAAATTCTCACCCCTGCTTAGTAGCCAGAGGGCCTTCAAAGACCCTCAGGCTACTAAGGATTGAGGGTTGATCAGAATCAGAATTTATCATACATTTATCAAAAAATACACACTTTTTAGCCTCAATCCTTAGGCTACTAAGGATTGAGGGTTGATCTGGGGTCCGATATGGAAACTGCCATAGAACATGAGGATGGGCACCAGGAAAACCTCATGCCATATACAAACAGCAACATAGCAGACTGATCCTAAATATTCAGACACTAGACTTTTTACTATACTCATCGATAAGAGGGGTACAGGTACATACTTTTTTATTTCTCCATGAAAACATATGTTGTGGGTACTCATTAGAAGTGCCTCGGTGAGGCTCTGCCTTTGCAAACAGTGTAGATCCAGATCAATGGAAGCCAACTGATCTGGATCTGCACTGTTTGTCATTAAGTATGTAAATTTGTATCAACAACCTGGATCAAATAATCTGATTGGCTGACACTTAGAAGTGGGTGTGGCATCTAAAATTTATTTGCATGTGAATGGTTAATAAATAGGTATCTTTCTCACCATGAGCTTAGTCTTTCCTCTAGATCTTTGAGCAACTCTTCATTAAAGTTCTGCAACTGAGGGAGATAGTCCAGAATTCTATTCAGCGTTTCCGAGGGTATCACAGGCCGGCCCTGACTTTCTGTGGCATCCGAAACATGCTTCCGGAAATCCTGCAAAAATTAACAGTATTCTGACAGCAACATAATTTAATTTTGTGTTTCCTGTATCTTTTTTATCTATTATTAACATTTTACCACTCTCTTGTCTAATTCAGCAGATGACAAACTGATGATACATTTTTATTTTTCTCAGAAAATAGGCTTTGACATTTCATGCAAATTGTCTCCACTTGAGACAATTTGCATGAAACATCAAATCCAAAGAAGTCAATTTCCATGTATGCTCAAATCCTATTTTCTGCAAAAAATAAGAAAAATATTTCAAAATGTAGTCTGCTGAAATTTTTACCAAATATACTAAGTGCCAGGTTTCAATACTACGGTAAATGTCGTAAAAATTCAAACACTAAAGCGTCTGACAAAATGACATATGCAAACAGTGTAGACCCTGATCAGACTGCTCCTCAAGGAGCAGTCTGATCAGGGTCTACACTGTTTGCCATTCCACTAAATATTTAAAAAAACTGCTGCATAAAGGCAAAAATTAAGCCCAAAGAGTATGGAATAAAGTGTTCAAAATTTTAGGAAATTTACCGTAGTCTGTATTTACCCTACATATTTCAAGATATGTGTCACAGCAAAAGTGCAGACAAAGATCAAACTTCTACTGACAGGACAGTCTGAACCTGTTCTACACTGTTCATCATTCAGACTCAAGGTCTACTCTGTTTGCCATTCAGCAAGCTCTTTTTAGATACATTTACTGGAGTCAGTTCATGAACAGTACATTAAAACAAGAGGACCATGATGGTCCTATATCGCTCACCTGAGCAAACAGATTTGCACACTTACATTACTGTTGAAGTTTCAGCCAAGTTCACTGCTCTAAATTTTATAGCCCTGCACCTCCCACCCCCACAGCAGCCATGTTTTTTTCATTTAAACGTATCATAACAACTAAATCTTGAAAGAGGGTCACCAAAGGAACATTTCTGCGAAGTTATATTGGTCCAGTGGTTTCTGACAAAAAGATTTTTAAAGTGTTTTATACAGCTATAAAGCCCTACCCCCTAACAGCCATTTTTTTCTTTTTGACGAATCATGACAGCTTGAAAATATTTGGTAGAGGGTCACCAAAGGAACAGTCTTGCCAAGTTAAATTGAAATTGGTTCAGTGGTTTCTGACAAGAAGATTTTCAAAGTTTTCTATCTAGATATATAGGGAAAATAAGCCCCATCCCCTAACAGCCATGTTTTTTTGTCAAATCAGGATTGCTTGAACATTCTTGGTAGAGGGTCACCAAAGCAATATTGAAATCGGTCAGGGGTTTTTGACAAGAAGAATTTCAAAGTTTTCTATACAGATATATACGGAAAATAAGCCCTGCCCCCACTGGGAGCCATGTTTTTTGACGTATCATGAAAGCTTGAACAATCTTGGTAGAAGGTCACCAAAGCAACATTCCTGTCAAGTTACATTGAACTCGGTGCAACGGTTTCTTATGAGAAGATTTTTAAAGTTTTTTATATAAATACGTATATAGGGAAAATGCCCCGCCCCCGTAGTGGCCATGTTTTTTGACGAATCATGACAGCTTGAACAACCTTGGGAGATGGTCACCAAAGAAACATTCCTACTAGGTTATATTGAAATCTGTCCAGTGGTTTCTGACAAGAAGATTATTAAAGTTTTCTGTATAGATATATAGGGAAAATAAGCCCCACCCGCTAGCGGCCACGTTTTTTGACAAATCACGATTACTTGAACAATCTTGGTAAAAGGTTCACTAAGGAAGGGTCACCAAGGAAACATGTCTGCCAAGTTATATTGAAATCAGTCCAGTGGTTTCTGACAAGATTTTTTCAAGTTTTCTATATAGATATACAAGGAAAATAAGCCCCGCCCCCTAGCAGCCATGTTTTTTGACAAATCATGACGGCTTGAACAACCTTGGTAGAGGGTAACCAAAGACACATTCCTTCCAAGTTATATTGAAATCGGTCCATTGGTTTCTGACAAGAAGATTTTTAAATTTTTCTATATAGATACATATATAGGGAAAATAAGCCCTGCCCCCCCGCGACCATGTTTTTTGGCGAATCCAAATGGCTTGAATAATCTTGGTAGAGGATCACCAAAGGAACATTTCTGCAAAATTATATGGAAAACGGTCCAGTGGTTTCGGACAAGAAGATTTTTACATTTTTCTATATAGATATATAGGGAAAATAAGCCCCGCCTCCTGGCGGCCATGTTTTTTGACGAATCCAAATGGCTCGAACAATCTTGGTAGAGGATCATCAGAGGAACATTTCTGCAAAATTATATGGAAATTGGTCCAGTGGTTTCTGACAAGAAGATTTTTAAAGTTTTCTATATAGATATATAGGGAAAATAAGCCCCACCCCCTGGCGGCCATGTTTTTTGACGAATCCAAATGGCTTGAACAATCTTGGTAGAGGATCACCAAAGGAACATTTCTGCAAAATTATATTGAAATCAGTCCAGTTGTTTCGGACAAGAAGATTTTTAAATTTTTCTATATAGATATATAGGGAAAATAAGCCCTGCCCCCTGGCGGCCATGTTTTTTGATGAATCCAAATGGCCTGAACAATTTTGGTAGAGGATCACCAAAGGAACATTTCTGCAAAAATTATATGGAAATCGGTCCAGTGGTTTCGGACAAGAAGATTTTTAAAGTTTTCTATATAGATATATAGGGAAAATAAGCCCTGCCCCCTGGCGGCCATGTTTTTGACGAATCCAAATGGCTCGAACAATCTTGGTAGGGGATCACCAAAGGAACATTTCTGCAAAATTATATGGAAATCGGTCCAGTGGTTTCGGACAAGAAGATTTTTAAAGTTTTCTATATAGATATATAGGGAAATTAAGCCCCGCCCCCTGGCGGCCATGTTTTTTGACGAATCCAAATGGCTTGAACAATCTTGGTAGAGGATCACCAAAGGAACATTTCTGCAAAATTATATTGAAATCGGTCCAGAGGTTTCTGACAAGAAGATTTTTAAAGTTTTCTATACAGATATATAGGGAAAATAAGCCCCGCCCCTTGGCGGCCATGTTTTTTGACGAATCCAAATGGCTTGAATAATCTTGGTAGAGGGTCAATAAAGGAACATTTCTGCAATATTATACTGAAATCGGTCCAGTGGTTTCGGACAAGAAGATTTTTTAAGTTTTTAGTTAAAAAATCTATTTTTAGCTCCTGTCACCTAGATATGCAATGGACCAGAACCATTTGAACAACTTTGAAAGAGGACCAACCAAGAATCATTCCTGTGAAGTTTGATCAAATTCCAATCAGTGGTTTAGGAGGAGATGTTGTTTAAAGATTGTGAACGGACGGATGGATGGACGGACGAACAACGACGACGACGACGGACGGTGGGTGATCACAATAGCTCACCTTGAGCCTTCCGCTCAGGTGAGCTAAAAACACACCTATTCAAATATATAGAATATTCACCTCCAAAAACTGAGGATTTTCAGATAAAAACTCTGACATTTTTCATATTTCTGCTCAAAACAAAGATTGTCGGTACTTCTTAGAACTGCCTCGGTGAGGTGGTTCTAACAATACCCACAATCTATGTTTCTGAGCAGAAATAAGAAAAAAAAATGTATACCCCTGAGGCTGATGTTAAGTTTCCTATTTCACCAAAGTTTTATCAGTATGTCTATTTCTTTTTCTATAGGAATACCATTTAAATGCTAAATGAAATAGGATAACATGCTTAACCCTTACAATCCCAAGAAAACCTGCATCTGAAAATATCATCTGTTTATGTCGTCTCGTCTGCTAAATATTCTTCCAAACTTTCTAAACCTATTTTTGCATACAGGCAAATGGTGTGGATCCTGATCAGAATGCTCCTAGAACAGCAGTCTGATCTGGGTCCACACTGTTTTCAAAAATGACTTTTTAATCACAAGCAGATGACAAAGCAGACAACAATCATAGGCCTAGATAAGAGTGGGTATCATGCTAATATTTTTCTTATTTCTCCATGAAAACATATGTTGTGGGTACTCATTAGAAGCTTCTCAGTGAGGTGCATCTAATGAGTACCACAACATATGTTTTCTTGGAGAAATAAGAAAAATATCAACACTTTTGGATTGAAAAAAGCACCTTAACTAGAGCTATGAACAATTTTTCTGATTGGCAGTTTAAGGTTAAATCTGCTGTATAAATGGCTGTACATATTTTTAAGTTGGAGGTCTTGACTTCCAAGGATCAATATTAGAAGTCTCAGGGCAAATCTGGGAGTGTCTGAAACCTGGAATTTCTTTAATGCAAGTACTGCCAAAGTGAATAAAATGTCCAACAACTGATGTGGCAGAGTACATGTATAAAAAAATCAAGAAACTAGAAAAAGTGTCCATAGGACACGGATGCCCCCGCCAAATGCCATTCAGAAAAAGGGTTTATATGTAATTGTAACAGGTATACCATGAAGTTATTATTAAGGCCCGGACACAGTTTACTATATGGAACTAAGTCAAGGGAAGATAATTCAAAAACGAAAAATGCAAGAGTTGTCTTCCTTGTTCATGACACATCGTCTCAATGTGATGCATGCACCTGTAAAGTTTCATGAATATATTCCATATGGTTTAGGAGTTATGGCCCGGACAGGGTTAACTATATGGAACTAAGTCAAGGGGAAATAATTCAAAAACCAAAAATGCCAGAGTTGTCTTCCTTGTTCATGACACATTATCTGAATGTGATGCATGCACCTGTACAGTTTCATGAATATATTCCATACGGTTTAGGAGTTATGGCCGGACACGGTTTACTATATGGAACTAAGTCAAGGGAAGATAATTCAAAAACAAAAAATGCAAGAATTGTCTTCCTTGTTCATGACACATCGTCTCAATGTGATGCATGCACCCATAAAGTTTCATGAATATATTCCATATGGTTTAGGAGTTATGGCCCGGACACGGTTTACTATATGGAACTAAGTCAAGGGAAAATAATTCAAAAACCAAAAATGCAAGAGTTTTCTTCCTTGCTCATGACACATCTTCTCAGTGTGATGCATGCACTGGTAAAGTTTCATGAATATATTTCATACGGTTTAGGAGTTATGGCCCGGACACAGTTAACTGTATGGAACTAAGTCAAGCGGAAATAATTCAAAAACCAAAAACGCAAGAGTTGTCTTCCTTGTTCATGACACATCGTCTCAGTGTGATGCAGGCACTGGTAAAGTTTCATGAATATATTTCATACGGTTTAGGAGTTATGGCCCGGACACAGTTAACTGTATGGAACTAAGTCAAGCGGAAATAATTCAAAAACCAAAAATGCAAGAGTTGTCTTCCTTGTTCATGACACATCGTCTCAATGTGATGTATACACCTGTGAAGTTTCATGAATATATTCCATACGGTTTAGGAGTTATGGCCCGGACACGGTTTACTATATGGAACTAAGTCAAGGGAAGATAATTCAAAAACCAAAAATGCAAGAGTTGTCATCCTTGTTCATGACACATCGTCTCAATGTGATGTATGCACCTGTGAAGTTTCTTGAATATATTCCATACGGTTTGGGAGTTATGGCCCGGACACGAAGTGGGACGTACGGACGGACAGACGGATGGACCGACAGATGTACGGGACGGACAGGGGTAATGCTTAATGCCCATCCGCTATTCTTCGAATAGGCGGGGGCATAAAAAAAGTTTGCAGCGGTAAAATAGAACTACACTTATAAAGTGAACATCAAAAACAGAGACCACTTGTACATCCCTGCTGCCTGACCATGGTCTACCATTACCGCTATCTGGATCTTCAACAAGAATTCTGCGGAAGGCAGTGTTGCACCTCCTGGGAATTAAGGCTGTTGGGACTCCATTAATACATATAAAATATAGGTCAAGGTCACCAGGTCAAGGTGTGTGCTGAGTGAGGATGTTGAGGTGAAACACCATGTAAGGTTTGAAGGTTCTAGCAACTATAATTGAAAAGATCACAAGTGTCAATGAAACTATTGACGAATGGATGCACGGACGGATGCATGGATGGATGGAAACAGGATGCCTATGTCGCACTATGCCAGCAGGTGCTACAAAAAAGAACATACCCTAACAAACAGCAGATCATGACCAAACTGCATGGACGTGCCGCCAGTCTGGAACCTTTGCTATCCTCTCATCAGATCCCAAGCAATCAGCCTCAAAGATAAGAGGCAATCAGCCTCAAAGATAAGATAAGAGGGAATATCCATATAATATTTTTCCATTTCTCAACAAAAACATATGTTGTGGGTACTCATTAGAAATGCCTCAGGCACTTCTAATGAGTACCCACAACATATGTTTTTGTTGAAAAAATAAAAAATATACAGATACTTTTAGATTGATAAAAGTGCCTTATTAAGAGCTATGCTTGTGCACATTCTCTTGCATTTTTGTTTTTGTCAAGAAATAAGAAAACTAGCCATACTTTTCGGTTACGTAGTGCCTTATCTGGAGCTATGCTCAAATGTTCTTACCACATTCAAGAGTTTAAGCACATCAACAAAGATTTGTTCTGAAGAGACGACTTCCTGTGCAATTAAGAACAGTTTCTTCTCTTTCTTCTTTTGGATCTGAAAACAAAAAACAAAGGAATGCTCAATACAAGGAAATGGATAAGTACATGTACAGCTAATGCTACTCATTAACCTCTAGGGACTGTTGCACCAATCGTACCCTTACGCTATGGGCAATTCAGCAGACGACAAATTACAAATGTAATTATATTTTTCTTATTTTTCCACAAAATAGGATTTAACATGTCAAGACCTATTTTCTGGACAAAAAAAATAAAAATATTTCAAAATGTCATCTGAAATTTTTACCCAGCTGGCGCTAAATACTGAAGAAATACAGAGTAAGTATGGTAAATGTCCTAAAATTTTGTACATCCAAGTTTCTGAGAAAATGACATATGCAGACAAGGCAGACTCAGATCAGACTGCTTCTGAAGAAGCAGTCTGATCAAGGTCTACACTAGTTGTCATTCCACTATGTATTTTAAGAAGCAGTTGTCATTTCAAGAAGTATTTTAAGAAGCAACTGCATAAAAAGCAAAATATACTCCAAAAACGTAAGGAATAAAGTGTTCAAAATTTTAGGACATTTATAATACCATACGCGACAATGAAATGCCTCCAGCCCTGACTCAAGCCGATCTGTGTTTTCAGTAGAACTGAAATGGGGTCAACGACCCCAAAAGACCAACAAATATAATCTACACTGATAATACCCTATTTAAATAGAAATAAGGAACCTAAATACCAATACATTAAAAACTACAGCAAGTGCCCAGAGGGCCATGACTACCCCCAGCCAGTGCCATTTCTTAATTGTAAAATATTTTAAGTCAATGACAATGATATAAGGCAAAATCAATGGAACATGAAATATAGTTCACTGACCTACATTTGTTATGATGTCAATCGTGGTGTCACACAGTACTAATATCCCAAGTATTACATTAATCCACGAAATATTCTTCAAAATATAAGGCAAAATCGCTGGAGCATGAAAATAAGGTCACAATGACCTTGACCTTCTTACACTTAATGTTGATGTGATAAACATGTCTGATACACATCCTTCTTTATTAAGAAGTTGTTTGTATAAACAAATTGCAACATACTACTTTATTGAGGCATCCAAGATTTTGACTTCTAGCCCTGCCCTGGGGCATAACCCAGGGGTTCATAGGCGTAGAATGGAAGAGAACCCTCCCAGGTACCCCTATACCAAATATGAAAAGTTTTTTGATCATTGGCTGCAGAGACATAAGCAATAAAAAAAACTTCAAAGTAAAACTTAGCAAGTGTTAATGGACAGAATCAGGGACGGACGGACGGAAAGATGGACTTACGGAAGGACGGACAGACAGATGAATGGATGGTCTGAACCTATGAAAACTATATACACCTTTGGCCGGTGGTATAATAATCTGACTGTATATCATAACTCTGGATAAGAGAACTACAGATCCAGTACCTTTTTTCTTATTTCTCCATGAAAGCAATATGTTATGGATACTCATTTGATGTGCCAAGAAAAGGCACTTCTTACGAGTACCCACAGCATATATGTTTATGTGGAGAAATAAGAATGACACCAATACTAATTTGGCTGAAGCCAACAAACCAACTCCAAAATTAATTATTTGAATCTTGAAAATCTGAAGTGGATTATCTTTCCTTACTTACTTTACCAAGTCTCCCAGTAACCACCTGAGGAGCATCATCTCCATGACAACCATCTCTGATTGCAACACACTTCAAATAATTCTCTAAATACTTGTTTGTCATTTTACAGAACTGCCTTCATTTATCCAACAAAAACAATAACACATCGTAAACATTTCCTTCCTGCTTTGAAATTCGCACATGATATTACCCGAATTTATTTTTAACCCTTAATGCGCCAAGAAAAACTGGATCTGAAAATGTTGTCTGTTTATGTCGTCTGCTGAATATTCTTGCAGACTTTTCAAACCTATTTTTGCATACAGGCAAACAGTGTGGACCCAGATCAGACTGCTCCTAAGCAGTCTGATCTGGGTCCACACTGTTTGCAAAAATGACTTTTAAAATCACAAGCAGATGACAAAGCAGACGACAATTGTTGTGGGTTAAGTGATCTGGATACACTTGGCAGATTTTCTGTCATGCTGAATAAATTATGATGCCACGCCCACTTTAATTTTCAGCCAATCAGATCACTTGATCCAGGTTGTTGATATAAATTTACATACTGAATGACAAATAGTGCAGATCCAGATCAGTTGGCTTCAGAAGCCAACTGATCTGGATCTATACTGTTTGCAAAGACTGGGCATACTGCTTCAGCAGGACTAGGGTTAACAAGGGAGATCATTTTGGTGACGTCCTATTTGCATTTTTTCATACATAGAACTTTCTGAAAAGGGGTCTACTCTACAAGGAAAGAATTTGCTCCCAAAGAGAGCAAATTCTTTCCTTTTGGAGTAGACCCCTTTTCAGAAGAGTGGTAAATAATTTAACAGTCATCTCCCCTGAAGGTACATGTATATCTTTCCTCCTTAAAATCAATTTCAGGAAATATTTTGATCATCCAGGAACTCGAGTCATTACTGCAACTTCCTCTATTTTCCACCACATAAGATAATTGTATTGCAATTTGATGATGATAATTTGGTATTTTACGTCCCTTTCAACATTATTTATGTCATACTTGAACAATGGAAGGGTGATAATGAAAGACTCTGCACAATAAAGCACACAAAGCCAGATTCAAACCAGGGATCACTAATCCAAGTCAGGAGTGCTAAGAAGCATCTCGGTGGTCGAACTGTTAGTGCTCCTAACTTCAGACCATGAGGGCCTGGGTTTGAATCCTCATGGAGGTAGAATTCAGCTCAAGACTGTACAGTGCTTCATTGCACAGAACCTTTCATTATTACCCTTATATCATCTTGCTATGACTTAAATATGTTGAAAGGGATGTAAAACACCAAACGATCATCATCATGAGTGCTATCCTCTCTGCCTCCTGGAAGCTTTGTATTGCAATGTGAAAATATAGTATCAAATACAGTCGACTCTCGTTATCTAGAATTCCAAGGGACTCACTGAAACACTTCGAGATATCCGTACTTCGACATATCAGAGTTGAGAGAGTGAGGAAAACAATAAATTGAACAATCACATTTAACAAATGAATGTGTAATTTGACTCCTGAAGTTAGAAATATATATATAAAATAATGTGGAAAAGAGGAGAAATTGCTCCTTAGGAGCAATTTCTCCTCTTTTCCACATTATTTTGTTACCTGTTGTCATAGTTTCATGTTAAAACAGGGACCAGATTTTTCACTTCGAGATAAGCGGTAATTCGAAATAAGCGAGTTCGACATAACGAGGTTCGACTGTACATGTATTTAGTAATCTTTTTCATTTGTATCTTTGTTCCCTCCTTCAATGGTTGGTTAGTCCGCTTGGAGTTTAGCGGCCCAGTCAATACCATTAAGGTCATGTCGAGCCAGTCAGTTTACCTTGCCACACTTTTCCTGAGCAGGCTTAATCTTCTAAGAAGTTAACCAGTACTTGTCATAAGTCTAGATTAGAGTGGGTATCAGGTAAAAAGTTTTCATATTTCTCGATGGAAACATATGTTGTGGGTACACATTAGAAGCACCTCAGTGAGGCACTTTTAATGAGTACCCACAACATATGTTTCCATCAAGAAATAAGAAAAATATAGATACTTTTTTGATGAAAAGAAAACACCTTATCAAGAGCTATGCTTGTGCACATTCTTTCGCTAGAAACTAACAACTGTCCTTCTTAAATCAGTGGAAGGATCCTACTATGGCCATTAATTTCGGCAATTCTCATAGACTCTCAGAAAATATATTTTTGTGGAGTTTTATCCAGATATTTTCTTTAGTACCAGGTGAAAACACCAAAGCCTTAATCCATCAAAGCTCTGCACTTTTTTTTTAATTCTTTTCAGAAAATAGGCTTTAACATTTCATGCAAATTGTCTGCTAAAAAGATAATTTGCATAAAATGCCAAAGTCTACTTTCTGGGAAAAAATATGAAAAATATCATCAATATTTGTTGAGCAGAGTGGTAATGGTTAAATTTGTAAATCTGAGAAATTTAAGGTAAAATTTTGTTAAACTGAGACAACACCAGATCCATAGCTCTTCACAATAAAACTGCAAGCCATGCACCAAGCCCCGCCACAGGGACATATTCCCTATGCACTTCTGTAGTATAAGGGCTGAAAACAATCTAAGTTAAACATGAAGAGAAGCAATAAACAGTTATTTCATAACTCCAGAAAAAAAAACAAAAAAAACAAACACCAAAAGGTCTAAGTTAAAAATGCAATAAAAAGTGATAAAAAATAATTTCAGGATTCTGAAAAAAACAATATGCATATCTTCAGACAATCCTAAAAGCGTGTGTAAAGTTTCCAAAGGATCGGCCTGAAAATGTAGGAGGAGTTGCGCATACAAGGTATATACTCCCTATACATTTCTGTAATATTAGGGCTCGAAAAAGTCTAATTAAAAATGCAAAAGATGTGATAAAAAATAATTTCAGGATTCTGAAAAAACAATATGCATATCTTCAGACCATCCTAAAAGCACCTGTAAAGTTTGAAAAGGATTGGCCTAAAACTGTAGGAGGAGTTGCGGGCAGAAGGTACGTACTCCCTATACATTTCTGTAGTATTAGGGCTCGAAAAAAGTCTAAGTTAAAAATGCAAAAAATGTAATAAAAAATAATTTCAGGATTCTGAAAAAACAATATGCATATCTTCAGACCATCCTAAAAGCACCTGTAAAGTTTGAAAAGGATTGGCCTAAAAATGTAGGAGGAGTTGCAGGCAGAAGGTACATACTCCCTATACATTTCTGTAGTATTAGGGCTCGAAAAAAGTCTAAGTTAAAAATGCAAAAAATGTGATAAAAAATAATTTCAGGGTTCTGAAAAAACAATATGCATATCTTCAGACCATCCTAAAAGCACCTGTAAAGTTTGAAAAGGATTGGCCTAAAACTGTAGGAGTAGTTGCGGGCAGAAGGTACATACTCCCTATACATTTCTGTAGTATTAGGGCTCGGAAAAAGTCTAAGTTAAAAATGCAAAAAATGTGATAAAAAATAATTTCAGGATTCTGAAAAAACAATATGCATATCTTCAAACCATCCTAAAGGTGCCTGTAAAGTTTGAAAAGGATTGGCCTAAAACTGTAGGAGGAGTTGCGGGCAGAAGGTACATACTCCCTATACATTTCTGTAGTATTAGGGCTCGAAAAAAGTCTAAGTTAAAAATGAAAAAAAATGTGATAAAAAATAATTTCAGGATTCTGAAAAAACAATATGCATATCTTCAGACCATCCTAAAAGCACCTGTAAAGTTTGAAAAGGATTGGCCTAAAACTGTAGGAGGAGTTGCGGGCAGAAGAATGGTGGGGGCGCTGACGGACAGACAGACAGACAGACGGACGGACACTCAAAATTTCAGAGGGTATAGCATAATACCCCGCCACTTTTGGTGGCGGGGCATAAAAACATATGTTTTGTGGACAAAAAATGTTGTTGTTTTTTTTTAAAGATATGTTTTTGGAAGGGGGCTCAGGGGATGCAAAAAAAAAAAAAAAAACAGTCTTAACTAGAGCAATGATGGATCAATCAAGGTGAGGTCAGGTGTCTGTAAGAAGTAAGTCTTGAGACTGAGTAGCCAACTACACATGGCTGCATTTTTCAACTAAATTTTTTATTTTTCGTATTTCTTCATGGAAACATGTTTTGGGTACTCTCTCTAGAAGCACTTCACTGAACCACTCCTAATAAGCACCCACAACATATGTTGTTGTGGAGGAATAAAACATATAATACCATAACTTCATAGCTGGTTACTTCAACAGGGCTAATTCAGCAGATAACAAATTGACAATATTTTTCTTATTTTTTTTCAGAAAACAGGATTTGACATTTTATGCAAATTGTCTCCATTGGAAACAATTTGCATGAAATGCCAAATCCTGTTGTCTGGTAAAAAATAAGGAAAATATTTCAATATGTCTTCTGCTGAAAATTGTACCAAGCATGCCAAGCGTTAAGGAGAACTGATAATCTTCAAGAGGGGGCAAAACTGTCAATATTGCTTTATCCCCCTTCTGAAAAGAGGTCTACATTTACTTTAAAAGAAAAGAATTTGCTCCTAGGGGGATCAAATTCTTTTCTTTTAAAGAAGACCTCTTTTCAGAAGAAGACTAATGTGCAGGAAAGCAAACAGAACTTCTCAGAAGTTGTCTCTCTTGCAAAAATAAAAACTGATGGAAAATCTCTAAGTGTACTGGCCCCTCAATTCCCTCACTGTACTTATCCTAAAAATTTAATTCATTCCATTTGACTACTTATTGATTTTTTATTTTTTGAAAAAAAAAAAAAAAAAGATTCTGGCCAATTGGCAAAACAAACCCTCTGATCAAACTGCCCCTTTAGAGGCAGTCTAATGTGGGTCTGCTCAGGTTTGTATATACAGTCGAGTCTCGTTATCTCGAATTCAAACCGGACTATTTGAAACACTTTGAGATATCCATACCTAGACATATCAGATGTGCAGAATTTAGGAAAAAATAAATCAAACAACCACATTTAACAAATGTGTATGTAATTTGACTCCTGAAGTTAGAGATATACTGAAAATATGAGGGATGTAATGAATTGCTTATTTCTATCTGGAGACTTCAAATTTCAAGTTAGCCCAAAAGTACTCATTTCATGCCCTTGAAGTACTCCCGTGGCTAGAAATGCAAAGTTTCAGCCGATGTATCCACTTCTTGAAGGCGTCACGGTATGCTGATTTAGGCACAGTAATAAGGTACTGATGAATGTCAGATCCAAGTGCCTGTCGGGACTGGTATTTCCACCCAGCAAGGAATGCTTTCAATTTCGGAAACAAAAAGAAATCACATGGGGCAAGGTCTGGGGAATACGGGGGGTGAGGCAAAACAGTTACTTTTTCTTTCTTCAAAAACGCTGTAACTATTGCGGAGGTATGAGCTGGGGCATTGTCATGTAGAAGACGAACATGTTTAAAACCAGTGACAAGGCGTCGTTTCTGATAATACTTTTTCAGTTTCTTCAGTACTACGTCTTTGTAGTACTTTCCGGTGATGCTTTTGCCCTTTTTCACTGGCACTTTTATTGCGACTCCTTCACCAGAGAAGATTGCATACAAAACCTTCTTTGTACTCAAAGAACGTTTGGCAATTATTGAGCGTTTGCTGTGTTTAGTGGCCCAGATCTTATTGCTAACCTTTCTGACTGGCTCAAAATAATGGACCCAGGTTTCATCACCTGTGACGACATTGGCAAACTGCTTTTTGTCATATTTTGGAAACATTTGAAGCAGCTTTTTGGCCACTTTAACTCATTGCCTCTTTTGCTTGTCAGTCAACAGATGTGGCACCCATCTAGCAGAAATCTTTCTGACTTTCAAATCCTTCTTCAAAATAAGGTGAACCGTTGATAGTGATATGCCTACCTTTCGTGCAATATCACAAACTGTAAATCTGGCATCTCCTTCAATGATTTCCTTTACTTTGGAAACGATTTCTTTACGAGATGCAGATTCTGGCCTACCTGATTTTGGTGCATTTTTGATGGACTCTACACCAGCCTCAAATTTCTTTTTCCACTGCCGAACTGTGTCATAAGACACACAAGAAGGTCCAAAAGCAGTAGAAATTTCAGTCATCAGCTTCTTCAACCAAGTTTTGAGCGAGCTTTGATGTAAGCCCGTATTTCATCTTTTTTTGTCGACGCTTCTACCAACCATTTTTACTGCAGTGGTCAATGACTGCGCGTATTCAAATGGCAAATTTTATGTCTTACACTAAAGTCTAACATGTACATTTATACACCATTGTGTAGATATTGAATAGCCCTATACAGGTATGTATTGGTTTTTATCGTGCCCCACGTGGATATCGAGCTAGAGGACAATAAGCAATTCATTTCGAACATCCCTCGTATTGTGGAAAAAAGGAGAAATTGCTCTTTCTCCTCTTTTCCTCAATATTTTTTAACTTGTTGTTAGATTTTCATGTTTCGGCAGAAGCCAGATTTTCACTTCGAGATTTGTTTGTTTGTGTTGAGGTTTTACGGTCATGTTGAGCGCGGTCAGTTTACCTAACCACATGTTTACTGGGCAGGCTTAGTCCTCTAAGCGGTTAACCAGTATTGTGCACATTCTTTCGCCAGAAACTGACAACTGCCCTTCTTGAATCAGCAGAAGGGAGAGAATGACCGTAGAAAATATTTCATGATCAATCTCCACGAAAGAATGTTGCCGACCTCGGCGGGGGTTGAACCCGCGACCTCCTGGTCTCCAGTCAGACGGCGCATCCAACTGAGCCACCGAGGCCGGCTTTCACTTTGAGATAAGCTGTTATTCGAGATAAACGAGTTCGAGATAACCAGGGTCAACTGTATGTCTAAATTTTTAGGGTTAAAACAGTGTATTTTTCTCTTTCTTCATATTCAGAAAGGGCATGTACAATTTTATATCAAATGTCAAATTTTGACTGAACATCGACTTGTGCTCATTCTGACAAATCAATTTTCTAAAATAACAGGACTTTGGAGAGGATGATTTAAAACATCCTGTTGTAACTTTTGTTGTGGTTAAAGGACGGACGTGAAGTGAAGTTGTAATGATACTAATCATTAAATGGCATTGTTTTAAATTATGTTATAAACAATAAAAATCACATGACAGGCTGCATTATACACTTAGGTGCAAACAAGAGGAACTAGTTAGTTCTGTACTGAAACATTAACACTTCGCACGATACACGCAAATTCAGCAGACAGCAGATGATATTTTTTCTTATTTTTCATAGAAAAAACAGTTTTCATTTCGTGCAAATTGTCTCATAGGAAACAGGAAATATGACTCAACACTTCATGTATATTGTCTCCTAAAGATTCCCAGGAAATGCGATTTGAGTGTTCACGTAAACATCACGAAAACATGCCTATATAATATTGACCCCCTTAAACTCCACTTTTATATAGTTTAACTGGGGTTTACAGGGGTATACATTATTTTTCTTATTTCTGCTCAAAAACATAGATTTTGGGCACTCGTTAGAACTGCCTTGGCGAGGCGGTTCTAACGAGTACCCACAATCAATGTTTGGAGCAGAAAATTGAAAAATATCAGAATTTTTATCTGAAAACTTTCAGTTTTTTTTGGTGGTGAAATTTTCAATAAATTTGAATAGTCATGGTTTCGTAATGAATAAGGAGACAATTGGCATGAAATGTCAAATCCTATTTCTAAAAAAAAAAAATAAGAAAAATATTTCAAAATGTCGTCTGCAGAGCAATGGCCAGCATGCTAAGTGATTAACTCATTGCAGACTGGAGACCCCTAAAAGGGTAACTGGCAAAGAATGCAGACCCAGATCAGATGCCACAGAATGTCTGATCAGGGTTTCCACTGTTTGCAAACAGTTCAACTGTTTTTCTCTTCGAATATCTAAATCACATTGCCTGACATACCTAAAATGGAGATAAGACTCTTCCAAAATATAGTGTGGGGGAGTTCATTCAGTCTACAATGGGTTAAAGAAATGCGGATAGTAAAATGAGTATCACAGTTCAAGATAAGATCATTTTCTTCAACCAGAAACAAGAAATGGTTGACAGTATTTTATTTATTTTTTTTTTTTTAGTTTTGGCCTTGAAATCACGAGTCAGTACTCATAAGAACTGTATCAATACATCTTGCAAGTAATTATAAGAATTACCACCTCAGTGTGGGTGTGTGTGTGTGTATGTGCGTGCATGTGTGTGTTTTAACCCATCATAGGTTGGAGATCCCAAAAATGGTTATTGGCAAACAATGCAGAGATCTCAGATGCCGGCATCTGATCAGGATCTTGACTGTTTGCAAATAGTTCAACCATTTTTCTCTCAGAATACCTTTATCACATAGCCTGACATAGCTAAAACTGAAATTAGAATCTTCCAGTATATAATGTGGGGTGTTCATTCAGTCTACAATGGATTAATTCAACTCTGAGGTCCAAAAAACAGGATTGCACACCTTAGTCAGAGATCCAGGGTGTCAACGTGAGATCCGACATAGAACCTTGTTTTAACATGGCCTCACTATCAAGTACTATAACTCATAAACGGTAATATTTGTTTGTGTTGAGGTTTTAAAGCCCAGTCATTCCATTAGAGTCATCTCTAGGGTGGTCAGTTTACTTAACCACACTTTTTCTCTGGTGGACTTAGTCCTCCAAGCGGTTAACCATTACTTGAGCACATTCTTTCAACATAAACAGTGATATATCCTGGTATGCGGACACCGGCAAACAGTTTAAATGGAGCTCAAAAAGAAAAAATGTACTCTGACGCAAGTGTGTATTTGTGTGTGTATGTCTCAGAAGAGTATGTTTATTCAAGACAGACATGAACACATGGACAAACCAAGAATAGTCCTCTGTTTGAATACACATAATGTACCTCAGAATCCTTTGTGTGTGTGTGCATGTCTGCTAGCATGCATTTGTGTGTTTTATCATCAAAATACTGATAATTACAAAGCTCCAAGTACATGTAAGCAAGGGTACTCAGTGGAATTGTTAAGGAATACTTGGTGATAATCCTGGGATAGTTTTTCTTATTTCTCCATAAATACATATGTTGTGGGTACTCATTAGAAGCGCCTTACCAAGGCGCCTTTAATGAGTACCCAAAACATTATGTTTTTATGGAGAACTGGAGAAAATTATCCCATAATCATCACCAAATACTCCTCCATAACAATTCCTCTGGTACTCACATAAATATTTCTCCTATTTCTCCATAAAAAACAAATGTTGCTGTTCTCATTAGAAATGCCTTGACAAGGCACTTCTAATAAGTACCAAAACATGTTTTCGTGGAGAAATAAGAAAAATATCAATACAGTCGACTCTCGTTATCTCAACCTCGCTTATCTTGAATAACCGCTTATCTTGAAGTGAAATTCTGGTCCCTGTTTCAACATAGAAATCTAAGAACAGGTAACAAAATATTGTGGAAAAGAGGAGAAATTGCTCCTATGGAGAAATTTCTCGTCTTTTCCACGATATTTTCAATATATCTCTATCTTCAGGAGTCAAATTACATATTCATTTGTTAAATGTGGTTGTTCGATTTATTGTTCTGCAACTCTGATATTTCGAGGTACGGATATCTCGAAGTGCTTCAGAGAGTCCCTTAGGATTCGAGATAACAAGAGTCGACTGTATTTTTTGATGCAAAAGAGTGCCTGATCTGAAGCTATGATAATCTAATGATAACCCCCAAAGTATACTGCAAACAGCCAAAGTCCTGACCATCCCAAGCTCAGAAGTAAGCTGGTTGGGATCATCACTGTTCAAATGCCAGAATATTTCTTACAAAATATCCAGTTTACAAATTTATTTCACATGGACACAAACTAACCATTTCTAATGATTCGGCCACCAGGCCTCTTTCAAGGATTTTCCTCTTTTAATCTACATATTTGTTACTACTGCATTTGTTCATCTCTGGTATAATACTTCTAAAACTGCCTACCCCAAGGGTGATAGGTAGTGACATTCATTTTCATGACATGATGTTGCAACAAAACTGGTTTAAAAACAACAAATAGCATTTGCAACGTCATTACATCAGAACGATTGACGTCATGACATCACAGCAACGCTGGAGCAGCAATATTGACTAGCTTATACCTAAGATGGAAGAATGCAGTAGTAATGAAAATGTAGATTAAAAGTGGAAATTTTTTGCAAACGACCTAGTGGTGGAAATGTTGGAAATAATTAAGTAGCATAGGTCTAGATAAGAGTGGGTATTAGGTAAATATTTTTCTTGTATCTCCTTAAAAACATATGTTGTGGGTACTCATTAAAGTGCCACACTGCCTTGAATGAGTACCCACAACATATGTTTTCATGGAGAAATAAGAAAAATACATACTGTATTCAACCTAATTACCGCACATATCCCTATAAGCGCACAGTCAAGCAAATTCGAAGTCTTCAGATTACAGCGAACATACTTTTTGTCTACTTCTTTATAAAGGCATATGTTGTGGGTACCCGTTTGAATTGCATCGACTTGTCGATGCAATTCAAATGAGTACCAACAACATATGCTTTTATTAAGAAAATATTAAAACAAAAAATCGCATAAACATCAAATAAGTCCTTTCTGATCTTGCCAAAGTGTACCCTTAGTAGGTACATGTAGATACATATTATACCACAAGTTTTAACAGTAATTTTGAAACACATAAGCACCCAGTGCGGTAATTAGGTCAAATATGGTATAGCAATACTTTTGGATTGAAAAAGCATCTTATCAAGAGCTAGGAGTAGTGTACAGTGTGAAACAGATTTGCAAATAACGGAACATGCTAGTTTTCTCACCACACCATACCAGGCCTAGAACCAATTTCTGCTAAGTGGATTTTTGGAAGATGAACTTGATACTTTTAGAATTTAATAGGGATGTTTTACAGTACTGTGTTTAATCACAGTTAAATGGCAAACAGTAAGACCCTGATCAGACATTGCATTCTGTGGCATCTAATCTGAGTCTACAATTTGCCGACTCCACTTTGTAGGACATTACCATATTTACCATTAGTATCTGATAGACAACACTCAGCAAACAGTGTAGACCAAGATCAGATACTGCACAGCCCAGCATCTGATCAGTGTCTACCCTGTTTTCTAGTCAACCAGTAGTTTTCTGGCACATCAACAGGAAGAAAAATGAAGCTGTTCAAATTTTAGGGAAATTATGGTAAGGAGTTTAAATGTCTGAATATTTAGGGTAAACATGGTAGCCATACACTGGTTCATTAACCTCTACCACTCTCTGGGCTAATTCAGAGGACAAATTGATGACAGTTTTCTTACTTTTCCCAGAAAACAGGATTTGAAATGTCAAAACCTTTTTTCTTGAAAAAGTAAGAAAAAATATTTCAAAATGCTGTCTGCTGAAATTTATACCCAGAGTGCTAAGCATTAAGAAATTACCTTTGTTTCTTCATCCTCTCCCTCCGACTCTGATGATGTCACAGTCATTTCACTAGCATTACTAACTGGCCTTGTTCTTGAACCAATGGAGCCATCTAAACTCTCTGGTATTGAGGAGTTACTGCCCATTAGTCCAGACTTGTCCAGTGTTTGAATTTCTTCAAGTTTCCGATGTAGGAGTGGACTTGGTAATGGTTTTGAAATTGGCATTCGTTTTAATGAGGGAGAATTGGTTCTGCTTCCAGAATCAGTTTTTAAAATTGCACTAGAAACTGACAAATCTTCAGTAGAACTTGTTCCATCGACAATAGAAATATCACAAACAAATCCAGACTGACTTGACGAGTCAAAAGAATTAGAACTACTATAATTCCTTGGTGGCAGTTTGGGTGGAGAACCAGATTTGCTCCTAGAATCACTATCACTAATACCCTGTTTTAAATGCTCCGGAATTTCATGATAGTCATGATCCTCATCTGATGAATATGGAACTTCAGCATCATTAATTGAATCATATATAGACCCAGCAGTATCCTCAACACTACGTCTTTGTGACGATTTCTTGTTCACATTCTTTGATTTCATTTGAGAATCAACTGGCACAACCATATTTAAATTTGTTGAAGGAGCCTTTGTAACAGCTTTACAAGGGGGTAGTGGAGCTTGCCTTGTTGGACGTTTGGCCCTGGTTTTCACCTGGTCTGAAGATGAACTATTACTGTGTGAGCCACTAATAGCCTTTAAGTTTCCAGGAGATGCTTTATTGTTTGTATCTGATTTAGCATCAGATAAATGTCTTTTGTGAGATGAAATTTTATTTCCTTCCATTTCCTTTTGATCTAGAAAAGACTTCATTTTAGTAATATCAGAATGACTTCTCTGAACCTTTAACAGCTTGTTTCTCTTTGGTTTGGGTGGATGAGGTTTTGCTGGGCCTAAAGTCTTTGAGAAATCATCTTTTAAAGATAGCAAGTGCTCTTCCCTATCAATAGATAAGTCTGGTAATGATTCTGTATCACTGACACAGGTATCATAAATAATCTGACTGCGTGACCGTAATCGTTTTGCTTCCTTTTTTGGCCTTGGAGGCCTAATAGGGGTACTTGTTTTCTGTTCTGATGAAAGGTCAAGAGACTGTGACCTTTCACTCTTTATATCAAGATTATCTTTGTATAAAGATATTCCTCTTTTTTCTGGTGACGAGCCTGACCTTGTCAATGAAGAATGTTTATAGCTTCGAGACAAGATTTCTTCAATCTCATTCAATAAGGAAGATGGTTCCAAAATTGACTTGTCAGACAAGAGATCCTCAAAACTGCCTTTAAGACTAGAAGGAGTATGATCACTTGATGACTTACTTTCCTCCTTTTTACCTGGAGTCACATTTACTTTCTGAGAATCATCATCATCTGCATTTGGCACAACAATTTGAGCATGAGCTGGTTTCTCTGACTGTTTACTTTCTTTAAATTTTCTTCTCAGTTCCACAACAGAAAGAGATACACTTGGATCTAGTGCATTTTTAAATGAATCCTTTTTATCTGTAGCTATTTTATCACCAGGTTTGTCCAAAGCAGTGTTTTGGTTACTTTCACCCAAAATACTTTTGTCAATAACTCTATATTGTTTTTCCTGTCCTTGTACACTACATACAGTCTTTTTATGTACAGCTGACTTTATATTATGCAATGCTCCAATATCCTTAGAAACATGATCTTCTGTTTTATGATTCTGATCACTGATTTCTAGATTATATTTTGAATTCAATGACAAATTATCCAAACTTCCTGTTAATGATTGGGTTTGACTAAACTCTTCAGATCCAGAAAGTCTATTTATAAATGATCGCTTTTTAGGTGTTGGTCTTGGTTTTACTGCTGGAATGGGTTTTCTAGGAATAGGCTTTGGTTTATCAAGAGAGTCAATTGATGTAACTGAGGTCCTGGGCTTAGCACTGGGTTGAAAAGACTTTAGTTGGTCATTTATTGCACTTTCCTGTTTACCAGCCTCAGACCTGGTCTCTTTAAATTCAGGGTCACCTTTATCTATTTTATGGTTATCACAACTGGAACTCTGTTTATGAGAATTAGTAGCACTAGTTATATCACTGGAATTTGGTTCTGGGATGTTAGCAGTATTTGTTACAGGAGGTGAAACTCTGTGATGTTTTTTAGGAACAGGAGGAGGAGTTCTTATAGGAGCAGGGTGAATATTAACAAAAGACCCACTTAAATCATTCTCTTTCTGAAATGTAACTTTTGAATGATCTTTTGCGGTTTTATTTCTTTCAGTATCTTGTAATCTGTTCTCCACACACTGATTTTCAGGCTTAACAAAATCTATGAAAGTTGAATTACCAATTGATGTTTCTCTCTCAAAAACAGAACATTTGTTATCAGTTTTGTCATCTGGCTGTTTTGTTAAAGTTGAATGTAACTCAACATTTAATTCTTCACAATTTTGCTCATGGCCTTCATCTAAACTTGCATGAAACCAGGTAGATTTTCCAATTGATATTGCTCTCTCAAGCAGAGAGCTTTTATTTCTGTTTACTTCCTCTGAAAGTTTTGTTGACTCATTACGAGTATTTTCCTTATGACTTGTTTGCACTGTGTCAATTGTTTTCCGTCTTGGTTTAGGTTTAATTGGACCTGGAGGACTTACAGAAGTTTTGGGTTCCCGAAAATTCCACTTTGTCTTATTAGAATTTTTATCTAGGTTATCCTCTTTTAAATCATTTGGCAAAGAAATGTCCTTTTTACTATCACTTTTAACTGAAGGAGGTGTATTATCAGAAATTTCAACAGACTTATCAGATGGTATTTTACGACAAGTGTCTGTAGTTTTGACACCCCCCTGCCCTTTCGGTGGATGTTTAGGTAATGGTGGAGGTGTTTTCTGTGAAACTGGTCCCTTTGGTGGAGTTTTAGGTAAAGGTGGGGGTGGTTCTTTGGGTCTAGCTATAATAGGTTTCTGCGGTGTGGTTGTTTTGGCAGGTACAGAAGCTGGGTCTTTAGAAGTATGTGCAAGTGGCTCATCTGAAGTGTTTGTTGTCTTGGTGACAGGGATATTAGGTAAAGGATCAGCTTCTTCTTCTAGATGATGTGATTCACCATCTCCTGTTGAAAATAAAGAACATTTATTAATATTTACATGTTTTTTCTCAACCCTTAACCCATTGTAGTCGGGAGACCTGTAAAAGGGAAATTGGCAAACAGTGCAGACCCAGATCAGATGCTGCAGAACACGGCGTCTGATCAGGGTCTCCACTGTTTGCAAACAGTTTAGCCATTTTTCTCTAGGAATATGTAAATCTCATAGCCGAACATACCTAAAATTGAAACTGGACTCTTCCAATATATAATGTGGGAGTGTCTATTCAGTATAATGAAGAATAAGACAAAAATATTTATCTGGATACTCCTCTTATTCAGCACCAAAACCTATATAATTCTGACCCCCTTAAACCCCGGTTTTATATAGTAAAACTGGGGTTTACAGGGGTATACATTATTTTTCTTATTTTGCTATAACATAGATTGTGGGTACTCATTAGAACCACCTCACTAAGGAGGTTCTTACGAGTACCCACAATCTATGTTTTGAGCAGACATATGAAAGATATCAGAATTTTTTATCTGAAATTTTCCTTTTTTGGTTGTAAAATTTTCAATGTATTTAAATAGGCATGTTTTCGTAACATTGAAGCTATGGAGTTAAGGTATCCAAATACTTAGAGTTAATACAGTATGGTTTTTAATAGAAACACAACAATAAAAGTGATTCTAATCACTGTGTTTGCTTAGATAGTTTTGGGAATACAGAAATAACAAGAGGCCCAAGGGCCACAGGTCGCTCACCAGAGTGACATAGCCACAGCAGATATGCAGATGTTATGCAACATTTTTCCAATCCTATCATCGCAACTAATGAAAAGATCATCATTTAAGCAGTTCTTAATTTTGAAGAAGAATATATATGGCATGACAGTCAATAGAGCGTGATCATTTGAACAAACTTCAATCACTTTTCAACAGTAGGATCAATGTGAAATTTGGTGGCAAAAGGCTAAGTGGTTTCTGAAGAATCATGATTTTATACATGTAAACAGCTTAGTGGCAGGGAAATATAATAAACATAAAAAAGATGGCAGCCATCTTCGATTCCCAATCAGAATGATTTTAGCTACTGCTGATCTACAAGTCACCTCGATACTTCCAATGAACTTTGAGTCAATTGCCCTTTCAGATCAGGAGAAAAATTCAAAACAGATTTTCAAGATGGCCGCCATGGCCGCAATTAGGGATTTCCGAATGCAACGATTTGAGTTACTTTTTATCTACAAGTCACCCCAATGCTTCCTACCAAGTTTCGAGTCAATTGGCCTTTCAGTTCTGAAGAAGAAGGGAAAAATAGATTTTCAAGATGGCCCCCATCTTGGATTTCTAATTGGAATGATTTTAGCTATTTTTATATCTACAAGTCATCCCGATGCTTCCTAACAATTTTCAAATCAGCAGGCCCTTTGGTTCAGGAAAATAAGCGAAAAAAAGAGTTTCAAGATGGCCGCCATGGCGGCCATCTTGGATTTCCGATCCAAACAATTTAAGCTATTTTAGTTCTACAAGTCACCCCAATGCTTCCTACCAAGTTTCAAGTCAAATGGCCTTTCAGTTCAGAAGAAGCCAAAAATAGATTTTCAAGATGGCTGTCATGGCAGCCATCTAGGATTTTTGATAGGGACGATTTTAGCTATTTTTCATCTACAGGTCACCCTGATGCTTCCTACCTAGTTTAAAGTCAATAAGCCTTTCTGTTTATGAGAAGAAGTGAAAAATAAATTTTCAAGATGGCCGCCATCTTGGATTTTCAATCGGAACGATTTTAGCCATTTTTGATCTATAAGTCACCCTGATGCTTCCTACCAAGTTTCAAGTCAATTGGCTTTTGGGTTTAGGTGAAGAAGTGAAAAAAAGATTTTCAAGATGGCCATCATGGCGGCCATATTGGATTTCCAATCAGCATGATTTTTTGATCTACAAGTCACCCTGATGCTTCCTACCAAGTTTGGAGTCAATTGGCCTTTCGGCTCTGGAGATGAAGCGAAAAATAGATTTTCAAGATGGCGGCCATGGCGGCCATCTTGGATTTCCGATCGGAACGATTTTAGCTATTTTTAATCAACAAGTTACCCTGATGCTTCCTACCAAGTTTGGAGTCAATTGGCCTTTCGGCTCAGGAGATAAAGCAAAAAATAGATTTTCAAGATGGCGGCCATCTTGGATTTCTGATCGGAACGATTTTAGCTATTATTGATTTATAAATCACCACGATGCTCCCTACTAAGTTTCGAGTCAATTGGCATTTGAGTTTAGGAGAAGCGAAAAAAAATAGATTTTCAAGATGGCCACCATGGCAGCCATCTTGGATTTACCATTGTCACGATTTTAGCTATTTTTGATCTACAAGTCACCCTGATGCTTCCTAACAAGTTTGGAGTCAATTGGCCTTTCGGTTCAGGAGAAGAAGCGAAAAACAGATTTTCAAGATGGCGTCCATGGCGGCCATCTTGGATTTATAAGTCACCACGATGCTCCCTACTAAGTTTCGAGTCAATTGGCATTTGAGTTTAGGAGAAGCGAAAAAAATAGATTTTCAAGATGGCCACCATGGCAGCCATCTTGGATTTACGATTGTCACGATTTTGGCTATTTTTGATCTACAAGTCACCCTAATGCTTCCTACCAAGTTTGGAGTCAATTGGCCTTTAGGTTCAGGAGAAGAAGCGAAAAACAGATTTTCAAGATGGCGTCCATGGCGGCCATCTTGGATTTCTACAAGTCACCACGATGCTTCCTACTAAGTTTCGAGTCAACTGACTTTTAGGTTTAGGAGAAGAAGCGAAAAATAGATTTTCAAGATGGCCACCATTGCGGCCATCTATCTTGGATTTACGATCGGCACAATTTTAGCTATATTTGATCTACAAGTCACCCCAATGCTTCCTACCAAGTTTCAAGTCAACTGGCCTTTTGGTTCAGGAGAAGAAGCAAAAAAGTAGATTTTCAAGATAGTGGGCATGGCGGCAAAAAAGTAGTTTTTCACGACAGCGGGCATGGCTGCCATCTTGGATTTTCTATCAGCACGATTTTAGCTGTTTTTGACCTACAAGTCACCCTGATGCTTCCTACCAAATTTGGAGTCAACTGGCCTTTCGGCTCAGGAGTAGAAGCGAAAAATAGATTTTCAAGATGGCGGCCATCTTGGATTTTCAAACAGCACGATTTTAGCTATTTTTGATCTACAAGTCACCCTGATGCTTCCTGCCAAGTCAATTGGCTTTTCGGCTCAGGAGAAGAAGAGAAAAATAGATTTTCAAGATGGCGGCCATGGCTGCCATCTTGGATTTCCCATCGGAACGATTTTAGCTATTTTTGTTCTACAAGTCACCCCGATGCTTCCTACCAAGTATCAAGTCAGTTGGCCCAGGGGTGTAGGAGGAGTAGGCTTTTAAAGCAATTGTTGATGCCGCACGACAGACGATGCACAATGGATGACGCACAACGGACGACGGACACTGACTGACCACAATAGCTCACCATGAGCACTTCATTCTCAGGTGAGCTAATAATTGTTACAATGTACTATAATTCTGCTACAATATTAGAAGAAATAAGTGAACTCAGGAACTGATACAATCAGATGCACATCAAGTTCTCAACATCAAAGGGAAAGACAGACAAATACAATTAAACAGCCATAAAAAGAACAGATGGCAAGCCGAATTGGCAACTCTTTACCAAAAAGGTGGAATTCTGTTACCCAAACTTAACTGATTAGAGCTTTAACTTACATAATTGTTAAAAGAAAAACATTTGTATGTGAAACACTACAGATCATTTAACAAAAAAAACCACAATGAAAGTACCGCCTTGGCAGGGTCAGTAATAAATTACTGGTGTGCGGGGTGCTTAAGCTGGCTTTACAGGACTCAAACCCTCGCCCTCAGCTTCCATAGTGGTAAAAACATATATTTGTTTGGTCCGCGTGGAGGTATGATTTGTTTGTGTTGAGATTTTACGGCCCAGTCAACCCAATGGGTCATGTCAAGCACAGTCAGTTTACCTAACCACACTTTTACTGGGCATGCTTAGTCCTCTAAGAAGTTAACCAGTATTGTGCACATTCTTTAGCCAGAAATTGACAAATGCCCTTCTTGAATCAGATGAAGGGACAGAATGACCATCACAATCATCATCATCATCATCATCATCATCATCATCGGATTTTTTATTAACATGCAGGTACAGGGGCAACATCCACATCAGTGGGCCCCCTTCCAGGTAGCTGGCTTGCTGCACGCATGGCAGATCTCACACCACACTTGACTCCACCATTGGAGTGTTCCACACGTCCATGCCAGCAGAGCCTTCAGAATGAGGTCCAGATCCTCAATGCCAAGCCGCGCTGAGGATCTGGACCTCATTCTTGAGATATAGCATCTCCTGGACGTGTTTAACTCTTGAAGGAGAGAAGGCTCCCCTGGTATGGACATGTGAAACGCTCCAATGGTGCAGTCAAAAAGTTAACCAGTATTGTGCACATTCTTTAGCCAGAAACTGACAAATGCCCTTCTTGAATCAGTAGAAAGGAGAGAATGACCATCATCATCAACCTGTAGGTCAAAGGCTGTCTTAACTGCACCATTGGAGCATTCCACATGTCCATACCAGGTGAAATACTTAATAGTTGGTACTTCTACCAACTATAAGTATTTGGACCATAGAAAATATTTCATAATCAATCTGCACAAAAGAATGTTGCTGACCCGGCAGGGGTCAAACCCACAACCTCCTGATCACCAGTCAGACACCCATCCAACTGAGCCACTGAGGCCAGTAACACATCCATGAATCATTACAATGACAAACCCTGATACTATCAACTCTTAAATCTCTTAAAGTGCCGCACAAGCAAAGTTTGTAGTAGACAACATTCTAAATTTTTTTTACATTCTTTATACAAAATATGTCTTGACTGCCAAGCAGATGATTCACATGAACTATCAAGACTTTTTTTCTATGAAAAATATATGCTTTTTTTTTTTTTTGCTTTTTTCAAAATATCGTCTGCTGCAGATATGATTGTTGCTTTAAAGGGTTAAGCAGTCATGAAGTATCAGTTTCATGTGTGACACTGACTGTCTTCCTTATTCTCCTTACTCATAAACCTCATAGCTCTAGTTAAGGTGCTTTTTTCAATCCAAAAGTGTTGATATTTTTCTTATTTCTCCATAAATACATATGTTGTGGTACTCAGTACCCACAACATATGTTTTCGTGGAGAAACAAGAAAAATGTTAACCTGATACCCACTCTCATCTAGGCCTATGAACCTGCTGAATTCAATGCTTAACATCCTGGGTAAAAATTTTAGCAGACACCATTTTTTATATTTTTCTTATTTTTCCCAGAAAATAAGCTTGGCATTTCATGCAAACTGTCTCCAATGCAGACAAGTCTCATGAAATGTGAAATCCTATTTTCTAGGAAAAACAAGAAACATATAAAAAATTTGTCATCTGCTGAATTCACCCAGAGAGTACAATGGTAAAGGTTAAATAATTTCCTAATAGGGTTTTATATTTCATGTGAATCATCTCCTTTGTAGATGATTCAGATTAAATGTCAGCCTTTTTTCTGAGAAAATAAGGAAGAGAATCAGTTTGGATGAAATGTCAAGCCATATTTTCTTATAAAATAAGAGAATGTCATGTATTTGTTGTCAACTGATTTAGCCTATCAACAACACAGGACTTATTAAGGCAGAGTATACGATGATAATGTTGTGGGATATTTTTTCTTATTTCTCCACTTTGAGCAATTTTGGTAGAGGATCTCCCAAAGAACCTTCCTATCAAGTTGGTTGAAATCTGCCAAGTGGTAATGAAGGAGATGTTATTTGAAGTTTTTTTTCTACTTTTAGCTCTTACCACCAATTTGTTCAGTGGAGCCAACATTTTAGTAATTTTGGTAGAGGACCTCCTAAGGAACAATCCTATCAAGTTTGGATGAAATCTGCCAAGGGGTTATGGAGGAGATGCAATTTGATGTTTTTATATCTGTAGCTCTGGCCACCATTTTGTCCACTGCAGAGGAATGGTTTGTGCAAATTTTGTAGGGAACTTCCCTAGGAACAATTCTATCAAGTTTGGTTGAAATCCACCAAATGGTTACTGAGGAGATGTCATATGAATTTTTTCTGTTTTTTGCTCTGGCCTCCATTTTGTGCAGTGGAGTGGAACGATTTAAGCAACTCCCAAGGAACTATCCAAGTTTTGCTGAAATCTGCCAAGTAGTTATGGAGGCCATTTTGTTTGAATTTTTTTTCTATTTTAGCCCTGGTTGCCATTTTGTGCAGCAATGAAGAATAGTTTGAGCAATTTTGGTAGAGGACCTCCCAAAGAGCTATCCTATCAAGTTTGGTTGAAATCCACGCAGTGGTTACAGAGGAGATGTTATTTGAAGTTTTTTTTTTCTATTTTTAGCTCTAGCAGCCATTTTGTGCAGCGGAGCAGAAAGATTTGAGCAATTATGGTAGAGGACGTACCAAGGAACAATACTATCAAATCTGCCCAGTGGTTACGGCAGAGATGTGGTTTGAAGTTTTTTCTAATTTCTGTTTTTAGCTCTGGCAGCCATAATGTGCAGCGTAGCAGAACGATTTGAACAATTTTAGTAGAGGACCTCGCAAGGAACAATCCTATCAGCTTTGATTGAAATCCACCCAGTGGTTACAGAGATGTCATTTGTTGATTCTACTTTTAGCTCTGGCAGCCATTTTGAACAGCAGAGCAGAACAATTAAACCAATTTTGGTAGAGGACCTCCCAAGGAACAGTCCTATCAAGTTTGGTTGAAATCCATCCAGTGGTTATGGAGAAGAAGCCATTTGAAGTTTTTTTTCTATTTTTAGCTCTGGTGGCCATTTTGTGCAGCGGAACAGAACAATTTGAGCAATTTTGGTAGAGGACCTCTCAAGGAACAATACTATTATGTTTGATTGAAATCTGCCCAGTAGTTACAGAGATGTCATTTGAAGTATTTTCTATGTTTAGGTCTGGCAGCCATTTTGTGCAGTGGAGTGGAAATGTTTGAGCAATTTTGGTAGAAGATCTCCCAAGGAACAATCCTATAAAGTTGGTTGAAATCTGGTAATATGGAGATGTTGACTGAAGTTTTTTTCTATCTTTAGTTCTGGGGGCAATTTTATGCAGCGGAGTGGAATGATTTGAGCAATTTTGCTAAAGGACCTCTAAAGGAACAATTCTATCAACTTTGGTTGAAATCCTTCCAGTAGTTATGGAGGAGATGTTATTTGAAGCAAATTGTGGACAATGCATGATGGACAGTGGACACAGGGTGATCAAAATAGCTCACCCTGAGCATGTTGTGCTCAGGTGAGCTAAAAATCCATTGAAACATTTAAAACAATTTTTCAAATAAACATTTAAAAGAATTTTCCCACTGAAACAATTTCCCTATAGAAATAATACCCAACAATGCCTTTAAATGATCAATTATGGTTTGCATGCAATAGCTTTAAGGAAAATTATAGAAACTATCTTATCACTTATCAAAGTAAACCAAACTCTATGTATTTGGACGCATATCATATGGAAACAGCAAAGGCCCTGATCAGCCTGTGCATTTATTCAGTCCACTCACATAATCTTTGGGCACTGAATACATCAACAATCAGAGGAGGTCCCGATCAGACTGTATGGATGCACAGGCTGACCTGGGCCTTTGTTTGTTTTATTCCTGTTTTACATCACTTCCAACAATCTTTCAGCCATGGATGTACTGGGGAGCTCACACAGGGCTTGACATAATATCCAAATTATCTTCTTAGGAGATGCCTTGCATGATCTTTCAAACCCTATTTTCTGGAAAACATGTCTGTTGAAATTTGATCAGACAGAACAAAAGATCACTGTTAACATTGAATTACCATTTAAAGTTGGCTTTTTGGGAGGTGTGGTGGGCTTCTGGGTTACTACTGGTTTCTCAGGTTTCTTTGGTACTGAAGGTCTAGGTTTCTTAGCAACAGGAGGGGGCCTGAAACAGAAAAGGAAGTATTACCAAACACACAGTAAAAAGACATACGGTAAATGTCCTAAAATTTTGAACACTTTATTCCATACTATTCTGGCCTAAATTTTGCTTCTAATGCAGCTGTTTCTTAAAATACTGAGTGGAATGGCAAACAGTGTAGACCCTGATCAGACTGCTCCTTCCTGAAAATATTTAATCGCTCTAATGGCTAATTCAGCAGTCAACAAACTGATGATATTTTTGTCTTAGTTTCCCAGAAAATGGGATTTGACATTTCATGCAAATTGTCTCCATTGGAAGCAATTTCCATTGGAAACAATATGCATGAAATATCAAATCCTGTTTCCTGGAAAAAATTAGAAAACTATTTTAAATGGATTCTGCTGAAACTTTTACCCAGACTGCTAAGTGTCAACCTTTAGCACATTCTCTGGGAAATTAGCTGAAAAAGTAAGTACCATATTTATGGGCCTGATCTGAATCCAAACTGCTTGACACTCTGATGGTATTCCTGACAAATGTTTTTGAAAAAGTTAGTTTAAAAAAAAAATCTACAGATGACAAAAAAGCATGCAAAACTACCCAGCATGCAAAGAGTTAAAATTTAGATAGCACATGTTTAAAATTTATTACTGATTATTTGGTGTTTAATGTCTATTTAAACATTAGACTGCCAATCACAACAATTGTCTGCTTTGTCATCTACTTGAGATTTTAAAAGTCATTTTTGCAAACAGTGTGGACCCAGATCAGACTGCTCCTCCAGGAGCAGTCTGATCAGGGTCCACACTGTTTGCCTGTAAGCAAAAATAGGTTTGAAAGATTTGCAAGAATATTCAGCAGACAACATAAACAGACAACATTTTCAGATGCATTTTAAGGGTTAACATTATTTAAGTAAATATTTAAGTATTTAAGTAATTCAAGACAATGGAAGGGTGATTATAAATGAAGGGCTCTGTGCAATGAAGAGCCTTACAGTCATGAGCTGTATTCTGTCTCCAGAGGGAGTCAAAACCTGACCTCATGATTATACTGAAGACGGGAGCACAAACCACTTGGACAATCGCACACTTCTCAAATTCTAGAACAAGTATGGTAGGGAGTAAAGTGTCAGAATAATTAGGGTATATACAGGACATCCATTAAAGAGGGTCTGGATGGGGTTTACTGACTACTGATTAAGAGACTTATTTTTCATTGACTACTGATTTTTGGCCTAAAACTTTAGTGACTACTGATTTTTGTGATGTAGAATTTAACGATTAAGCCCCAAATGTCCAAAATATACTGATTTTTCTGAAAAGTTTTATCAGGCTAATGATTAGTGATTTTTGGTACCTCCAATCGAGACCCTCATTAAACAGTTTTTATCCACTGAATTGTTATGAGAGATACAAAGCTTGAATGTAGCTCTAGCTAGATAAGGCCTTTTTTTTTTTCAAACAAAAAGTATTGATATTTTTCTCATTTCTCCAAAAAAACATATGTTGTGGGTACTCATTAGAAGCACCTCACCAAGACCCTTCTAATGAGTACCCACAAAGTATGTTATTATGCTGAAATAAGAAAAACACATACATGTATTTGATATTTGATTATCTAGAGCTACATGTATGAAATTTGAAAAAAAAAAAAAAAAAAACGATAAGGAAGTTGTAAGATATGGAGTCAGTGATTATGATAAGACAACAGCACCAGACAAGTTGCCTTTTTTTAACCAAAAAATGCTGATAGTTTCTTATTTCCCCACAAAAAATATGTGTTGTGGTACTCATTAGAAGTACCTCATGAATGCACATCTAATTAGTACCCACAACATATATTTTTGTGGAGAAATAAAAAAATATTATATGGATACCCCTTCTTATCTGAAGCTATGAGACAGACCAGGAACTTTCACAAATGGTAGACTGGCTCCAGTCTCCAGTGTCTAAATATTTATTCTTATAATCATATAAAACCAAAATAATATCACAACTATAAAGACTGGTCATAAGCTCTCTTCTTATACTTGGCATAGGGTTAAGGATCAGTGTAAAGGTGACCTGATTAACTTTTGAGCCCAATTCCATAAAATATTGACAGAGTTATGCCCCTTTTCCAATTTCTGGGAAAAGTCAGAAACAGATTTCAAAATGTCATCCGCTGAATTTTTTTACCCATTACACTAAGCATTAAAACCTCTGTAGTACCACTTTAACACAATACGGACAATGTTTTATAACAAAGACTGCAGATGAAGTTCTCATCACCAAAACAATCAGAATGACTGCAATACCAAGGGCACATAACCCTGCAATGAAAAGCATTTGATATCACATACTGCTACTCATTATGCTAGGTATTTCTATGAAGTTTTATGAATATCTAATAAACACTGTAGATGTAGTTTACGTCAAAAACTTGGAAAGACCAACAGAACTGATGAAAATGACTTAAAAAAGCTTGCTCGTCAACTTCATTAGAAAACATGCCTATTCAAATATACTGAAAATTTTACCACCAAAAAATGAAAATTTTCAGATAAAAAATTCTGATATTTTTCATATTTCTGCTCAAAACATAGATTGTGGGTACTCATTAGAACTGCCTCATAGAGGCAGTTTTAACGAGTACCCACAATCTGTTTTAAACAGAAATAAGAAAAATAATGTATACCCCTGAAACCCCAGTTTACTGTATAAAAGTGATGTTTAACCCTTGTCCTGCTGATCCTAGATATACCCTGCCTTTGCAAACAGTGTAGATCCAGATCAGTTGGCTTCTGAAGAAGCCAACTGATCTGGATCTACACTGTTTGCTATTAAGTATGTGAATCTATATCAACAATCTGGATTAAGTAATTTGATTGGCTGAAAATTAAAAATGGCTGTGGCTTCTTAAGTTATTTAACAGGACAAGGGTTAAGGGAGTCAAATTATATAGGCATGTTTTCGTGATGTTCATTTGCAGGATGTTTTCGGGTACGGGTGGGAGGGATATAAAGATGGTCAGTTATAGAAACAAAAAGTGTATACACAGAAAGACCTTGGATGACTGAGATTCCTCATAGTGACAAATCTACCCATAAGGCATAAAAAAAAAAAATAGCTGTGTTTCCCCTACCATGCTGAAAAAAAATTTGGTCGGAAGGTAGGAGAAACTGTTTATTATTTTTCTATTTTCTCTCCAGAAAAGAACAGGGCTGGGCCTGTAATTGTATGAAAATACAGGTATTTTGTTGAGGGTCAGTGTTTCACTTTTTTATTTTGCATTTTTACTGATAAAAAAATGCAGAGTCGGGTGTTTGAAACAAGGTCGGTCAGGTTAGTGGACACAGCTTTTTTTTTTTACGCCTAAAGTGACATAACACCGTGTGTAGAATGACCAGTATGCCAACAGCTGATGAAATAAGTCTTCCTGTTACCAGTCAGAATGGGCAATAAATTATGTTTATGTCCATAATTTTAGATAACAGTAAGTAGCCACATAATATTTTTCTAATTTCTCCGAAAAAAATATATGTTGTGGATACTCATTACAAGAGACTCTATAATAAGTGCCACAATATATATTTTTGTGGAGAAATAATAGACACAATTTTTGGTTGGAAAAAACACCCTCTCTGCAAATTGGCGTAACACCATCACAAGTGTGTAGACAAAGTGTAAGTCTTCCTGTTACAGAATGGGCAATAAATGATGTTTATGTCATTGTAAAAATAAACAATAAAATACAGTATCATTTCCCTAATATTGTCACAATATAACTCCTCTCCATACTTATTCTGACTTACACAAACTGTCTTGACTACTGTATATACATGTGTCAAAAATACCGTATTCGACCTAATTACCACAAGGTGCACTTAGACACAATGTCGGTTAAAAAATTGTACTTGTTCAAAATTTTAGAACAAGTATGGTAAGGAGTTGAGGTGTCCGAATATTTCGGGTAAATATGATAAGAAAACAATTATCTGGATACTCTAATTATCTTTGCTATGCTATAGAGAAATTCGAAAAATACTGATACCTTTTTTTTAAAAAAACAAAACACCCCTTATCTAGAGCTACATGGCTGCAATATACATGCGCAGACTGATCAGGGATCTGGCTCAGACTGGCCATTGACTTTAGAGAAATCTAGGCCCAGATGTTATAAAACGTTTTTCATGCTTAACTCAGCTACATATGAAATTTGTTCTGTTTATAACATTTGTAAATACTTTCTAGCTAAAAATATCTGAGCATGAAAATTTCTCTGCTAATACATATGAAAATGCCAACTGTTGTTGGCATTTTCAAATTTATTAGCAGAGAAAATTTCATGCTCAGCTGAGTTGAGCATGAAAATTATTTTTATAACCTTGGGGCCTGGATACTGTAGAAGTATGGTACATGTTTTTGATCATATTGCATGAATATACCTTTCAATCGCTGCTGAGATTTCCCTACTTTATAAGAGGTGAAGTGTGATCAAAGACGACATTAATGACATAAAAAACCAGTATCATCATAAAAGCATATGTTCATTCTGTCCAAACATGTGTATAACATCACAACTTAGACACCATCCACCTAAGAAAACACTTGTTGATGTAAGCCAATAATAAATCAAGCACAGATAGACAAATATCAGCAGCTACAACTGGAGCTACAAGCAATCAAAGCACTGAGAGCACTGATGGGCTACCTGTCCCTGAGTGTAGGCTGGCAAAATGGTTAAGACTGTCTCCTTAAACCCTTAACCCTTGTCATTCTGAATAAATTAAGATGCCACGCCCAATTCCAATTTTCAGCCAATCAGATTACTCGATCCAGGTTGTTGATACAAATTCACATACTTAATGGCAAACAGTGCAGATCCAGATCAGTTGGCTTCTTCAGAAGTCAACTGATCTGGATCTACACTGTTTGTAAAGACAGGGTATACGAGTTTAGCAGGACTAGGGTTAACATAATATCGCTTTCTGGGCAAATTCAGTAGAGAACAAACTAGCAGTTTTCTCTTTTTTCCAGAAAACAATTTTCAACATTCATCATGGAAATTCTGCAAGCAATGATGAAACCTATTTTCCAAGAAAAAATGAGAAAAATATTTCAAAATGTTGTCTGCTGAAATTATCATCCAGCATGCTAAGCATTAAAGGTTCCATAGTCACTCATAATAGACATTTTTTTATCCAAGAAAGGTTTAATAAATTGTTACATGTATATGGTATTGATACGATCATAAAACATGGCATCTGAAAGCCTGTAAAATTTCAGTTTGTCTCTCACTTTTGAACTACATCAAAAATAAAATGATTTTTTAACGAATCTCTGCACATTAATTTAGAGATAGCCAACATTAATTCAGGTATATGATAAAAAATCATTTTATTTTTGATCCAGTTCATATATAAACAAGAGACTAACTGAAATTTTACAGGCTGTCAGATGCCACATTTAATGATAGTATTAATACAAGGCCATATATCAATTTATTAAACTTTTCTTGGATAATAAAATATGATTATTTTGGAGGAATATGAAGCTTTTAAATGGCCTAGTGAATGTACATGTATTCTTACCTCGGTTTAGATAATGGAGCTACTTGTGTCTGTGTTTCTGTGCCTGTAAGAAAGAAGAAATTAGTATTATGAATTTTGTGAAATATAACCTAAACAAACAGACTTGACTTCATTAGCAGCCATCCTCATAATTAACCCTTGAAGGGCTAAGCAGAGACATTCTAAAATTGATTGTTACTTTTCAGACAAAATAAGATTTGAAATTTCATGTGAACTGTCTGCAAAGCAGTGGACAATTCACATTTTGCAGACAATTCACATGAACTGTCAAGATTTAATTTTCCCTGAAAAAATAATAAAAAAAATTTGCCCACTGTAAGTGTGACTAGTAATGTAAGGGTATCATGTTATTGGGGCTGCCAGGAATAACCAATTTTGCAGAGAAAAGGAATAGAAAAGTTCAATTTGTGAAATTACTTACTTCTATATAGCTAGCTACACTGGTAAAGTTAGGTGTACCATATTTACCATCTATATTTGGATGGACATCTACACTAAGTATTTGGACACCTCAACTCCTTACCATATTTTTTCTAAAATTTGAACAATCACATTTTACTACCACAGAAGTGTCTAAAAATGCTGGATGAGTGGCAGTGTAGACCCTGATGAGATGCCAGGTTTTGTGCTGCATCTCATCTGGGTCTACATTGTTTGCTCAGGCCTGTCTATCCAAATACTTACAGTAAATACAAGGTATAATGGTTGTCTTCTGAAAAATTACCTCACAACATTAAAAGCAGAAACTAAAATGCAACAGATGGATGTACAGACAGACATGGATATGGATGGAAATTTGAAAACAGTTTACCTCGCCCCTACAAACCAGTTTATACAGCTATAATAATCAACCGTGGTCTTGCTGAGCCCATATATGCCCAGCCTTTGCAAACACTGTAGACATTGTAGGTCCAGATCAGTTGGCTTCTTCAGAAGCCAACTGATCTGGATCTGTACTGCTTGTAATTAATTAAGTATGTGTTTGTGTTGAGGTTTTACGGCCCAGTCAACCCAATGGGGTCATGTCGAGCGTGGTCAGTTTACCTAACCACACGTTTACTGGGCAGACTTAGTCCTCTAAGCGGTTCACCAGTATTGTGCACATTCTTTCGCCAGAAACTGACAACTGCCCAATTAAGTATGTGAATTTGTGTCAACAACCTAGATCAAGTAAGCTGTTTGGCTGAAATTAGATGTGGGTGTGGCATACTCCCAGCAGGCACATGACGTTAATACAACGTCGGCTCAATGTCGATGCAACGTCATGACGTTGCATCGACGTTGAGCAGACGTTGTATAAATGTCATGTGCCCGCTTGGCTAATTTATTTAGCATGGCAATGGTCAAGAGAAGGAAATGTATGCAGAAAATCTGCAGAAGTGATGAACTTTTTATCTCAGAGTGCCTCTTCCCAGTTCATTATTGAACAAAAAATGTAAGATAAAACAGTTTGTGGTCCATATACTACAGTGAAATCTTACAATAGCCACCCTTGGGAACAAACAAAACTGGCTTTTGTAAGGAACTGACCATTGCAGAGAGGTACAGTAAATGTCCTAAAATTTCATACACCAAAGTGTCCGACAAAATGGCATATGCAAATAGTGCAGACTCAGATCAGACTGCTCCGACAGTCTGATCAGGATCTACACTTTTTGCCACAAGTATTTTAAGAAACAACTCCATAAAAAGCAAAATCTTGGTCAAAAAAGTAAGAAATAAAGTATTCCAAATTTCTAGGACATTTACAGTAAAATATAAAGTAAAACTGCAGTTTGGAATATCAGACAACTGGCTGTTATATGGAGTGGATGTTATGGAGAGGTAACTATTTGTGGCAGTTCCACTTTACAGTAATTGAGATTGAGGTTTTTAAATGCAAATAAAGGAGAACAACATAATTTAGGTATGTAAGAAGCTACTTCCATAAAACACAATTTAACTTGTTAGTTGGCAAGCAAAGTGGTTTCTTTTTAAATGGGTAAAATTAAAGCTTCATTCATAAGTAAATACAGTTCGTCAAGAAAAATAGAAGCTTGGGTTAAAAATGTGCCTTATATGGACATACTGTGCCCAGTGGACATGAAAGCAATGTACCACTGTGCTGCATGGGCCTGAGAGCAACGTATCAATGAATCCATACTGTGCCCACTGGACATTGCAACATATATCAAAGACTGCATACTGTATTCAGTGAACATATGAGAGCAATGGTTGCATACTGTGCCCTCTGGACATGAGAGCAATATATCAATGGTTGCATACTGTGCCTAGTGTACATGGCAGCAACATATAAAAGAATTCATACTGTGCTCGATGGACACGACAGTATATACCAATGATTGTATATTCTGACCTGTGGATATGAGAGCAATGTATCAGTGATTGAATACTTGGCCCAGTGGACATGATAGCAATGTATCTGTGATTGCATACTGTGTGCTCAGTGGACATGAGAGAAATGTATCTGTGATTGTATACTGTGCCCAGTGGATTTGAGAGCAATGTATCAGTAATTGTATACTGTGTCCAGTGGATATCAGAGCAATGTATCAAAAACTGTATACAGTGACCAGTGGAAATGACAGCAATGTATCTGTGATTGTAAACTGTGCTCAGTGGACATGAGAGCAATGTATCTGTGACTGCTTACTGTGCCCAGTGGATAAGAGAGCAATGTATCAGTAATTGTACACTGTGTCCAATGGATATGTGAGCAATGTACCAGTAATTGTATACTGTGACCAGTGGATAATGAGAGCAATGTATCAGTGATTGTTTGTTTGAGGTTCTACGCCCCAGTCAAACTAATATCGATCAGAGTCAGTTTACCTACCCACACTTTACAGGACAGGTTTAGTTCTCTAAGAAATTAAAGAGCACATTCTTTTGCCAGAAACTGACAACTGCCCTTCTTGAATCAGCAGAAGGGAGAGAATGTTGTAGAAAATATTTCATCATCAGGAAAGAATGTTGCCAACCTGGCGGCTGTCAAACCCACAACCTCCTGATCATCAGTCGGAAACTCATTCCACAGCCCCAAAGCTGGCTTTATCAGTAACTGCATACTTGGCCCAGTGGACATACATGTAAGAGCAATATATACTTAAAACCAAAAGTAACTTTACAGTTTTTAATTGTGAATAATTTCAAACATACAAGCTCTATAAATCTGAAATTTTCTGCCCGACCTCACAACTGTTTTATCTATCGACTAAAATAAAAAGCATTCGGAGATTACTTGTAGATTTATGCATCAGTGCATACATGTACAAAATGCTTAATTTGCAAGTGCGCCTGTACGGGTGTATGAATTTTACTGGATATTCATGTACACAATCTTGGACGATAGACCAACAAATTCCCTGCCGTAAGTTTCAAAGAAACATTATGGAAAGGCTTTCTTTCGCGAATCGAATGAGAGTGATAGGCCTCTTGCAGGCCGGTTCATCAAAGCACCACATTGCGAGGCTCAGATGAACTGTTCGAGGCAGACCATTCAGAGTCTCTGGAGACGTTTTCAGCAGGGGCAAGGTTTGGAGGATCTTCCCAGATCAGGCTGTCCGCCTGTAACTACGCCCAATCAGGACTGTTATATCCGGTTGAAGCATGCATGACATCGATTTTCTCCAGCGACGGAAACAGCAAGGAACACTGTGGGCACCTACAACCCTCGCATTAGCCCAGAAACTGTTCGCCGCCGACTCGCTACCATCAGACTGTTCGCTAGGAGACCCTACAAAGGAGCCATTCTGACAGGGCGTGCTAATTGACAAGCCTGGGCTAATAACCATAGAGGATGAGGCAGGCAGCAATGGCGATAAGTGTTGTTTACCAACAAAAGCAAGTTTAACCTGTCCTTGGCAGACGGTAACAAGCGAATCTACCGATGTCGTGGTGAGTGATTTGCACAGTGCTGTGTCTTGGAACACAACCAATGGGGTGGTGGTGGAATCATGGTGTGGGCCGGCATCAGCGCTGACCATAAGACGCCATCTTGCAGCCGCTGGTGGTTCCTTTCATGGCACAACATGGTTTGCGGCTGTTTCAGCAAGATAACGCGAGGCCGCATGTTGCAAGACTCTCCACTGACTTTCTACGCCAGCAACGCGTCAATGTCCTACCATGGCTGTCGCCGAGTTCTGATCTGAACCCAATACAGCATTTGTGGGCAGAACTTGGTAGATGAGTGCGTTCGAGGGCTAAGCAACCAGTGACTCTCAGACAGTTGGAAGAGGCGCCTACCCAAGAATGGCAAGCCATTCCGCAAAACATCATCTGGCGTTACGTCTTTTCGATGGGTAGGAGGTGCCAAGCGGTTATTCGGGCACGAGGTGGGCATACCGGGTACTAAGATGTGTAGAAAAGTGTGTTTGCTCCGAAACGTGGGCCTGAAACTGTTCAAAATTCGAGTGTGAATTCGGAAAACTGAATTTAGTACCCAACCCGTATGTTAACGTGAATATCTTGCACTGTGACATTGTTGGATTAATTTTGTTTTGAGAATTAAATGAATAAATAAATGTTTCTACGACAAGTATGCACTTTGTATGTTTATTTTATTCCAGTCCTGAACAGTATGACTTCAAATATAGTGTAAAGTTACTTTTGGCTTTAAGTTATCTGTGATTCCATACAGTGACCAGTGGACATTAGAGCAATGAATGATTGACTGCATATTGTAACCAGTGGGCACATGAGAGCAATGTGTCAGTTATTGCATACTGTGCAAGTGAACATAACAGCATATACTAAGGGCTGCATACTGTGTCCAGTGAATATGTCAGAGCAATGTATCAGTGACTGCATTTAACCTGACACATTCCTTAAAGATTTTACTATTGACTGACTTTGTGAGTGCATCCCTTCTTCTGTGATGTTGTATATGTGATATGTGTAAAGAATCTTTAACCCTAATTAGCAAAATTTCAGTATTAACAAATAAATAATTGGTCCACCTCATGACAAAACCAACAAAATGGATGCATGCCCAGCAAAGACTCAGATCAGCCTGGGCATCCACCCAGTCTGATCAGAGTCCTTGCTGTGCACTCTGTGGGGAGCTAAGAACCCAAGCTTTCATCATGCGGACAGTAAGACTCTGATCAGACTGGGCAAATGCCCAGGCTAATCTGTCGTTACTGGGCGATTATACCGTTTTGTTGATTTTATCAGGAGGTGGCTCAAATGATATTTTAACCCTTGTCCTGATGAATAAATTCAGATGCCATGCCCATTTCTAATTGTCAGCCAATCAGATTACTTTATCTGGATTGTTGCTATAAATTCACATACTTAATGGCAAACAGTGCAGAGCCAGATCAGTTGGCTTCTTCAGAAGCCAACTGATCTGGATCTACACTATTTGCAAAGGCAGGGTATATCCGGGTTCAGCAGGACAAGGGTTAAGGGGAACAGATACACCTGAGGGTTTTTTCACTATATTACACAAGAGAGACTATTTTCACACCTCACTGTTTCCTTTTTTGCACATCAAGTGCCCCAGTCTGAAAAAGGGTGCACTCTAAAAGAAAAAAGTAACAAATTTGCTCCTATGGGGAGATTAGTACTTTATTTTCTTTTATGGTAAACCCATTTCAAGAGGATGACGAATGCAGTATTTGATAAAGTTGCCTCCCTTAAAGAGTTTGTATTCCCCATTAACCCTTATCCTGCTGTTCACGACAACCCCTGCAGTAACCTTTGCAAACAGTGTAGATCCAGATCAGATGGCTTCTGAAAAAGCCATCTGATCAGGATCTACACTGTTTGTCAGTCAGTTTGGGAATTTGAACGAAAACATTATATGATGCAATCTGACTGGCTGATAGTCAGAAATGGATGTGGTTAATTAAATTATTCAGCAGGATAAAATAGCTTATTTTTCCAAGGAAATAGGGTTTGACATTTCACACAGGTAATCTCCTTAAAATTAAAAATGCTGTCTATATATACTAAATCCCATGAGAGATTACAATCCAAATGGAATTAACCCTTTCAGCCTTGTGGATCAAAACAGATATCCACAGCTCTTGATAAGATGCTTTTCTTTCAGTCAAAAAGTATTGATATTTTTCTTATTTCTCCACGAAAACATATGTTGTGGGTACTCATTCCCACAACATATGTTTTCTTGGAGAAACAAGAACAATATTTACCTGATACCCACTCTTATCGAGACCTATGTATATACCTTTGCAAAAAGCATCATGATCCAGATATGAAAGCTTGTAACGAGCCATCTGGTCAGGATCTACACTGTTTGAACATTGTGATTTTGGCTTTTGATTGGCACCACCATTTGCAACAGTGGACGTCCAAACTCACAGCTGGAAGTGGGCATTTCAGAAACTTAGGAGTGAAAGGGTTAATGTTTAATTTTCCTTTCTTATTCAACCACTAATGAAAGCAAGGCTCAGTTAAGTGTGCACAAACATACATGTACACTGTCTTTGAAATAACTGAAATATTGTTAATACTGCGTAACTTCAGATAAGAGGGGCCTTCAAATAATTGTTTTTCTCCATGAAAACATAATTATGTTGTGGATACTCGCTAGGAGCATCTCACTAAGGTGCTTCTGATGAGTACCACAATGTATGTTTTCGCAGAGAAATAAGAAAAATATCAACACTTTTTCATTGAAAAGAGTGCTTTATCTGGAGCTTGGTTAAAAAGATTGTGAAAACACAGAAAACCACTATAAAGCCCTACCACAACTCACATGAGGATGTTAAACCCATTTGTCTGGAAACCCCTAAAAGGGTAATTGGCAAGCAGTGCAGATCCAGATCAGATGCCACAGAACACAGCATCTGATCAGGGTCTACACTGTTTGCATTAAACACAGGAATTTCTATAGTTATAATAAAAACTAATAAGACACCCTGCTATTGGAAATAGAACAGTCCAAAGAGTTGTGACAGAAGAATCCACTTGACATAAATGGGTTAAAGAGAACGACAAAGGTTAATGGTGCACACTGTATTAACCCTAAGCATTTTAGCAAATAATGCAGACCCAGATCAGATGCCACAAATCCAGGTATTTTTAGATATATCGGCAGGCAGCAAAATTGAGTTGTCTTACCACATTTCTTTCACAAACAGTTAGTAACAAATCCAATGAAATGTCTAAATAAAAACAAAAGCACAATGTTTATTTACCATATGATCTTAGGGTAAGTATTAAATCCTTGTCATGCTGAATAAATTAAGATGCCACGCCCATTTCTAATTTTCAGCCAATCAAATTACTTGATCCAGATTGCTGATAAAAATTCACATACTGATTGACAAACAGTGCAGATCCAGATCAGTTGGCTTCTTCAGAAGCCAACTGATCTGGATCTACACTGTTTGCAAATGCAGGGCATATCCAGGTTCAGCAGGACTAGGGTTAAAATCCCAAAAGATAACAGTCCAAACAGATACATGTATACTCCATGTACCATTCAAATTGAACATACTTCAAAGTTAACCTAACACAAGAATTATAAGTCACAATGTAATAAAATGTACCTTCTGACATGTACACATGTACATTCATGTATGTACACATGTACATTCGTGCGGTCTGATCTCTCTTCATTATCCATACGATGAAACTTTGCAGCCACGGTTATCCAGAATTATGCACCACGTGAAGATTCTGATCAGACTGCATGAATGAGCACGCTGATCTGAATCTTTCCTGGGTGCAAATTTGTCTGAAAGTACGTTTTCCCATGTTGTGGCACATATCTTATTTACAGGTGTGCATTATCTTATCAGATCCTAGCCGATATTTGGAATATGTTTCAGATATATTTCCTAAAAATTTATATTATCAAAAATAAGCTTTCATCATACAGAATACCATTAATATTAAGTTGATAAGTTGATCTTCAATACACATCCAGACTTACCTGTATTCTATTAATTGCTGTCTACTGCAGATGACAATTTTAAACTCGTGTGTGTGTGTGTGTGTGTGTGTGTGTGTGTGTGTGTGTTTATAGTCTTATAATCCTATTTGATAATGCACTAATGTAAAACCAAAATAATATCATGACTATAAAGGCCGGTCACTAGATCTTAGTGACCAACCTTTATAGTCATGATATTATTTTATTTTTATTTTAGTGGATCAAACAGGATTATAAGAATAAATATTTAGTCGTTGGCGACTGGAGCCAGTCTCACAAAGGACCAGAAAATATTAATTAAACTATGGTGAAATTAGATTTCTGTTTCAGTTTTGCTTAGCACTTTAAGGGTTAAAAGTCTAAAGAATTTCCTTTTCACAAAGTTCATTTCAATACCTGTTTCATATCCTTGTAATGCTGTGTCTCTGAGAAAAATGAAGCTGTAATACTGTTTGTATCCCTATTCAGTTGCTTTTCTTTAAGGAAGAAAAATAACTTCAAATTACCATAAATATCCTAAAGTCACAGAATACACAAGTTAACACTTTGCATGTTGAGTAAAAAGTTCAGCAGAAGAAATTTTTAGAAAGAAAAATTTCTTATTTTTCCCAGAAAATAGGCTTTAACATTTCATGCAAATTGTCTCCTTGCATGAAATATCAAAGCCTATTATCTGGGAAAAAAAGAAAAATATCATAAATTTGCAATATGCTGAGTTTGCCCATACCATGCCAAGTATTTAGGAAGAAAAAAAATGTTACAAATCCTGAGGAGACAATTAGCGTGAAATATAAAAGTCTGTTTTCTGGGAGTGTTAAGAAAAAATATCAACATTTTGTCATCTGCTGAATGCACCCTTAGAGTAGGTTAATTACACAAATGGATAGGGAAATGAAGTGACCAATTTTGCGATTTATAAATTGTCCTTATTTGCAAAATGATTACTTTTCTTCCCTATATTACAACTTAACCCTTGTCCTGCTGACCCCGGATAGCCCCGCCTTTGCAAACAGTGTAGATCCAGATCAGTTGGCTTCTTCAGAAGCCAACTGATCTTGATCTGCACCGTTTATTATTAAGTACATGTATGTGAACTTGTATCAACAACCTGGATCAAGTAACCTGACCAGCTGAAAATTAGAAGTGGGCATGGCATCTTAATTTACTCAGCATGGCAAGGGTTAGACGACTGTATGTACACTTGAACCTCTTTATAAAATAGTTTTGTAAGACGGTTTCGGATATAAGATCTAAAAGAGGACCGCAAAAAGCATTGTATCTAAATAAAAATGTAAGATTATATATAAAATTGAACATTTATGGTAATTTTTCTATATAATCTATACATTTTTGTTTGGATACAACATGGTTGTTTTTGCTTTGGATCCGAGCAATAGTGCTATTTTTTACCCAGTATGAAAAGGTGAACAAGTCCCATCTTAAAAGAGGTCTACTCTTCGTGTGCAAGGAAGCAAACAAAAGTATACCCCTTTTCTGAAGGGAGGTTATACAAACTGACAGAACTGCCGCCCCTGAAAGTGTATCTATATACCCAAGTAGCATATAAGTCTAATAAGCTCTTGATATACCTTACTGCATGTATGATTAGGATATTTATGGTGCAACTATTCTGTGGATCTGTTTACATTCCCAGAATACACAATAAATAACTTCCTTCTCTTTGTGACAAAAAATCATGATGAAATTAAGTTTCACAATTTTTAAAAGACCTAAACTAGAAAAAACAAATCCTAAAAGTAAGGTCACATTGTTGCAATTACTAAACTCCATTATCAACTGACTAATTCAATCAAATACCCATTTAGAACTATCCTATGACATCTAATCTGCAGACCTTATTTGAGGCTCTGAAAGGGAATCTCCACTCCTCAATATCTCCAAAAGTTTTACAAAATGATCTGAGGTTAAACCCAGGTCCTGCTGAGCCCGGATATACCCTGTCTTTGCAAACAGTGTAGATCCAGATCAGTTGGCTTCTGAAAAAGCCAACTGATCTGGATCTGCAGTTTATTATTCAGTATGTGAATTTATATCAACAAGCTGGATCTAGTAATCTGGCTGGCTGAAAATTAGAAGTGGGCGTGTCATCTTAATTTATTCAGCATGACAAGGGTTAACATCCCAGTCAATAATATACTTCTGAATTCGTGGACTTTGACTAAGATAAATGAAAAACTCAAGTCCTGTCTTAACCCTTGCCCTGCTGAATAAACAACAAGAGGATCATGATGGCCCTGTAATGCTCACCAAGCTGAGTATCATAGCACTTAGAGAACCTGACCTAGAACTGATCAAGGCAAACATTCTGATCAAAATTCATAATGATTATATTAACAAGTAAGACAATGTAGCATGTCTAATGGACTCTGAAATAGAGATCAATGTCAAATATGGATGACTGCACTCAAGAGGCCATGCTAAGATGTATGCATGTACTAAGTATCACTGGCTGTAGGAACACTACAGTTACTGAGAAACTGACCTAAACACAAACACTTCACAAGTGCCAAATATCACTCTGTAAGACCAATAGTTACCGAGAAACTGATCAAAGGGAAAAACTCGAAAGTCACTGGACCCTGAAATATATGTCATAAGTGACCCAGTTCCAAACTTCACCAAGAAATCATCAAGACAAACATTTTGAGCAAGATTCATGATGATTGCTCAAAAATGTGACCGTTAGAGTGTTAACAAGGTTTTCCGTTGATTTGGCATGGTGACCTAGTTTGTTATCTCAAGTGACCCAGTTTCAAATCTGACCTAGAAATCATAAAGACAAACATTTTGAGCAAGATTCATGATGACTGATTAAAAATTGTGACCTCTAGAGTGTTAACAAGGTCTTCCTTTGATCTGGCTCGGTGACCTAGTTTTTTACCCAAAGTGACTCAGTTTCAAACCTGACCTAGAAATCATCAAGACAAACATTTTGAGCAAGATTCATGATAATTACTTCAAAAATGTTACAGCTAGAGTGTTAACAAGGTCTGTCTTTGATTTTGCCTGGTGATCTAGTTTATGATCCCAAGTGACCCAGTTTCGAATTTAACCTAGAAATCATCAAGACAAATATTCTGAGCAAGATTCATGATGATTGCTTCAAAAATGTGACCTCTAGAGTGTTAACAATATTTTCCTTTGATTTGACCTGGTGATCTAGTTTTTTATCCCAAATGACCCAGTTTCGAACTTGACCTAGATTTTATAGGGGCAAACATTCTGAGCAAGTTTCATCAAGATTGGGTAAAAACTGTGGCCTCTAGAGTGTTAACAAACTAACTGTTGACGACGGACGATCACAATAGCTCACCCTGAGCTTTGCTCAGCTGAGCTAAAAGTGCCATGCCCACTTCTAATTTTCAGCCAATCAGATTGCTTGATCCAGGTTGCTGATACAACCACATAATGGCAGTGCAGATCCAGCTTCTTCAGCCAAATGACCTGGACCTAGACTGTTTGCAAATGCAGGGCATATCCAGATTCTACAGGTCCAGAGTTAATTAATTAGTGCTAATCATGCTAGGTAAAAATTTCAGCAGATGACATTTTGAAATATTTTTTTTCTTCTTTTTCCAAGAAAACAGGATTTGAAATTTCTTGCAAATTGTCTCCTATAGGAGACTATTAGCAAGAAATGTCAAATCCCATTTTCTGGGAAAAAGAAGAAAACTATGATGATCTGAAATTGCCCAGAACATGCAAAATGCTAGGCTACTGGTACTAGCAGCAGACCATCTAATTTCTTTGCAACTATATCCTAGATTTATACATTTGCAAAAGACTTTGGGCAAATAACATGGTTCCAGATAATCAGAGGAATCAGACTGTTACTTCTGTACCAAAATACAAGTCCTGATCAAGTCAATTCTAATGAATACTCTCAGTGTATGTTCACAGTTGTTGCAACACCTATCCCTAAATTGTCATCTCATTTTTCACCTAATCTGGAACTATGAATGTGGAACTACAAATGTGGCTGTGTTCTTAAAAATGGAATGAAATAAAATTTTCAAAAACTGTGTGTAAGTACCTCATAGCCCTAGATAAGGCACTTTTTTAATCCAAAAAACTGTTGATACTTATTTTGTCCATGAAAACATATGTTGAGGGTACTCATTAGAAGTGCCTCACAGAGGCACTTCTAATGAGTATCCACAGCATATGTTTTTTTTTATTTATTTTTTTTTTTTTTTTGTGGAGAAAAAGAAAAATATTTACACGATGCCCCATCTTATCTGGAGCTATGACTATGTGATTAGAACCCTAAAGATGACTGCATGTATGGGTGCATGCAATTCATGATTTTACTGGATTTTAATTTATTTTAATTTGTTTGCTTGTATCCCTAAAAACCCTTTCAAGGCCTCACGATTTCTGGGGAAATTTTGTTCTTGTACTTAACTGCTTGGCCAATGAAACTGTAATACTTTGCCTCATCATCATCATCAGATTTTTGATTAACATGCAGGTACAGGGGCAACATCCACATCAGTAGGCCCCCTTCAAGGTAGCTGGCTTGTGGCACACATGGCAGATCTCACACCAGATCTCCAGGTATGTCTATCAAGAGGGTCGATAGCTGAGAGCTTCCACTCTCTGCAATCCCTCTCTGTCAGCTGCTTCCATGTCATCTTGGCCTCCCAGGCCCATGCTTTCCCTAAACCTGTATGTGAAAGGCTGTCTTGACTGCACTATTGGAGCGTTCCACATGTCCATGCCAGCAGAGCCTTCTCTCCTTCAGAATGAGATCAAGATCCTCAATGCCAAGGCACCTAAGTACAATGTAGCTCATTGGACCTGGTGGTGACAATGTCTTGCGGCTTGACATTGCAGATCTGCCTGATCATTGCCTTGTCATTCTGTTGCAGACATTGGAGGTTTGGCTTTGTCATTGGCCAAGTCTCGCTGGCATGGAGCATTGCACTCCGCACACAAGAGCTGTACATATGGCCTTGTGTCTTGAAAGAGAGGTGGCTGGAAGAGAGAACTGGTTGTAGCTCCTTGAACTTCTTCTAGGCAGTTTTCACTCGTGTTGTGGTTGAAAGTTCACAGCTACCCACTGCTGAGAGCATGTCTCCTAGGTAGCAAAAGGAAGCTACCACCTCCAGCTGGTCAGGTCCAACTTGCACTTCCCTCTGTGATCTGCTGTCCAAAGGGTGTGCAGTTCCCTGGCACCATATACATCTGTAATCAGGGGCCTTTGTCAAGTGCTTGAGCCCACTGCATTTCTTGTGCACCCAGTGCTTGCAGTCGTTGCAGAAGATGCTGTTGCTACCCACTCCAGTGTGACAGACCGTGCATGGAAACTAGCCTGAACTCTGCAGGAGGTCCAGGCCTGTACTGCAAATCATGATCTTTGTCTTTCCTGCATTTTCTGTCAGTCCTTTCTCTTCCATTGCTTCTTTCCAAGTCAAGAGCCTCCTGACACATTCCTTGAACGATTCAGCAATGACAACAAGGTTATCGGCAGAGAGGTCCTCCCAGGGGACCCCAGAGTGGACAAGGCTTCAAGCACAATGTTGAAGAGCAGCAGGCTGAGTACTGAGCCCTGGTGAACACAACTCAGCAATTTCATGTCTATCAGAGAAGAAATACGAGTCAGTTAATTTATCATAAGTGACTCTTTGATGACTTTACAGTGCTCCAGCTAGCATTTGAGGGCAGAGGGGTGCCAGGTAGGGCACTTTTTGTGCAGTCATACAAGAATGAGGGCACCATGCATCATGTGATGTGCTTAGTATCAAGACATATTACAAAATACAATCCCATTCCACAAAAAATACCTCAAAAATAGAGGACACATAAAACTGACCTTTAAACATTGATAACTTTTTTTAATTTTGGTCCGATTTTCATGAAATTTTCATAAAAATGTAGGGTTTTATGTCTGAAGTTGAAATAAGATAGAAGGCAGCTTAAGAAAGGCAGAGAGGCAAGAGGGGCGGCCTGCCCCTCCATATAGGGCTAGCTGGAGCACTGCTTTAAAAAATTTAGCAAACATGTCATGCTTTATCAATTTTCATTTTTTTTACCCATAAAATGCCAAGAAAACCTGCATCTGAAAATGTCATCTGTTTATGTTGTCTGCTGAATATTCTTGCAACATTTCAAACCTATTTTTGCATACAGGCAAACAGCGTGGACCCTGATCAGACTACTCCTGATCTGGGGCCACACTATTTCCAAAAATAGTGATGCCCCCCAAAAAACTTAAATGCAAATTGCTCGCCGGATGTGGTCAGAGGAGACAGATAGAGATAACACTATATACCCTTTCCACCATTCTTCCAATGGCAAGGACATAAAAAAAAAACAAAGTTTAAGAAGCATGGTGATTACAGAATATTATTCAATCAATAGCTGGCACGAAACCAATAAGTTAATTTGTTCTTCAAGAATGCAGACAAAAAGTACAGAATTTCAGAAATCAATAATGCTCTTGTTCTTCGAAAATATATCCTAGCTACCCTAAATATTCATACTCCTTAACCCTTGCCATGCTGAATAAAACAAGATGCCACCCCACTTCTAATTTTCACCCAATCCGATTTTCCCAGTTTTTCGTACAAATGCTCATACCTAATGACAAACAGTGCAGATACAGATCCGTTGGCTTCTTCATATGCCAATTGACCAAGATCATCACTGTTTGCAAAGCAGATCATGGGTTCAGCAGGACTAGGGTTAATGCTTTGCATGCTGGGTAAAATCTTCAGTTGAGAATATTTTTTAAATTGTTTCTTAGTTTTGCAAGAAAATAGGCTTTGAGATTTCATGCAAATTGTCTCCTAAGAAGACAAGCTGCATGAAAAGTCAAAGCCTATTTTCTGGGAAAAATAAGAAAATATATTGTCAATTTGTCATCTGCCCATTTAGCGCATAGATTGGTAAAGGTCAATTCCTTAGTACTTGTCCTAAAATTTAAGCAAGTACATTTATCTACCTTTTGATGTATTTTGATACGGAATGGCATCTGATCCATGTCTACTCTGTTTGCTCAGGTGTGCCTGTCCCAAATTTTAGGATAATTATGTTCAAATCAAAACTGAGTCCACCAAATGAAATTTTAACCCTTGTCATGCTGAATAAATTAAGATGCCATGCCAACTTCTAATTTTCAGCAAATCAGATTACTTAATCCAGGTTGTTAATACAAATTCACGTTCTTAATGACAAACAGTGCAGATCCAGATCAGTTGGCTTCTTAAGCCAACTGATCTGGATCTACACTGTTTGCAAAAGCAAGGTATATCTGGGATCAGCAGGACTAGGGTTAAGAAGTATTGCCAGATTGCCAAGGATCTGGACCATTTGCTTTATATTGTGTTTTACAGTGTAAACCCAGACCAGACTGTCCCTAAAATTGATTTAAATTATGCCAGAACTTTTTACACACAGTCATTATTTGTTTGTGTTGAGGTTTTACGGCCCAGTCAACCCAATGGGGTCATGTCGAGCGCGGTCAGTTTACCTAACCACATGTTTACTGGGCAGGCTTAGTCCTCTAAGCGGTTAACCAGTACTGTGCACATTCTTTCGCCAGAAACTGACAACTGCCCTTCTTGAAACAGCGGAAGGGAGAGAATGACCGTAGAAAATATTTCATGATCAATCTCCACGAAAGAATGTTGCCAACCTCGGCGGGGGTTGAACCCGCGACCTCCTGGTCTCCAGTCGGACGGCGCATCCAACTGAGCCACCGAGGCCACACACAGTCATTAACTTTTTCAGGTCTCAGCCTACCAAACTGGATACTTCTGCAAAAAGTGTAGATCCAGATAAGACTGCTTGTAAAGAGACATCTCATCAGGATCTACATGGCTGTCAAAATGCCATTCTGCTTTTGAATTTTTAACTCTTTTCCTGCTAGAGGCGACTTTTGTTGTCTGTTGGTTACACCTTTGCAAACAGTTTGGATCCAGATCAGGCCCGACGTTTTGTCGGGCCTGATCTGGATCCAAACTGTTTGACACTCTGATAAAACTCCTGAAAGATTTTTTGAAAAAGTTAATTGTTTTTAAAAAAAAAACACAGACGACAAAAAAAAAAAGCATGCAAAAATTACCCAGCATGCAAAGAGTAAATGAGCCCGTTAAATGCAAATATTATGGATATGTCAAAATGCAAAGATGGAAACATGTATCCACTTCTGAAGCAATTTCTGTGTCTTCAGATTACTGCCCCTGTTCTTCTCTATCATAGTATGGTTTAAGGGTACTCATATGAATCTCCTGGACAAGTTGAGGTGATTCATATGAGTACCCACAGCAATGTTTTAACCCACTATAGTCTGGAGACCCCTAAAAGGGTAATTGGCAACAGTGCACACGAAGATCAGACACCACAGGATGCAGCGCCTGATCAGGGTCTCCACTGTTTGCAAACAGTTCAACCATTTTTCTCTAGGTATATCTAAATCACATAGCCCAACATACCTAAATCGAAATTAGAATCTTCCAATATGTAGTGAGGGGGAGTCCATTCAGTCTACAATGGGTTAATGGAAAATAGGAAAAAATATGTCTTCTGGATCTCTTGTCTGGCACTATGCCTATAAATGCGAGAGAATCAAGCAGGTCATCACAGCCAGCACAAGCCAAAAATCTCTTGAAAATTGGATACAGTAATGAGATCTTGGTGCTTGAGATAAGACCAATATCCTAATAAATATTTCTCTTATTCCTCCAAAAAATGTCACAGTTCCCGTCAGGCACTTTTTTTTCAAATGGAAAGTACAAATGTATTAACCCTTGTCATGCTAAATAAATTAAGATACCATATCCACTTGTAATTTTTAGCCAATCAGATTGCTTGATCCAGTTTGTTAATACAAATTGACATTATGTCAAACAGTGTAGTTCCAGATCAGTTGGGTTCTGAAGAAACAAACTGATCTGGATCTACACTGTTTGCAAAGAGAGGGCATATCTGGGTTCAGCAGGACTAGGGTTAATGTTTTCTTATTTCTCTACAAATATAAAAATATTGTGGGTATTCATTAGAATGCCTTGCTGAAGTGCTTTTAATGAGTACTCACAATTTTGATTTTCATGGAGAATTAAGAAAAATATTATATGGAGATCCCCTCTCATTTGGAGCTATGATATTGATGTGAGTGGGTAACTATTACATTAGCAGTCTCATCGAGATGACTGCATGTAATGGGTGCACACATTTCAGGTTTTTGCTGAATTAGAATAAAAATACCAGTATGTTTGGTCAAAATACTTGTAGTCTGGAATACTGCGTTTCCCCTGTGAAAAAGTCAGTGTTTTTTTTATTATTAACTTACCCTATTTACCAGAAATATTCATATGGATAAACCATACTTCTCCTTAAATCTGAACAAGTCCATTTAAAGACATGGAGAGGTTTCTAACACTTAACCGTTAAAGTGCTAAAAATGAAAACATACGCTGAAGCACAATCCTAACGAGTCCTAAACTATTTTTCCATGGCTCAATAATGATTATCTGAATCTTAAATGCAATAACGAATTTCTAAACATGATTTCAAGTGACAAAATTCTAGGTGTGTTTGTCGACAATAATCTGACATGGTCAGATCATATTAAGCATCTAACTAAAAAAATTGTTTCGAATATTTGGCTTCTATCCAAAATAAAGAAGTTCTTATCTCAATCTCATTAGGGTACAGTTTTACAATTCATATATCCAACCACACATTGATTTTTGCAGCGTTGTTTGGGGAAGTTCTTCTGAGACCAACAAAATGAACAAAATGAAAATACATAAAATGCAGAAGCGTGCATGTAAAGTAATTCTAGATTACAATGTTGACGACTCCATTGAAGCGATGAATTCTTTGCATATCATGTCCATATATGATCCGCTCTATATAAGAAAAGCCAAGTTTATGTTCAAGGTCTATAATAATTTGGCTCCTACATATACATGTATTTCTTAAAAGTTCACTCTACGAAATAATGTCAATACCAGTATGCAACTTAGATCAGCTTCTGCTGGCTGCTTTATCCTGCCTAAGCCTAGGACAGAATGTTTCAAGCACAGTATGAAATGCCTGGTATGGAACAGCCTACCAGAAGTTAAAAAATGCCCCAACCCTTGACACATTTCATAATAGATGTTTACAATGGTTGAGGACACCAGTGGCATATTAGGAATTAAACCAGTTTTGTCCAGAGTTGTCAGGGATTACTTCAATCCTTAAATATTGTATATTTAGCTTGTAATTATCCTATTATCACAATCTTTCTTTTTGTCAGTACATTTGCTTATCAATGTGTAATGAAAAACAGTCTGCACAATTATTGAGTTTGTTAGTATATGTGCACTTGTACTGTTAGTTAACATTTTGCTTTCATGTCTGTATACATTTGACATTTTGTAGAACTGTGATTAAGTGCTTGTTTGAGGTTCTTGTAGGGTCAGGCCTCAGATTATCTTTCTTACCTCTGCAATGTTAATATTCATACCATGTACCTTCCTCACATAATGTTTCAACAGATTTCTTACATTTTGTTTCAGTAAGAGTCTTCATTGATCCATTATAACCGAATGTGATAAACAAATGTTTTCCACTCTTATATATATTTATTTATTATTATTAATATTTTTTTTTTTTTTTTTTTTTTTTATGCATACATGTAAATCCTGATCTCCAACAGGCTCATAATCAAAATCAAACTGTTATCATCTGTTACTTTGTTTACTGGTCAATCATGTGCAAATATGGAAATAATGAGGGCCTCATGGAAGATTAGCTATTACATGTTCTCCATTCGTATACGCTAGATATTGTAACCCTCTATAAATAAAGTCTTTACTTACTTACTTACATGTACTTACTTACTCCATGCAGAAATACGAAATACTGATCTGGCTTAAAAGCTATGAGGGCGTGTCAATAAATAACCAGCCTATCCCATTTCCTATGGACCGAGACAGTCACGATTTTCATGCTTTGTTTCAACATATGTTTTATACATGGGTACAAAATTGCACACATATCGAGTCATTCTTTAATAAGATATTGAATGTCAAACAAGGCATGCTTTTCATCTAAAGTTGAGTACCGTGCTGTAATTCGGTACTTGTATTTAAAAGGTAAAACAGGCAAGGAAATACACGGCGAGTTAGCCGATGTTTATGGGTCTTCTGCACCATCTTATGCTCAGGTTAAATTCTGGGTTGGGGAATTCAAACGCGGTAGAATGTCTTTAGAAGATGAAGCCAGGTCTGGACGCCAACTGGATGCCACCGACGAAGAAATGTGTAAGAAAGTTCGAGATCTGGTATACTCTGATAGGCGAATTCAGGTGGAAGAAATAGCACAGGTATAAGGCATTTCACATGGTAGCGTTTCAACAATCTTACATGATCGTTTAGGTATGCGCAAGCTAACAGCTCATTGGGTCCCCAAATCTCTTAGCGATGAGCAAATGGCAACCAGAGCATCAATATGCAGCACCTTGTTGAAGCATTTTAGGTCAAAAAATGATTTTCTTTTGCGTCTGGTGACTGTAGATGAGACTTGGGTTCATTATTATGAGCCAGAGAATAAAGCTCAGAGTCATCAGTGGGTAGGGCCTGGGTCCCCCAGGCCAAAGAAGTTCAAGACGCAACCATCTGCTGGCAAGGTGATGGCCACGGTATTTTGGGATGCAAAAGGCGTTATTATGTTGGACTTTTTACCCAAGAGAAGTACAATAACTGGAGTGTACTATGCAAACTTGCTAGACCAGCTGAGAACCGCCATCCATGAAAAACGCCAAGGTGAACTCTCTAAAGGTGTTTTGCTGAAACAGGACAAAGCGAGAGTCCACACTTGCAAAGTTGCAATGGATGCTGTAGAGCGAAACGGGTATGAATTAATACCACATCCTGCCTATTCGCCTGATCTAGCTCCTAGCGACTTCTTCCTATTCCCAAACTTGAAAAAGATATGTGTGGACTTCATTTCCGGTTTGATGAAAAAGTAGTGACGGCAGTTGAGGAGTGGGTCAATGGAAAGGACCCTGACTTTTTCAGTTCTGGGCTAGAGGGTTGATGATGAGTTCAGGTTTAACGACGCGTCAACCCATGAGGGTCATTTGCGTCAATCACACTAGAGGGCAATTACATTGAAAAAGAAGAGGTGGATCTCAACCGGAAATAAGTTAGGCTGGTTACTTATTGACTCACCCTCGTAGTATTTCCAGGTGACATGTGACAAAAGAACTGAAAATTAACCCTTAAAGTGCCAATCATAACTGCAGTAGATACCAGTAATTATAACTGCAAAAATTGGATATTTTTTTTAAACTGTCTGCCTGGCAAATAATTTACATGAAATGCCAAGTCTTATTTTCTCTGAAAAATACATGTATTATTTTTTCAATTTTTGGGTGTGTTTTTTTTTAGAATAATGAATTATAATGTTATAATTTTCAGCACTTTAAGGGTTAAATTTCAGAAGTAGGGTCTATGCTGTCAATATGTAGAGTTTAATTACAGTATGCTATAAGACCCTTTTCCAGTTAACACAAATCAATTAACCTTTATCACTCTCTGGGTTAATTCAGCAGACTATAAAATCATAACATTTTCTTATTTTCTCCAGAAAACAGACTTTGACATTTCATGCAAATTGTCTCTGGAAGACAATTTCCATGAAATGTCAAGGTCTATTTCCTAGAGAAAAAAAAAATTCAAAATGCTATTTGCTGAAAATTTTTACCCAGCATGCCAATTTAAATAAGCGTAATACCAGAATTGTCTAGATTTTACAGAATCAATTTTTATTGCCTAGCTATTTGTCTGACTGGCTTAGAATCCCAGTACAGTTATGTTCCAGGCCTAGAAAGATCATCGCAATTACCCTAATTATTGAGACAGACTGATCTCAGCAGACAGTGTAGACCCAACTCAGATGCCACAGAATGCAGCCCCTGATTAGGGTCTACACTGTTTGCCACTCATCCAGACATTTTTGGATGCATCAGCAGGTAGTGCATAGGTCTAGATAAGAGTGGTATCAGGTAAATATTTTTCTTATTTCTCCAGGAAATTATATGTTGTGGGTATTCATTAGAAGCACCTAGCCAAGGCGCTTCTAATGAGTACTCATAGCTTATGTTTTCGTGGAGAAATAAGGAAAATATCAATACTTTTGGACTGAAAAAAGCATCTTATTGAGAGCAATGAGTTGAAATCGACTTGTTCCAATCTTAGGACAAATTTGGTAAGGATTTTGGTGTCTTATAATGATGATGACGATTCGGTGTTTTATTCCCTTTCAACATTAGAGTCATATCAAGACATTTGATTGAGCTGAGGTTTTATGGCCTGTCAACCCATTAAGGTCATGTCGAGCCAGTAAGAGAACCTGTAACCACACTGTTCATGGACAGGCTTTGTTTGTGTTAAAATTGTGTTGAGGTTTTATGGCCCAACCAACCTATCATGTCACTACACTTTTTCCTGGACAGGCTTACCGTTAGTCCTCTAAGCTGTTAGCTAGTACTTGTGCACATTCTTTCACCAGAAAAAGACAACTGCCTTTCTTGAATCAGCAGAAGGAAGAGAATGACCAAAGAAAATATTTCATGATACAATGTAAATCTCTATGAAAGAATGTTGCCAGACCTTCTGATCACCAGCTGGAGGAGCATCGAACTGAGCCACCGAGGCCAGTCCTGGACAGGCTTAGTCCTCTATGCTTTTAACGCTTAGCACTCTGGGTAAAATTTTCAGCAGACAATATTTTGAAATATTTTTCTTATTTTTCCCAGAAAACAGAATATGACATTTCATGCAAATTGTCTCCTAAGGAGACAATTTGCATGAAAATTCATATCCTGTTTTCTGGGAAAAATAAGGAAAATATCATCAATTTGTTGTCTGCTGAAAATGCCCAGAGAGTGGTAAAGGTTAAACCAGTATTTATGCACATTCTTCCATGAGAAACTGACAAATGCCCTACTTGAATCAGTGGGAGGGAGCCAATGACGTAGAAAATATTTTGTGATGAATCTCCTTGGAAAAAATGTTGTTGGACCCGGTGGGGATTGAACTGATCAAGTCGGATGCGTATCAGACTGAGCCACCTAGGCCAGCATATACACATATATCAAGATGATGGACACGTCATGCTGAAAGGCTCTGTGCAATTACATTCTGTACAGTCATGATCTGAATGACCCCTCCAGAGGGGTTCAGACTATTCAGACCTCATGATTTGAGGTCACGAGTGCCAATCACTCAGCCATTCGCATAATTCAGTTTGGTGTTTAAAAATTCAAGATAAATGTGTTGTATTTTAGGTAAATACATGTATGTTACATTCTCAGCTCTCTCATTACAAAATGAGGAAATCATACAAGTGATGTTATTTTAAAGGGAATGAATACACTTTCAGGGGAGACAACTCTTTCAAAATTGTTTTGCCTTCCTTCTTAAAAGGTGTCTACTCTAAAGGGAAAGAATTTGCTCTCCTTGGGAGCAAATTCTTTTCTTTCAGAGTAGACCCTTTTCCAGAAGAAAGAGAGGAAAGGGGAAATCACAAAAGTTTACAAGCAGAAAATCTTAAAGGTGTATCCATACTCCTTAAATTTGATATAGACTAGAAATGTGTCAGTATGACACAGATGCCCCTGCCCTGCGCCATCCTCACCCACACGCAGGTATTTTGCAAAAAATGAAGTTGAAAAAAGGGCCATAACTCTCATAATAATTTGCAGATTTTACCCTAAATCGAACTTGACCATATTTTATGATTATATACCTGGGTATAAAATATGAATCCAATACACATATCAATCTTTTTAAAAAAAATATCGGAAGGAAAACATCTTCTGAAGGTGAAAAAAGGCCATAACTCCCATAATAATGGGTTGATTTTACCCTACTTGGAACTTGACCTCTATTTTTTGATTATATACCTGTGTGTTAAATATGAATTCAATACACTAATGTTTTCAAAAGATATCATTGAACTGAAATTATTTTTCAACGCTGAAAACGGGATGTAACTCCAAATATAATAATTATTGGAAATCAAACTTGACCAATATTTTATAATTATATGCTTGTGTATAAAATATGAATCCAATTCACTAATCGTTTTTAAAAGTTATGGAACGGAAACCATTTTTCAAAGTTGAAAAAGGGCCATAACTCCAAAAATAATTGGTGGATTTTACACTAAATCCAACCTGACATACATTTTATGATTATATACCTGTGTATAAAATTTGAATCCAATACACTAATCTTTTCAAAAGCTATCAAATGGAAACCATTTTTTAACTATTTTTCACTACTGATAAAGGGCCTTAACTCCAAAAATAATTGGTGGATTTCACCCTAAATCGAACTTGACCTATATTTTATAATTATATGTTTGTGTATAAAATATGAATCCAATATACTAATATTTCAAAACTTATGGACCAGAAACCATTTTTCGAAGTTGGAAAAGGGCTGTAACTCCCAAAATAATAAATGGATTTTACTCTAAATCGAACTTGACCTACAATTTATGATTATATATTTTTGTACAAAATTTCAATCCAATATACCAATCATTTCAAAAGATATCGCATGGAAACCATTTTTCAAAGTTGAAAATTTTTCTAAGTTGAAAAGGGCCATTACTCCCAAAATAATTGGTGGATTTTACCCTAAATCGAACTTGACCTACATTTTATGATTATATACCTGTGTATAAAATTTCAATCCAATACACCAATCCTTTCAAAAGATATCGCACGGAAACCAGATTTGTTACGTACGGGATGGATGTACGTACGAACAGCGGTGATACTATATGGTCACCCACCCCCCCACCCCCACACACTGCAATGATACTATATGCCCCCCCATTGAAAATGGCGGGGGCATAAAATCATATTTTACCCCAGTAGTCTAGAGAAACCATGTCCCACAGAAAATATTTAGCTTCCCTGTCACATGAATCTGTCGTAACACAATTGTTTAACTCTTTGCATGCTGGGTAATTTTGCATGTTTTTTTGTCATCTGTGGATTTTTTTTTAATTAACTTTTTCAAAACAATCTTTCAGAAATACCATCAGAGTGTCAAACAGTTTGGATCCAGATCAGGCCCGACGTTTTGTCGGGCCTGATCAGGGTCCAAACTGTTTGCAAAGGTTATCAGCAGAAGACAAAGGTCACCACTAGGGGGAAAAGAGTTAAACAGACGGGATACAGTAAATGGAGAAATTCAGAATGCATTTTCATGGATATAAGAAAAACTGAGCCAAGGCACAGCATTTCCTACAAGATTGCATACATGTGTACTCAGTGAAGACACAGCTAAGCCTGTGCATCTGTGAAGTCTAATCAGTCTTTGCAGGGAACTCTGTGGGGAACTCTGTGAGGAAACTCTGTGAGGGAACTATGAGGAATTCTGTGTGGGAACTGTGGGGAACTCTGTGGGGAACTCTGTGAGGAAACTGTGGGGAACTCTGAGGGAACACTATGGGGAACTCTGTGAGGGAACTCTGTAAGGGAACTCTGTGGGGAACTCTATGTGAGGGCACTCTGTGAGGGAACTCTGTAGGGAACTCTTTGAGGGAACTGTTAGGGAACTCTGTGGGGGAACTCTGTGGGGAGCTCTGTGAGGGAACTCTGTGAGGAACTGTGAAGGAACTTTGTGAGGGAACTGTGGGGAACTCTGTGGGAAACTTTGTGAGGGAACTCTGAGGAACTCTATATGAGGGAAGTCTGTGAGGGAACTGTGGGGAACTCTTTGAGGGAACTGTGGGGAACTCTGTGAGGGAACTTTTTAAGGGTCCTCTGTAAGGGAACTCTGTGGGGAACTGTGAGGGAACATGAGCACACATGCATTCTTGTAGGACTGCTGTGCTGCCACTCAAATATCAACAAAGAACATGATACAGTTATCTCAAAGCTACATTAGCATAATTCAAGCCAATTTATGATGATCAGAAAATAATCTTCCCACAAAAAGAATAATGAGATAAAAGGTAATTGTCAATTTAGAGTCAATGATGGCTAATTTAAAATGATACACCAATCTGACAAATACTTCTCTAGTAGAATCCTCACAGTACATTGTTTTACAGATGTCAAACTTGAAATGAAAAATACTCCACCACCCAGTGGGCACACAACGTTAAAATGACATCGTATCAACGTCGATGCGACGTGATCACGTCGCATTGACGTTGATACGACGTCATTTTGATAATGTGTGCCTGCTGGGCAGTATCATGTGGCAGGCATAAAAAAAGGTAAATTCAAGCAGGTAACAAATGATAAATATTTGTCTTAGTTTCCCTGAAAACAGAACTTGAACACCCTCGCCCCGGTCTGCCACCCTCTATTTAGAAATAATTCAGAAAGCTTAACTTCTAAGGTAACAAATACACATCAAAGAGGGTAACGAATACACATCAAAAGTAAGCACTAGGTTAAAAGTGTTTGCCTCCTTTTTCAAAGAAAGACCACTCCTGGAGAAAAGAATAATTTCTCAGGTATATGAGTGACCCTTCTCGAAAGTGGCTACTATGAAAAGGAATCAAATACATGCACTCTGAGGTTAGAGTGATCTCCCTAAATTGGATGTTTATCTCTTCAATTTAACTATTGTCCTGCCGAACTTGGATATACCCTGCCTTTGCAAACAGTCTAGATCCAGATTAGTTGGCTTCTAAAGAAGCCAACTGATCTGGATCTGCACTGTTTGCCATTATATATGTGAATTTATAGCAACAATGTGGGTCAAGTAATCTGATTGGCTAAAAATTAGAAGTGGGCATGGCATCTTAATTTATTCAGCAGAACAAGGGTTAAGGGAGTACTACACTTTTTTCTACCATTTTTTTACAAAGGAGACAACCTTTACGACTTCCTGTTTTGCTTTTCTGCAAACCAAATCCGTTATGAGTAAAATGCCAAGAAAACCTGCATCTGAAAATGTCGTCTGTTTATGTCGTCTGCTAAATATTCCTGCAAACTTTTCAAACCTATTTTATGCATACTCGCAAACAGTGTGGACCCAAATCAGACTGTTCCTACAGGAGCAGTCTGATCTGGGTCCACACTGTTTGCATCAATGACTTTTAAAGTAACCGGCAGAAGACAAAGCAGACGACAATTGTTGTGATTGGCGTTTTAAGGGTTAATCCCTTTTCAGAAGGAAGCAAAAACAATTTTGACAGTTGCCTCCCTTAAAAGTGCATCAATGCACCTTAACCTGTCATCTGCTAGTTGTTTTCTGCCACATGCCAAAGGTTAAGTGAAATTAACAGCTGTTTGTACAATACATGTGCAAGCAAACAGATGCTTTTGTAATTAATGTTTCTGATACAGTGTATTTACCCATTTTTTTTTTCTCCACAAGAAATATTTACTCCAAATTTTATACAGCTTAACAGCTAATAAGATTCTTATATTCCTCGAGATCTGCCTCAATATATTGGCGCTATGCTTGCCCACCAAACAATGCCGGCTATATGTATCATTCTTATTGAACTCTCTACATGCAGCATTAAAACGTCTGCAATTTAAATTTTATATTTTTCCTTCAGAATATAGGGGATGACATTTCATCTGAATCATTTTTTTATGTAAGAAATTGATTCACATAAAATGTCAAGCCCTAAATGATGGGAAAAATAAGAAAAAAATATGTCATTCAATCACCTTGTTCTGAATTCACCTTCAGCATGCAGAGTCCATTCCCATGATTAGGCTGAAACTGAATGAGATTTTTTAACACTTAACATGCTATGAGCAAATTCAGCAGGTGACAAATTGATGATATTTTTTCTAATTTTCCCAGAAAATAAGATTAGAAATTTCATGCAAATTGTCTCCTCAGGAGACAATTTGCATGAAATGTCAAATCCTGTTTTCTGGGGAAAAATAAGAAAAATATTTCAAAATGTCTTCTGCTGAATTTTTTACCCAGCATGCTCAGCATCAATAGCCACTTCATCCCGTAAGGACATTGAACTAGACACTAGACAGGAAAAAGACTCCTGGTCATAGCTCCATATAAGAGGGTAATTTTTATCCACATAACATTTTTCTTATTTCTCCACAAAAGCATATGTTGTGGTACTCATTAGAAGTGCCTCGGTGAGGCACTTCTAGTGAGTATGCAAAATATATGTTTTCATGGAGAAAAAAAATATCAATACCTTTCCCATAGCTTTAGATATGATGCTTTATTCAACAAGAAGTATTGATATTTTTTTTATTTCTCCACAAAAAAATATGTTGTGGGTACTCATCAGAAGCACCTCAGTGAGGCGCTTCAAATGAGTACCCACAACATACATGTATGTTTTCATGAAGAAATAAGAAAAATATTTACCTGATACTCACTATTATCTAGACCTATGCTTTCCGCTGAAAAAAGTATGCTACTAGGTGCTATATTGTATGCTCCTGGTCCTACTGTGCTTTCGACATCTTTCAGAAAGTCATTTTTGGCTTGGCACTTTACACAGAAGAAGTAAATTTTCAAACTTTTGTCATGATTCAATGCAAAACCATTTGTCGTAACTACCTATGCACAAAAAGTTTTATCTAGCCATTGGTTTTTAATAAATCGAATATTTTCACTTTTTCCCATAGTAATAAAAACATCGCAAGCATAATACCCTGCCATAACAATTATTTGTTTATGTATTAAAGTTATCGTTGCGAAAATGTCTGGAAAGAAAATGACAGAGAGACAAATAACAATCCTAAACCAGATCTTGATAATATCAATGGACAGATAACAATCCTAAACCAGATCTTAATAATATCAATGCACATATCAAGTTTGGTTAAAAGGCCTTGTTATTTACTCAAGTTATCATCCAGAAACAAAAATATGGGCTTGTCTCGGGCAGATAACTCCATAAAAATTTAACTAAATTTGCCCATTAGTAATCCCAAACCAGACCTCCTTAATGTCAATGCATGTAGCAAGTTTGGTTAAAATCCCTTGTTATTTACTCAAGTTATCGTCCAGAAACGAAAATATGGGTAGGTCGCGGGCAGATAACTCCGTAAAAATTTGACGAAATTTGCCCATTAGCAATCCCAAACCAGACCTCCACAATATCAATGCACATACCAAGTTTGGTGAAAATCCATTGATGTTTACTCAAGTTATCATCCGGAAACGAAAAACTGTTGGACGGACACACAGACGATCAACATGAAACCATAATACCCCGCCACTATTGTGTGGTTGGGTATAAAAATGAATGCAAGTTATGCAGAAATCTGTAGGGTAGATAACTTGGAGGCAGATTTTCAACAAGTCTCACTTATTCAATTTTTCTGAAATTTTCACAATATTATTGCGAAACATCAATAATTCAAAACCAGCAAAGAAAAGTAAAATATATTTTCTTAGACAAAAAGTCACTTTACTATAGAAATTGCATAGGTCAGACCAATTTTTGGCCGTAAATTTAATTTTAGGGTATATATTTGAGAACAAAAGACAGAAACAGAAATGACAAATGGTTTTTGATTAGATATGGTCAATCAGAACAAAATAATTTCATTTAAAATAAAACGCTAAGCAAAAACCGTCTTTCTGAGTGATGTCGAAAGGACAGTAGGTTCCTGTTTAACCCTTAATATACTTATCCATTATCTTAATTATTCAGAGACAGGTCCGATCTAACAGTGTAGATCTGGATCAGATGCTGCAACATGTGGCATCTCGTCAGGTTCCACACAATTTGCCTTTCACCCAGCTATTTAAAGACACAGTTAATAAAATAGACTTACTCCAATTTTTACTTGCCAACATTAATTAATTCAGAGATACCATAAAAAATCATTTCATTTTTTGATCCAGTTCAAAAACGAAAGACTAACTGAAATTTTACAGTCTGTCAGATGCCACATATTATGAATGTATTAATATCATATATAAATTATTAACCTTTCTTGGATAAAATTTTTTCTATTTTTGAGGACTATGGAGCCTTTAAAGTGTTAATCACAACTGCAGCAGCTGACATTTTTAAATATTTTCTTAATTATTTTTCATAGGAAATAAGTCTTGACATTTCACATGAATTATCTGCCAAGCAGACGATTCAAAAGAAATGTCAAGACTTATTTTCTATGAAAAATAAAAAAAAAAAAAAAATAGAATTTGGTCTGCTACAAATTTTATTTGTTGCTTTAAGGGTTTGGTAGAAAAAATATTCTCTTCAATTGCATGAAATGTGATAATTATACAGGGGAAATTTCCTGTCGTGAGTTTATGTAACCCTTAAGCATAGGTCAAAACAACTGCAGGTGGCATTCTATTTTTTATTATTATTTTTAGGCAGATGATTCAGATGAAATGCCAAGCTTTATTTTCTGAATGGCACTTTAAAAGATAAGAGACTGTGGTTAATGGAGACTTTGTCCTTACAAGTGGCTAATAAGTTTGGACCGGTCAAAAAACAAATACTACATTTAACCAAAATTTAACCCCTACCAATATCAGTGATTTCACAGTATGATTCAGTGCTCTAGACTTTTTTCAATCAACAGGAAATTCCTCGAATGGCTATGTCGCAACTACTGGTGGTATTCAAGAAATGCAGCTAAACACACAGACTAAACACTGTTCGGCTATGCGTGAAAAGTAGGTCAAAGCCAGTAATGAGTGATGGTAGTGGGCAGGGCACAACATGGCAGGTGGGTGTACAAAGTTTCATTAGCTTAGAAGCCTTGGTGCTTGAGAAACAAAGCTAAACGCACAGACTTAACATTGTTAATGCCGACATCTCCAGAAAATGAGCCCCAAGTCACACCTTCTGGCTTATATTGTCCTATTTCTCCACAAAAATATACATGTGTGTTTATCCATTATAAGTGACACTCCTCATGAGTACCACAACATTATGTTTTCAGGGAGAAATATATTTTAAAAAATTGCATGTCCTGCTTATCTAGAGCTCTGCATAATTTTTTTGACAATCACCAAATTCTGAATAAAAGGACAAACTGTTAATGACAATAACAAATATGTACAGTCAACCCTGTTTATATCATCACTTAATAAAACAGCAAAATTTGCTATAATGATAGTTTGGCTGGTACTAAACCTTTACTGAAGATACCCGTATGTGACAATTAACTCTTCTCTTAAATGAACATGACATGCCTGTCTTAGCAAACAGTGTAGATCCAGATCAGCTGGCTTCTTCAGAAGCCAGCTGATCTGGATCTGCACTGTTTGTCATTAAATATGTGAATTTCTATCAAAAACCCCGATCAAGTAATCTGATATGCTGGAAATTAGAAGTGGACGTGGCGTCTTAATTCATTCAGCATGACAAGGGTTAGTCAGTACTTTTAATACTTCAAAAACATCTTTTGGCTGTCTGTTAGAATCTCCTCACTCAGGCTATTCTAACAAAAATCCAGAAGATATATTCTGTGAGAAAATCAAAATAAAACAAGCCCTTGCTTGCATATCATTCTGCAGTGTTTGGATATTTTACAGCAGCAATTCATTTTAACAGCAACATCTTTAGGAACAAATGCTGTCATTGCAACAAAGGTCCACTGTATAAATATTTAGTCACATGGATATAAAAGCTTGAAGAAGAGGTGACTTTATCTACAATGTATCTGTCTACAGTAAAGCAATAGGAAAGTGAATGCAGTGCTCCCCACCACACGTGGCTTATCCAGATATAGCTATTTAACTGTTCATCAAAATGGGCAAAACAAGAATATATTTATTGCTTTGGATTCTCATTACATTGAAATTTCAGTATTACCTTGGTGTTTAACCCTTGTCATGCCAAATAAATTAAGATGCCACGCCCACTTCTAATTTTCAGCCAATCAGATTACTTGATCCAGACTTTTGATAGAAATTCACATATTTAATGACAAACAGTGCAGATCCAGATCAGTTGGCTTCTTCAGAAGCCAACTGATCTGGATCTACACTGTTTGCTAAAACAGGGCATGTCGTGTTCAGCAAGAGAAGGGTTAAACTATCAGTAAATTGCCACTTTTTGTGGAATGGCACTAGTACTATATGATAATTGGTCGCTTTTGAGATATGTACCTCAGCACCGTCTGCGTGTTGGGTAAAAGCTGTTACCAATGGGTAAATTCTTTGTCGTTTCAGTCCTGGTTTGTTTTGGCCTTTTCTGGTTGATCGTTTTGGTCAAATATTAACAATAACCGACCAGAATAGGGCGAAAGATTACCTTGCTGCAGTAAATGATAAGCATACAACAATGCATGGCTTGCATCTGGGAAGTATTAATATATGATAAAAGATTACATTGCTGTGGTTTACGATTAGCACACAACAATGCATGGCTATCAGCAGAGAACTAGTATTAGCACACTATAAAATATTGCCTTGCAACAGAATATGATTAGCATACAATATATGACTTGTGGCAGGTAAATTATCTAGCACACAACTTAACCCTTGTCCTGCTGAACCCAGCTATACCCTGTGTTTGCAAACAGTGTAGATCCAGATCAGTTGGCTTCTGAATTAGCTAACTGATCTGGATCTGCACTGTTCGCCATTAAATTTGTGAAGTTATAGCAAGATTCCAGATCAAGTAATCTGATTCGCAGAAAATTATAAGTGGGCATGGTATCTTAATTTATTCAGCATGACAAGGGTTAATTAGCACACAACTAAAGATTACCTTGCTGCAGTATATGATTAACATACAACAGTGTATGGCTATCAGCAGGCCAAGGGAAGTATTAGCACATGATAAAAGATTACCTTGCTGCAGTCTATGATTAGCAAACAGGAACTTATGGCTAGCATCAGGGATTTTATATTAGCACAGGATAAAAGATTACCTTAATTGCTGCGATATAGGACTGGCATACAACAACATATGGCTACCATCAGAGAAATGTAAGAACACAATAAAAGATTACCTTGTGACAGTATATACCGTATTCGACCTAATTACCGCACTGTGCGCTTAGGGTTTTCAAAATTACTGGGGACACTCATTTGTGGAAAAATATGTATCTACCTACTAAGGATACACTATAAAAAAGATCAGAAAAAAAATTATTTGATGATGGTTATGCGATTTTTTTTTTCTGATTTTCTTTATAAAGGCATATGTTGTGGGTACGCATTTGAATTGCATCGACAAGTCGATGCAATTCAAATGAGTGCCAACAACATATGCTTTTATAAAGAAGTAGACAAAAAGTACACTGGCTGAAATCTGAATTACGGAATTGCTTGACTGTGTGCTTATAGGGGTATATGCGGTAATTAGATTGAATACGGTAATTAACTTATAACAATGTATGGATTGCAGCAGGAAAATATTAGTGCAAGAAATAAGATTACCTTGCTGCAGTACATGATTGCCATACAATAACAACATATGGCTTGCAGCAGGCACATATTAACTCACAATAAAAGATTACCTTGCTGTAGAACAATATAAATAGCATACAGCAATGTTTGGCTATCAGAAATGGCAATATAAGCACACGGTAAAAGATTTATACCTTACTGCAGTACAAGATTAGCAAACAGCAAGGTATGGCTATCAGAATGGAAATATAAGCCCATGGTAAAAGATTACCTTACTGCAGTACATGATTAGCATACAACAACGTATGGCTTGCAACAGGGACATATTAGCGCATGATAAAAGATTACCTTGCTGCAGTTTATGACAAGCATACAACAATGTTCCAAACAGTATAAATTACCAAGATTCAGAGTTTTCAGTATACAAGTACATGTATATGACATGTATGTTGTAGTGTTTCTTAGCAAACTTTTAGCAGAATAAATTTTAAGAATTACAGTTGGTATTTTTTTATTTGTACTGCATCCTTAAATAAGTTCAATATTATTTATAAAACAATACTCATTGCTATATTTGCCAAGCTTGTTATTTATTTTTGTTTGTTTGTTTGCTTGTTTGTTTGTTAGTTTACTAATAAAAGTGTCTTTACTTGGTACTGTTCATTATCCCCGCACTTTTAGAAGAAAAAGCAGAAATATTGTGATACCCAACCCCTCCATGTCTATCCGTAGGCCTATCTGTAATGTCACACCATTGCTCCAAGACCATATAAGCTAGAATCTCGAAACTATCACAGGCCATTGCCCTGTGCATGAGGATTGGAGGAACACATTCAGAATTTGATGTAACCCCTTGGGGCAAAGCCAGGGGGTGTGGCCCAGATGGGTCCAAAATCCGTTTGTACAATTGGGCCAGGGGGTGTGGCCCCAATGGGTCCAAAATCCGTTTGTACAAAGTCTTGTTGCATATCAAATCAAAGGTAATGAAGAGTAGAATACATGAGTGCAAAATGTTTACCCCAGGGACATGTCTGGGGGTCACCAGAGGTCAAAAAGTAGGATTTTGGGTCCTTTTTTTATTGTCACACAACTCCTCCTAGGCTTTTTGAGCTAGAACCTTGAAACTGTCACAGGTAATAGCCCTATGGATGAGGACTGGAGGAACGCATTTGAAATTTTGATGTGACACCTGGGGGCATGGTCAGGGCCCCCGCCTGAGGGGCCCAAAATTCATTTTGTACAAACATAGTCATATTGTATATCAAAGTGTGGGGATATGCAATGGCGTGCCATTGACTTGCTCTAGTTTCCTTTTTTTTTTTTAATTTCACATTTAGTATCAGATGCCATGGAAAGAATGAATCTTCATTAGACATGAATATGGATGAAGGCTTTCTAAAACTCTTGAATGGCAGCATTTGAGCTCAAATCCCTCTAATAAAGACAGGCCTGAAAATCAGATACCATTTTACTCAAGTTGATGGGTGGGGCTGGGCCTGACAGCTTAAAGTGTTCCAAGCCCTGAAAAAATCACTACATTGAAATAAAAAACATGAAACATTAATACCCCACTATTATCATGTCATGTGGAGATAACTCTGTCAATAATTGATGAAATGTACCCAATAGCAATCCCCAAACCAGATCTCCATAATATCAATGCACATATCAATGTGGGTAAAAATCCAGTGAGATTTACTAAAGTAACTGTCCTGGAACGAAAATATGGATGTGTAGCCAGCAGATAACTCTGTCAAAATTGACAAAATTTGCCCATTAGCAATTCCCAACCAGGGCCCAGTTGTTCAAAGCATCGTTATCTTAACGAGCTTGTTAAGGGTCGTTTTGTTAACTGTTTTAGCAGATTCAATATACAATATTCTGATATTTTTTGCTGAAAAAATGTGAGTAGCTTGTGCACTGCAAAAGCTACTCACATTTTTTCAGCAAAAAATTTCAGCATATTTGCGTATCACTCGATGTAAATTTTAACGAATCGTTAACTAACGACATCGTTAGCTTTGAACAACAGGACCCAGATCTCCACAATAGCAATGCACACACCAAGTTTGATGAAAATCCATTGATATTTACTCAAATGAAAATACTGACATATCACAGGCATTATAACTCTGAAGTCTGGGCAAACAGTGAAGACCCAGATTGGCTGTCATAGAATGCAGTATCTGATCAGGATCTGCACTGTTTGCTACTCATCCAGTGGTACATGTATTTTAACCCTTGTCATGCTAAATAAATTAAGATGCCACACCCACTTCTAATTTTCAGCCAGTCAGATTATTTTGATCCAGGTTGTTAATACAATTCACATACTTAATGACAAACAGTGCAGATCCAGATCAGCTGGCTTCTTCAGAAGCCAACTGATCTGGATCTACATTGTTTTCAAAGGCAGGACATATCTGAGTTCAGCAGTACAAGGGTTAAATATCTGAATGGGTAGTAAGATGGACTTTATCAAATTCTAAGACAAGTATAAGGAGTTTAAGGTGTCTGAATACAGTACAAAGTGTGAGTAAATACAGTATAAAGGAAACAAAATGCAAGAAACGTCAATACTGATTTTCTGGGATAAAGTACATTTAAGAAATATATTTTATTAAACTGTTGCTTGTTGATATTTTTATTCAACAGGTTATGGGTTAAGACTTTGTGAAGCAGAGTTTGAATGTACTTAGTGTATTTGCATTTCCTGTTGGGTTTATTTAAGTTTCAGGGTAGATGGGCAGTGCTTATACATGTAGTTCAGTTGAATTCTGTAATAACCATGCAGTATTCAAGTTGGTTTGAATATATCCTAATTGTCAATCTTTATATACATGTATTTCAGTCCAGGAAGTGTGAATGACCTGGTGGTCAAAACTTAATTGAGTCGAAAGTAGAAGTTTAATGGCCATGTCTGTATAGGGTCATAGACCTTTTCTGTTATTTTCAATATTACATTATTGTATGCTGTTTTCTCCAGTTATCATACACCTAACTTTTTCCAGTATTACCAATAAACTGTCAATAAGAAGTCAAACTCAGACTACATTACTCCAGTGTTTAATATGTTTTGAATGATGTCTTCAAGCATTTACAAGAAATTCTGTCCTAACTTTTACAAATTTTTAGTGCATTTTTGGACATTTCTCATGTTATCGTCCACCTCAAATACATTGTCCAAAATAAATACCAAAAGCAAAACAAGCTTGCATTAACTTATTTTGTTTTACAGAACCATCAGTCATACCAACTTCTGTGTGGGCTTTTTCATTTTAGAACTTGACATTTTGTTACAAAATGCAAATTATTAGGGGTACCTACTTGAAAATTAGGAAATTTTTCATTTTTCATAAAGAAACAAGTAAAATGTTATGTTTTTGTCTCCTTTCTGAAAAGGGTCTACTCAAAAAAGAAAGAATTTGCTCCCAAGTGGAGCAGATTGTTTTCTTTTAGAGATTTCCCTTTTGGAAAAAGCAGTAACCCTTGTCCTGCTGAACCCGGATATACCCTGCCTTTGCAAACAGTGTAGATCCAGATCAGTTGGCTTCTGAAAAAGCCAACTGATCTGGATCTGCACTGTTTGTCATTCAGTATTTCAGAAGCCAACTGATCTGGATCTGCACTGTTTGTCATTCAGTATATGAATTCATATCAACAACCTGGATCAAGTAATTTGATTGCATGAAAGTTGGACGTGGGTGTGGCATCTTAATTTATTCAGCAGGACAAGAGCCAAGGGCAACTCAGTTGCTAAAACATACACAACACACCCTTTTGAGAAATATACCAAGTATGTGAAGCCAGTTTATTACAGTGTTAAAGCTACATGTATAAAGGAACATGTAGAGTAGCAGTGTTCATGAATTTGTGTCAAATTCAAATTCTTAAATACTTTTAGCAGGAACAGCCTCTTATGCCAGGCTACATCTGTATTTCATTATAATGCACATGTATGTAGGTTTACAGATTGGGAATGGGAGGTCCAAGATTTGTAGTACAATGTACAATTTTGCAAGTATCTTAACCCTTGTCCTGCTGAACCTGGATATACCCTGCCTTTGCAAACAGTGCAGATCCATATCAGTTGGCATCATCAGAAGCCAACTGATCTGGTTCTGCACTGTTTGCCATTCAGTATATGAATTTATAGCAACAATGCAGATCAAGTAATCTGATTTGATTGGCTGAAAATTAGAAGTGGGCGTGGCAATTTATTCAGCAGGACAAGGGTTAACCCATTTACACTGAGTGGACTCTTCTACCACAGTTCTTTGGGCGAGTCTGTTTCCAGTAGCAAGGTATGTGGTTAGTTTTTATCACTTCTGTACTATGTTTTACAGAAATTCTTGTATTTAAAGCAAACAGTTTAGACCCTGATCAGATGATGCACAACTAAAATGGGTTAAATAGACTTTATTTCATATCATGGTACATTGTATTCTGTCATTTCGTTTTTAAGAAAAGCATCCAGTACAAACACTCAGCATATGTTTGTAAATTATCATAAAAAGGATCAAAGACATTCAGGCTCCTACTACAAGAAATAAATCAGTAGTACCGACCATAAAGAACATCTTCCACAAAAACAGTACCTGCTAGGGATGGGAAGGATGATTTGATACCAAAAGAGAAAGCACACACCATTTCCAAGGTTTTAAGTATAGGAAACACAGATTATGTTTTAACAGTTTTATACAGTAAATGTCCTAAAACTTCAAACACTTTATTCCATACTTCTCTGGCATAAATTTTGTCTAATATGCAGTTGTTTCTTAAAATAATAAGTGGAATGGCTAACAATGTAAACCCTGATCAGACTGATCTTTCTGGAGCAATTTGATATGGGTCTGCACTGTTTGCATATGCTATTTTATCAGAAATTTGGAGTGCGAAATTCCAGGATATTTACGGTATTGAGCATGAGTAATAGTCATAGTTACACACACATATGACATTACTTACATGTGGTTTATTTTGGTAATCTAAAAATAAATCATGCAAGTTGTGAGAAAAACACTCTTCAGGCTTTCCATCGAATCAATTTTTCAGTGGGCATGCCTAGCCCCTGAGCAAGGCCACATGTCTTGTTCTTTGGTTTAAGTTTTCCTTTTGTCTACAACTTACATGTGCGAACAGCATACTGATGGGTTCTGTTAAGACTGCATGGATGTGCAGGCTCATCTTAACCATTGCTGTTTGCATAGGCCATCATAGCTCTTTTCCCATGACATGGTTCACAGTTTGAGGTTCGCTTTCAAATTTCAATAATCTTTCAGTCATGTGACAGTGGTAAACTGATGCTTTTACATTATAGTAATGTGATGATCATGATTTGGTGGTTTACATCCCTTTCAACATTATTTCAGTCATACTGAGACTATGTCAGGGTGATGATGAAAGGTGCTGCGCAATAATGCATCATACACTGATAAGCTTGATAAGCTGAATCCTGCCTCCACTCAATTTGAACCCAGGACCTTATAATCTAAAGTGGGATGCACCAACAACTCGGCCACCAACTGTTGCTCTACTTCCTAATGCTGAGCACCAAGAGAAATGGCAGGAGACTGCTAGACTGGAGATCAAACCCACAACAGTCGACCCGAAGTCAGACTCTCTACCAAATGAGTCACTCAGCACAGTTAAATCAAGTACTGATATCCTGCTAGGGAGCAATCATTATTTTGCTGTCAGCAAAGGAGCAATTTTGCAAGGTACATGCTACAGAGTGATATCATGTGTAAACAGTATTTGGTTTGCACAAATGATAAAAAATACAACATGTATAAGACTGAATACTTTTTTTATGAATTTATTTCAGAATTAGCAGAAGGTGGTGTCACACATCATTGCCATGCTAGCACCTGTCAGTATTATAAATGAGTTAGTACTAAAATTCATATACAGAATTACAAAATCATTGGACATGCAGTGCGTGCTCCCTAGAAAATCACAGAATTTTTTTAGGCTTTATCAAAATTTGACCAGAATCAGAGGGTGAGCTTTAAAATGCCAATATGAGGTTCTTTCAGATGCGACTCTCACTATGCATTCCTGTCATACAGGAAAAGACTACTTAAGCAAAGAATTGTAGACTATTACAGAGTGCAGCGATGCAATAAAGAGACTGTATCAGCGCTTGCATTAAGGGACGTCTGGGAGTCAGAGACTCCCAAAAATTGCCCAGGGACTTCCAAAAATCAATGCCAGAAGTCTGAGACTCCCAACTTTTAAAGACATTTAGTCATTTATAACAAAAATTTAGAATGAATTATGTGCTGTTTAGCTTAAGAATAGCGGTTTTCCTCTATAAATGAAAGTTTAAGAAAATTGAGGTTGAATTTCTGAAAGTGAGTGAAAAAATTTGTTCACCAGGACTTCCAGATATTGGAGCTAGGAAGTCCAGGGACTTCCTGAGTTTGTCAGTTAGTGCAAGCACTGGTGTATGAACCTGGAACTTGTACAAATCTGACACTGGTCATTCTATGCATTCAGACAGGGATGGAATCTTATCAAGTTATGGCAGCTTAATGTTCAGCATCTGGTATATTGATATAAAGCAACTGACTAAAGTATTATCTGTAAGGTTTATACAAACTTACCATGTAGGCCTATCGACCTTTCTAAACACTACGTCACACATTAAACATCATTCGGAACATCTCGGTCTTTAATGCAGGGTACATTATAGCCTCGTTCCTACTGGATGGCAAAAGGTTGTTGTTTATGTTTATTGGACTATAATTGCCGATATTTCTTCAGAACAATAAAGAAATTTCATTCGCCAAAAGTTTCTTTTCAGAAGAGATTCTCATCCAGTGATCATTTAAATGTCATAAACACAAATATTGACATGTTTTGGCAAAATATTAGCTAAAACTAGGCGTAAAAATGGTTACCATACAGCAATATTACGGTTACGTGGGTGCCTGCTAATATCGGAAAATATCATTGATACATTTGTATTTGTCCTAGGAAAGGCAGTCAGACTGCTTTTAAAGCTTTATTTTAAAACATTAAATAAAATTTACGATTAAATTTTAAGCAAAAGTGATTTATTTTCCAAGTATTTTTTTTTTTTTTTTTTTATTTGGGTTTTACAGCTCTTTCTAGAATATTTCTATTATATCGAGCCGATCGTCATCAAAGGTAGGTGAAAACCAGAGAACCCAGGCAACCACTTCTCCATCCGTAAGAGAACTTGGCTTTCCCACATGTGACCTGAGCGAGGCTCGGCCATAGCGGTGGGAAACCTAATGGATTAACTTTGTCAACTCTCTTAATCACTAGTCTATGGGGGCGCACCCAAGTAAAATTTAGCTTGAATCAATAGTTATCAATGGAACCAGAAATGTTTTAGCCATCCACATTTTTTAGTCATGTGGCATAACATTGTAATCACGTGGTAAGTAGCCCGTATGAAAACAATAACATTAAAAAGTTTTATAAATTATAAAACAATCACACTGGCTACTGATCAACAATATTTGAAGGTATAGTATGAATCTTCTATAGTATAAGAATAAATAATGGTAGAGCACTTTACTTCAACACCGTCCTGTGTTTCGTTGTTTTTCTTGTCCAGAACGAAATTTCCTCAAAATGCCACTTCGCCGTTAATTAGAAATAAAGTCCCTTTCCAACATACAAAGCAGACAATTCCTGACACCACAGCATTCCAGAAAAAATTGCTCTTGTTTTTCTTAAAATGCACAGTGCAACATTCGCCTCACCCTACGGAAAATCTAGGCTTATCTCGTAGTCGTTTTTGATTGGACGACTCAAAAAGTGCTATGTTTACGCAAAACGCAAACCAAAACAGAGGCGAAACAGACTGAAAACAAAGAAAGAAAAATCACATTACAAACAATATTTTATGATTTGAACTTACTTATGAATGAAACCCTACCTAAAATGGCGAATCCTGTTGAAATAATACAATGGTAATGTACAACAGTTGAACTTTCTATTATTTCAACTAGGGGTGCGCGTTAAAACCGGTGCACCGGTAAACCACGGTATTTTCATCCGGTGGTACGTACCGCGGTACGTTTTGGCCATACCGGTACTTTCGGTATGTTCCGGACTTTTTCGGAAAATTTCTAAAAGCCAATACTTGTTATATACGAACCGCTCGATCGATTTACAATGCTGAGAATACAGGTAATTCCTATTCATCATTGGTGACTATTTTAGATCCGTGACGTATTCTTTGCGGAATTCTATAGCTGATTGGTTAAATTTTGGGATCGCACTGAGGCGAAGGCAACATGGCTGACTTCGAAGTGGTTCATAACAAACGGGCGAAAGCAGATATTTGGTGTCATTTTGGACTCAAAAAACGAAAATCAGACTCTGTAATCGAGGAGGGGGTCGCTATATGCAGACAGTGCGAAGCTACAATTAAATGCACTGGTGGTGGAACTTCCAACATGACAACACATATGCGAAGGCACCATCCGGATGTGAAAACTAATGTCCAAAAACTGTTTAATTCTCCGCTGATACTGGTTTGGTTTCAAATAAAAGACAGAAACATATGATTTTTTTTTTTGTTTAATCATGTGTTAAACATATTAAAGTGATTTACAAATGTTTCCAAAGACGTTTCCTGTAAAACTTAACTAATATTGATCAAATATAAGTAAGAATACTTGGAGCTTGGAACCTGTGGTATACCGCGGTACGTACCGTGGTACATGGATGAGTACCGCGGTATGCCGCGGTACAGTTTCCAAAGGCGGTACCCAGCCCTAATTTCAACTCCCTGACAAGTTTCGATATTTATGCTTTCGCTCAAAAGGTGATTCATATTATCCATATTTTAACCGAGATAAATCCCCACAGAATAGAACAGAATATTGTTGTTAATGCCACATCTCGCAATAGAAATGATTTTTCTGTGCCATCTTGACCTGTCAGAATGATGTTGTGTCCCTTTAGAATCCTTTCCTTAGCAAACATTTGTTCACTAGTGAAAGAAGCCATAATTCTTGATGTAGACACAATCCGCAGTAAAAATTTTTGTCCAATCAAAGGGCACTTACGAACACAACCGATGATTTCGGTAGATTCCGTATAATCAGTAGGGTGAGGTGAATGTTGCACTGTGCATTTTAAGAAAAACAAGAGCATTTTTTTCTGGAATGCTGTGGTGTCAGGAATTGTCTGCTTTGTATGTTGGAAAGGGACATTATTTCTAATTAACGGCAAAATGGCATTTTGAGGAAATTTTGTTCTGGACAAGAAAAACAACAAAACACAGGACGGTGTTGAAGTAAAGTGCTCTACCATTATTTATTCCTATACTATAGAAGATTCATACTATACCTTCAAATATTGTTGATCAGTAGCCAGTGAACAATCAGCCAATGTCAGTTGCTTAGAAAATAAAATGTCAGATTTTTCAGACCCTGTTTACCCAGCTGACACTTACCACCGCTTGAAAGCTCCATTATAAATGAAAATTAATCAACATCTTTCTTCTTTTCCGAAAAATATGTATCTTTTCAAATGCAATTATAAAGTCGATCAAATATGTTTATCTTTTCACTTTCAATAATAAATTACTTACTTCCGGGGTATCACGTGACGTTAGAAAATGATAACACCCGAAACGTCATTCAATGGACCTAATGGAAACTGGTCAAATCCAGTCTTATTACCCTAGGACACCGGAGGACACCCCAGGACACCTTTATTTAGTATTTATTTTATTTCATTGAACAACAAAAATGCTTTACAGTGCTGAAAAAGTATAAAATAAACAAAATTTGGAAGTTCCATTCCTCTGATATTAATAATAGTTACACAATATACTATATACTCGTGAACTTATTATCGATCGGCAGTCCTGCCTGTAATTAACACCCAGAACACATTTATTATTGCTCGATAATGTTTATTGTCATAAAATCATAGAAGTTAAATGCCTAAAAAGGATAAAAATGTCAAATAAATATAATTTGCAAGTATTTACCAACATTTTTATGTAATTAAAGGACCTCAAAGAAAGGGCATGCTTCACTCTGCATAATATGTTATACAAATAAATATGTAATCGTCACCCCAGGACTTTTGTTTGTTCATTAAACATATTATTGTTTCCAGAGTAAACGAAAATCAAAACTTACTATCTATCCATCAATCTATCTATTTTTTTTTCTGAAGATAACAGGTACCGATTATCTCATTAATCTCATTAATACCTGTAAATGCTATTGATGCAAACACCCGCTTGTTTTTCGATTTCTGGATATGTTGCTAATTCCGTTACAACAGATTATCCCTTTAACACCTAATAAACAAACGCAGGGCTGGCGATTGATGATACCCCAAAGTTGACATTCAGCGAACATTTTCACTTTTATTTTTATAAGAATGTTAAATATCAATTATTTTTAAATAAATGAATTCAGCGGGGATTCTCGCTCAATTTCTTTTTATATATAACTTTAATATGTTAATGTGAACTTCTATGGTAAGGCTGTGCGAGTGCAAATTTACTACGTCCATCTGTCAGTCATGAAAGCAATGTAGACCCTGATGAATTATCTGGTTCCAGTTAAGAGGTGTACCTTGACGATTTATTGAATATTGACAATATTTACTTTGACCAAATGGTGGACCTGATATACCCTACAGAACTCCAATTAAATAGTGCAAATTCTTCCGATACCGAGGCACCTTTTTTGGATTTGAATCTATGTATATCTAATGGTACAGTTTCCACCAAAATTTATGATAAACGGGACGATTTTGATTTTGATTAGTCAATTTCCCTTTTCTGGATGGCGATGTCCCCCGGCGTACCTCATATGGGGTATACATATCTCAACTTATTAGATTCGCCAGAACTTCTTCAAATCTTAATGACTTTAACTACCGTAATAAAGCCCTTACTGCCAAACTTCTTAGGCTGGGCTATCGTTATTTTAAATTTCGTAAGGCGTTTTCGAAATTTTATCGCAGACACAGTGCCTTGGTAGAAAAATATAGTGTCAGTCTGAAAACACTTCTGCAACAAGGTATATCGGAACCAGAATTTTATGGTGACTTAGTGTACAGGTTTAGAAAAATTGTAGGTAAATCTAACTTTTCGGAGCAATTCAGAAAACTTATTAACCGTTATAAAAGAATTGGCTATAGCCTGGATATTATGCGGCAGACTGCATGCCTAGTTGTCAGCCCAATCATTGTTGATGGCTATGCTTCACTCTTTAATTGCACGACGGCGGTTCGGGCCTCAGACTCAATGACGGCCTCTTCGTAAAACTTTAACCAGTGGGTTGGGGCTTGACGATATGTCTTTTGCTTGGCCCGCCGTGGTTCAACTATTGGTTTTCATTTACTCTGGCATACAGTAGAATTAGCCATGAGAACTCGTCTTTGTTTATTATAGTGATTAATTTGATTTTATGTTTTCGCTTTGATGCATTGACTGAGTTGGGAGCCTTTATGCGAACCGAATTTTTATGTGTTTCTGTATTAAGAGTAGCATCGGGACCCAGGGTGGTTAGCTAGCTGTAAAAGTGCTTTAAACCCCCGGTGGTTTGCTCTACTGACCGTTCTAAGGCGGTGGTCCCGGTGTTAGTCTTACTCTTTGTTGCTTTGTGGTTTATTCTATGAGGCGATTTGTTGTATGTCTTTCCGTGTGTCATTTTGTTCTTATGTTTTTCAGTCCTTTTAGTATTGCGATTACCTCGCTTGGGGAAGAGAGAGCTAATCTTAGTGCTTTTCGTACGTTTGTGCGATTTGTGCTTGTTTAGATTTGTCGGTTTCCTCTTCCTCTTGGGGTCTGGGAAGGGCTGCCATTTGTGATTGTGGCACTCCCTGGACTTTTCTCTTACCTTTTGTTTTCCACACTGTCAGATTTTTGGAAGTCCTGGGCCTGAGATTTGGAAGTCCTGGAATGCTGCGTCGCATGACAATTTATAGATCTTTCAGAAATGCCAAAACAAAAAGTAAAAGTTTAGCCATTGCAAGCTGAACAATTAATGACAACAGAAACGGTAAGAAGAACGTAAGAAGAAAGTGATGGCACAGATTGTCTTTCTTGTTGCTCTGCATTCATTGTATCCTTAGGAAATGTCAGGCCCTATTTTTAGTGAAAATTATTGCAAAATTTTGACTGCTGAACTTTTTTTTTAACCCAGCAAGCTAATTGTAAAGAGGACAATTTACATGAAATGTCAAATCATAGTTTTGTGAGAGAAAAAAGGAAATGTCAGGCCCTCTTTTTGTGAAAAATATTTCCAAGATATTCTTACAACATGAAAGTCGTAACAAAGGAATGAAGCATAGTTAAAAAAAATCACACGCCTGCCATGGGAATCGAACCCGGCCCTCCCGGTTAAAAATCCAATGCTCTAATCACTGAGCCAAAGAGTCGACTACCTGCTGCAGCTGTCAGAGATTGAATATATACTTAGTAGAAGCTATGCGTAATCTGCCAAGGCAGATAATCGAAGGTGGGAGTGCTCGGTCGTAACACTACCCCTTTTCAAGAAAGTCATCATTTATGATGATGTGAAGCCATTTTTGGCGTATAAAGTCCTATCCCGGACGAGCCCACATCTTACGACATGAAAGTCGCAACAAAGGAAAGAAGCATAGCTGAAAAAAAAAATCTCATGCCTGCCGTGGGAATCGAACCCGGTCCTCCCGGTTAAAAATCCAGTGCTCCCTGACGCAGTTGTCAGAGATTGAATATATACTTAGAAGCTATGCGTAATCTGCCAAGGTAGATAATCGAAGGTAGGAGTGCTTGGTCATAACAATATTGACTGCTGGACTTTTTAACCAGGCAAGCTAATTGTCAGGAGACAATTTGCATGAATTGTCAAGCCATATATTTTAGTGAAAAAAAAATATTTCAGAATGTCATGCTGAGACACGTAAAGTAGCTTGTGGATAAAAAGTGAGATACATGGTCTTGTGCTGCACACATGTCTCCTAGAAAATGCCAGACCCTATTTTTATATAAAAATATTTCAAAATGTCGCTACTGAACTTTTTAACTCAGCAAGCCATAGTTAGGCGACAATTTGCATGAAATCCCACACCATAATTTTTTTTTTTTTTTTTTTTTTTTTTTTTTTTTTTGAAAACAAAAAATCAGAATGTCATTTGCTTAACTTTTTAACCCTGACTATAAGTTTAGATTGCCGAGTTAAAAAATGTCAGTAGACAACATTTTTAACAAAATATAGGATTTAACAGTTCCTGTAGATTGATTATGCAGAGCAGAAACTGTATTGAATTCAAACATTTTAAGTGCAAGCCGATCTGGGTCTGTGTATTTAGCACAGCCGATAAGGTATTGTTTGGCTTGTCTAAACCATCTGCATCATTGATCGCTTATGTAAGAGTTAAGCAGGTGTCAGTTAGGATTGGCTTGCTTTTACTGAGAGTCACTTGCTTCAAAATACCGACATAAATTGACTCATCTGATTACCTGTTTACTAGACAAAGTGCCCAGTGGGAAGTTATTATAGTACTTTATATTCAGAGACTATAAACATTGATGATACACCTATCTTTAAATTATGCTTATAGAACAGATTCTTTATCAGTTACACAAAAACAGGGTATTATAACCTGCATACCTAATCCAAATAAGTCAAGGCATTTTTTAAAGAACTGGAGACCAATTTTTCTCCTAAATGTCATTTATCAATTAGCCTCCTCAGTAATTGCAAATCGGATTAAATCAGTTTTAGATACATAGTATAATTCACGAAGATCAGAAAGGCTTTATTGCTGGTAGATTTATTGGTGAAAATGTCCGATTAATATATGATGTTTTATTTGAAACAAAACAACAAAATATACCAGGTTTATTACTTTCTATAGATTTTCAACAAGCATTCGACTCTGTTTCATGGGAATTTATTTCGAAGACTTTAGATTATTTTAATTTTGGTCCCTCTATCAAGAAATGGATTAAACTTTTTCAAAATGGAGCAGAATAATGTATTCTGCAAAATGGTTTCTTGTCAGAGTTTTTCTATTTACAAAAAGGGTGTAGACAGGGAGACCCTATCTCCCCCTACTTATTCATTCTCTGTGCAGAGGTGTTGAGCCTAATGATGAGAAAAGAAATTGCAATTAAAGGAATAGATATAAATGATAAAACCTTTTTACTTAGTCAATATGCAGATGATACTCAGATATTTTTAAATGAGTCCGAAACTTCACTATTAGTAACTTTAGGTATTTTAAAAAAATTCTACTTAATGTCAGGGCGGAAAATAAATGAGGATAAAACAAAGGCTCTCTGGATAGGTTCAATGTCAGGATCAGATTTGAGGTTATGTCATAACTATAATCTTGATTGGGAGCAGGGTCCAATTAAAATACTAGGTGTTATATTTACCCCTGAAGTTTTTAATATATGGGATTTTAACTCCTTAGAAACAGTACGAAAAATGGAGAAAATACTACAATCGTGGTCAAAAAGAAAGCTGACTCTCCCAGGCAAGATCACAATCATAAAATCTTTAGCATTTTCAAAATTTATTCATCTATTTACAGCTCTTCCAAACCCCACGGAACAGTTTGTCAAACAGTTAGAGAAATTATTTTATAAGTTTTTGTGGAACTCAGGGCCCGATAGGATAAATCGTAATGTTATTATACAAGATGTTAAGGAGGGTGGACTAAGGATGATAAAAATAAACAAATTTATCGAATCACTAAAAGTAACATGGTTGCGTAGAATTTTAATTAGTACAAACGAATGTTCTTGGAACAGACTTTCCCGTGTTGACTTTAGAAAACTTGTTATTTTTGGAGATGGTTATGCCAAACTTTGTGCTTCAAATCTAAGTAATCCTTTTTGGATTGATGTTTTAAATAGTTGGAAAGCTTTTTTAAAATGCAATCCAGCAAGTCAAACTGAAGATGTTTTAAACTCACCAATATGGTTTAATTCAGAAATGCAACATGGTGGAAAATTCTTCATTAAAAATTGGTATGAGAAAGGAATAAGGAATATAGTTGATCTTGTTAAAGAGAATGGGGTGTTTTATGATTTTAATCAGTTCAAAACTTTGTTTAATGTTCGAGGCACAATTTTAGATTTTCAAGGAGTAATAAATAGAATACCACAGGTCTGGAAGAATTTATTAAACAATAATATTCAAACCTGTATTGATATGAAATATAATGTAATATGTTCAAAACATGTTAAACTTATTCTTAAAGATAAAAAAGGTTGTAAGAAAATTTATGAAAGTTTTATAAAAAGTGAAAATGATTTACCAAATAGATGGCAACGAGATCTAGGGGATATTTCAAAGGAGGAAAAAAGTCAATATAATACAGCCCTTAATGATATCAAAGAGGTTAAATTGAAAGATTTCCAGTACAAAATTAATAATAGAATTTTGACAACCAATTCATTTTTATACAAAATCAATAAAATAGACAGCAATAGATGTTCCTTCTGTGAACAGGCAATAGAATCAATTAAACATTTATTTGTAGACTGTCCTAAAGTAAAAGCGTTTTGGAACACATTGAAAAACTGGCTACAGCTTAATGGGAATATAAATTTAAGTATCACTGATAAAAATATCATATTTGCTTGGCCACATGAATCATCCTTAATTAGTTATCTCATAATTATAGCTAAGTATTATATTTATAAAACAAAGTTTTTATCCAAACATTTGAGTATACAAGGATTTCAATCATTGTTGGAAAGAAAATTTAAAAATGAACAGTATATTGCAAGAATAAATAATAAGTATAATAAATTTCTGGGAAAATGGTCTTCCTTGGTCCGTCCGCTTAACACAATGTGAGAAATGAGTTCCGTTTTTTTTTTTTTTTTTTTTTTTTTTTTTTGTCTTTTTTATATAATTAAAACAGTTCTGACACTCTATAGTATACAAAGTCTTAGATACCTTTAATTTATATTCATATGTAAAAGATAACAAAATCATAACCCACCCAGGACTACACACCTGCGAACTATGAAAGAAAATCTCAGTACTAAATATAGCATGTGACATTAATATCTTCTTGGATAGATCTACTCGTAATATATTATTGCAAAAAAGTTGCCATAAAATTATAAGAAACTATTATTTTTTTGTTATATGATAATGTCTAAATGTACTTTGTAAAGACAAAAATTGTCACATATATGTTTGTGTATGTCTATATATGTTTGTGTATATCTTTAAAAGAATAAATATGGAAAAAAAAAAAAAAAAAAAAAAAGTGCCCAGTGGGGCACGTATACCCCCAACCAGAGCTACCGCCACTTTTTAAAGAGCACAAAGTATGCAGCTTTCACTCTGGAGATGGCAGTTGTATGCTATATGTTATAACATTGAAAGAATTCAATCACACATAATGTGAAGCCCTAGACCTCAAAGGTCAGGAACAGGTGCAGGGATTGAGCTAATTAAAACTTTAGCCCTATCACCATAGACCAGTGAAACCAATCAGTCTTTATAATATAAAGCAAAAATGACATTTGTATGAAAAGTCTGTTACCTTGACTTAAAAGCCATATCCCAGCTTGGGGATGGTGCCAGGAAAAACTTTAGACCTATATATACCACCATGCTTAATATTAATGAAACCAACGAAAGGAGCTTCATAATATAGCTATACAAATTTTAATGAAAATTTTAACGTGACCTGCCTACTCAATGTCCTCTACATATCGGTAAAGTATCACAAAAATATCTTCAAGAATTTTTAGAATTATTGCCCAGACGAGATTTTAATAACCGAGGGCAAAAACTGCAGAACTGAGTCGGTTAGAGTGTCATTCTTGAATGTGATATGCCTATTCAATGTCCCCAACATACTGGTGAAGTATCATGAAAATATCTTAACGTGTTTTAAAGTTATGGTTCGCACAACATCTTTACAATTTCAGAGACAAGGGGATATAGCTCATGGACCAAGTCAGTTAGAGTTGTCTTTCTTGTACCCGACACCCCTACCAAATGCCCTCTACAACCTGATAGAGTTTCATGAAAATAGCTCAAAGGGTGCTTAGGAGTTATGGGGTGCACAATAATGCGTTTATGGACAGACAGATGGATGGATGGATGGACGGATGGATTCCATGCTGATAGCTTTATCCCCTAAACCTATCAGTAGGAGGATAACAAAATTCAACAAAAGGTCTTGATGGTATAGCAATATAAACTTAGATGCAAATGTTTTTACTTTTATATGAAATTTCTAAGTTTGTGACCTTGACCTCAAAGTCATACCCCGGGAAGGGGATCATGCTGAGTAAAACTCTAGACCTATATTTACCAACATATAAAACATAAGTGAAATTCCTCTAAGGGTCTTGATGGTATAGCTATATAAACATAAACACAAAAAAATTGACTTTTTTTATGAAAATTCTAAGTCCGTGGCCTTGACCCTAAGGTTATCCCCCGGGTTAGGATTGATACTGATAAACACTTAAGCTATATATCTACCATCAGGCCAAATATGAATGAAATCTATAAAAGGGGTCTTTATAATATAAGGTCTTATAAACTTTAACGTAAAAACTTTGACCCTAAGACAAAAATAACCCAAAGGTCACCCCCGGGGTGGAGATGGTGCTGATAAAACCTTTAGACCTATATCTACCATCATGCCAAATATGAATGAAATCCATCGAAGGGTCTTCAAAATATGAGGTCTTATAAACTTTAACGCAAAAAAAATGACCCTGTGACGGAAAGACGAACGAACGTACGTACGTACGTACGAACGAACGGATGAACGGATGAACAGAAAAGCGAAAACTATATACCCCCACATACTTCGTATGTCGGGGGTATAATAAGAGTGGCCCGTCCCCGTTTTTTTTTTTTTTTTTTTGTAGATGGGCATTAAATACTTATAACAGAAAAAGCACCTTACTGATTATAACAAAATGTACCCTACTGATTATAAGAACAGGACTGGTCGCCACATTCCAAATATGAATGAAATCTATAAAAGGATCTTTATAATATAAGGTCTTATAAACTTTGAAGTAAAAACTTTGACCCTAAGACAAAAATGAAGTGTGAACGAATAATGCTTCAACGGACGGACAGAGGAACAGGACTATATCCGCTCAACCTTTCATTTAGGGGATAATGAAATTTAACAAAAGGTCTTGATGATATGGCTATATAAATTTAAACGCAAACATTTTTACTTTTATATGAAAATTCTAAGTTTGTGACCTTGACCTTGGTCACACCCGGGGTGGGGATCATGCTGAGTAAGACTCTAGGCCGCTGTCTACCAACATGTCAAATATAAATGAAATTCCCCAAGGGTCTTGATGATATAGCTATATAAACTTAAACACAAAAAAAACTTTGACTTTTTTATGAAAATTCTAAGTCCGTGACCTTAACCCCAAGGTCACCCCCGGGGTGGAGATGGTGCTGATAAAAACTTTAGACCTATATCTACCATCATGCCAAATATGAATGAAATCCATCGAAGGGTCTTCAAAATATGAGGTATTATAAACTTTAACGCAAATAAATTGACCCTGTGACGGAAAGACGAACGAACGAACATACGAACGAACGGACGAACAGAAAAGCGAAAGCTATATACCCCCATATACTTCGTATGTCGGGGGTATAATAAGAGTGGCCCGTCCCCGTGTTTTTTTGTAGATGGGCATTAAATACTTATAACAGAAAAAGCACCTTACTGATTATAACAAAATGTACCCTACTGATTATAAGAACAGGACTGGTCGCCACATTCTTTTTTTTTTCTGACCAGGATCTAGATAGATTGCTTAGTAGACTTTGCAGGGTGTAGGATATATAAACAGTGTGTCTATCCAAACATTTTAATACGCCAGCCTGGTCTAGGTAATTGTTTCTTGCATAAAGTAGTAAGTTTGTGGGTCACCGGTATTCAAACCTGTTAGTTATTCGCATGCTGACTGTCTCATACCTCATATTGGCACGCTTTTTCAGAAGTCCACCTGAAGAAGTCACCGCGTGCCAGTTCACTGACCTGTTTTTGGCTATGAATAGCCATTGGGCTTATTTGAGCAAATTATGAAATTCGCAAATTTATCGCAAGTTTTTGGAAAATTCGACAGATGGACACCAGACTACTAGTCTGTCTCCAGACTCTGTCTTTTCTATCATTTTCTCTTTTCTTTTCATGGGTATGCAATTTAGTACTGCTTGTATTGATTAATCAGTTATGTCCCTTTGTGGAAAAGTCGTTTTTTGCAGTAAAACAGTGAGAGGAATTAAAGAGACTAATAAAGCTACAGGAAATGATAAAGAATGCAAAAAAAAAATAAAAAATGTAGAAATGACTGGAACCAGTCTACAGAATACGTTGGCATGATGCACAGGATATGCTACGTAAGACGTCTTCTACATACGTTTCACTTCTATGGTGTACGGAATTCCACTCTACGTTGGACAGAATTCTCCATTAGTCATAGAAAACAGTCAGTCCTACTTGAAGACACAAGATCCTCTGAAGCAGATGTCCTCGCAGGCGTCCCCTAGGGTACAGTTCTGGGGACCTTGCTTTTCTTGACGTTTATAAATGACTTGCCCAAGTCAATGAAGCACTCAGATGCCAGACTATTTGCCTTTGTCTTCTTTGTTGACACATAACCTCAAGCGACTGCCGACCTTCTACAACAGGACCTATCAGCAGGAGGATTGAGGTAAACCTGGCAGATGAAGGTCTACCCTGAGAAGTGCATCATCATAAGGATAAGCATCAACAGACGGTGGATAATCAACACCATCCACCACACCCGCCCGCTACACATTCATGGACACACACTATATAGAGGTTGAAGACAGCCGCAAGTACCTTGGTGTCACCATCAGCAAAGACCTCACTTTGAGAAAGCACAGTGACATAGATAGATATTTACAGAGACCAAAGGGACAAATTACATTGACTAATGGGACAAATTGGGACACTTCAACTGAGCCATCGGAAATGAGGAGTATTTAAATAACATTCGGTTCTTTAAATTTTCTAAATGTACAGCTAAGAACATTCGGTTCCTGCCTGTACATTCGGAAAATAAATCACGAGCAGTCTACAAAATGTAAACAGAACGAGAAGTGAAACGAAAGCGAAACAGGATTAACATGATAGAAGTACACAGAGTTTATAGCCTGACAGATAATATCAATGCATTTCTTTCTGACAGACGTGCGAAACAAAGGCTCCCTCCAACATCTGCTACACGTAAGACTGTTTAAATTTAAATGTCACTGTTTTTCGTGTCTGCATCACAGGATCTCACCACAGATACTTGGGGTCAGTAGGGCAGTGCAGCCCCAAAAAACATCTTGTATATATTTTTTCTCTAGTTATTTTTGTATTTTAGTACAACAGAAACACTGCTGATAAAATATAATCATATTCTGTGACTTCTGAAAAGGTTCTAAAAAACATCACATTTCTCTCAAATGGTAATATATGGACAAGATAACAATCAATGGCCAGCACAGATCTGGGGGGTCCCTGCATATTTACACTGCTACGGTAACTAAAACAAATGCAACATGCAACTAACATGCATCCACTAATTCGGCAATCATTAGTCTTGTTGCCATATGGGTGTCATAACCATATCTTGTTGCATCACTTCATTTTTGGTTGAAATATTATCACCAAATGTCAATAAATTCTTCTACTACATCTACAAACCGTGGATCAGAAATGGGTCAAGTTCTGGATACTGGCTTCCATTTATTAAATTATAAATACATCGCAACTGAGCCGAGAGCCAGAATTGGACGGGTTTGAAATCGTCATGTGATTTCAATAAATCTTGATGAAATTTCAAACCCGTCTAATTCTGGTTCTCGGTTCATTTGCGCTGTATATATGATTTTAAGTAATGGAAGCCGGCATCCAGAACATGACCAATTTCTGATCTACGGCTCGTAAATGTAGTAGAAACCTTGTACAGTTTCTTTCCAGACATCATTACGGACTGGAATGTACTCCCTGCAGCTATATTATCCTCTGCTGAAAGTTCTGAGGACCCTGTCGCTAGATTCACATCACTTGTGAGATCTAGAGACTAGTCTTTGCAATCCTTGGCCCTGGTGAATGAATGTCTATTGATGTATCACCAGTAAAATATTCTGATTCTGACTCGATCACATTTGATCATTTTCAGTATGTCATTGGAGTATGCTGCTAAATTTTTGAAAAAAAAACAACAAAACAAAATAAAAACAACAAATGGATGGGCCATTAAAACTATATATTTGATGTTGCCATGCCATGAAATCTGTCATTCAATGTCAAGCATTTACAGTGCATTTTTTGTAGCTTGCCACTCAGACAATAAATAAAATTTACATTGCATTTATTGTGTACACTAATGCAAAGCAATCATTTACTATTAGCGCAACAATTTTCCCCAGTTGTCCAATTATATTTAGCATTGGTTACCTTTGGCCTAAGCAAACTGTTAAGTTCAGTCTATATATAGCTATTAGTAAAATTCTAGAAACAAATTAGTGAGATTTAGTTTTTACAGTAAATATATAGGGAAATTTCTTGGGGGGAAAAAATCAGTTCCAAAAACTCAGTTTTGGAGCCAAAAAATCAGTGAGTCCCATTAAAATTAATTCCTAAACTTCATGTAAATTCCCATTACAATTTTGGTAAAGAGGCTGGATAAGACCCATGCTTGTTTATAGTTTTTAAATTACCACAGAAAAGAGCATAAAGTGCTATCATTACAGCATATTCCCTCTCCATTTTTAGATTCGTCCGTGAATCTCAATTTGAGCAACTATTCAATGTCAGGCCACCAAGCCTATTGGGCCACCAAACCCATCAAGTTGGGTTATTTACGTTGGATGCCAGATGTAACAGGTGAAAAATTCTAATCACAAATGCCGCGGCGGGGGATCAAACCTGGGCCATCTGTGTGGCAGGCCAACACTCTACAGCATCGCTATAAAAGCCAGCTTGTACCACACGACAGTACAAGTGTATCATATACCTATCACTACTACACAGCTATGGGAGGCAATATTCTTGGCTACCATGTAAATATTAGGGTCTGGAGTACGGGTACCAAAAATTGCTCATCATTAAAATTTTAGTGCTTTAATCAGTTTACATAATTGATAAGGCTATTTTCACAAAAATCTGTTTATTTGGGATTTTTGGGGCTTAATCATTAAATTTTACGCCCCCAAAATTGCTAATCACTAAAATATAAGGCTGTTAATTGCTAATCCATAAACCCCATCCAGACCCTCAAATATATATATACAAAATATATATCATAATCGGATTTTTAAGGGCAACATCCACATCAGTGGGCCCCCTTCCAGATAGCTGGCTTGCTGCACGCATGGCAGATCTCACACCAGATACAAAATGGAGAATATATTTTTTTTTCTCCAAAAATAGGATTGACATTTCATGCAGATTATGGCCCAAGAAGACAATTTACTTGAAATGACAAGCCCTATTTTTGGAAAAAAATTCTGTAATGTGTCAAAAAGTGTTGAATGCAGCATCTAATCAGGTTCTACACTGTTTGCAATTTTTAGACACATCAGGCCTGAACAGAAATCTAATGGACTTGTTAAATATGCTTGAGTTGTCCCGGTATTTGCGGTAAACAGGGTACCAATTTGTCACATGCTGAATTTAGCCAGAGCATGTTAACCCTAGTCCTGCTGAACCCAGATATACTCTGCCTTTGCAAACTGTGTAGATACAGATCAGTTAGCTTCTGAAGAATTCAACTGATCAGGATCTGCACTGTTTGCTATTAAGTATGTGAATTTAAATCAACAATCTGGATCAAGTAATCTGATTTTCTGAAAATTAGAAGCAAACAGTGTAGATCCACTTCAGCATCAGGATCTGCACTGCTTGCCATTAAATGATGTGAATTTATATCAACAATCTGGATCAAGTAATCTGATTTTCTGAAAATCAGAAGTGGGCGTGGCATCTTGAGTTATTCAGCATGACAAGGATTAAAATTACCATTCAGGCACCTTAACTCCTTGCTATACTTATCTTAAAAATATCAGCTGTTCAATTTTACTCCCTGTGTCTAAATTACTGCTATACGAGTGGCAATTATTGTAAAGCCTGATCATACCAGTTTGGTGTGCATTGCAAAACTGCAGTATTTAGTGTGGGTCTACACTGTTTGTTCAGGTCTGTCTGTCCGAATACTTAGGGTAAGTAAAACATACAGCAAAGGATAAGTAAAACATACAGCAAAGGAGTAATGGAAGAGTATTTGGTGATCATAATTTTTCTTATATCTTCATAAAAACATATGGGTGCTCACTAGAAGTGCCTCACCAAGCTTCTGTTGAGTACCCACAACATAGGTTTTTATGGAGAATTGGAGAAAATTGCCTCAAATACTCATCCTTAACAAGTCCTCCTATACACGTTCTCATTGTTTACATTACAGAGGGTGTCCATTTACTTACTCAAGAAAAGGATGGATTTATTTTATATACATGGGATGATGTTACAGACTGGAGTGAGGTAATGTTATAGCCCCAGATAGGTCACTTTTTTCAGCCAAAAAGAATTGATAATTTATTAATTTCTCATGGAATATATATACAGTCGAACTTCAATGGCTCAAACATCTTTGGGACCATAGAAAATTGTTCGAGATAAGGGTGGTTTGAGCCACTGAGGGTTAATTATGGTGCCAAGTCAGGAAGCAAATGGTGATAATTTAGGGATTTTCTTTCGGTTTTCTACACAATAATTGTATGTTGAGTGTACTCATTAGAATTGCCTCATTGAGGCAATTCTAATGAGTACACACAACATATATTTTCACGATAAAATAAGAAAATTTCCCTAGATATTTGTTTTCTTCAGCTATCGGAAGAATTTCGTTGGGACTCAAAAACGAGTTCGAATTAGCCATGGTAAACAAGCCATCGGTGTTCGAGCCATTGAGGTTTGACTGTATGTTTATGTATATGTGTGTGTGTGTGTGTGTGTGTGTGTGTGTGTTTAGTGGATATATTCACCGAGGCATTCCTAATGAGTACTCACCAAGTGTGTTTTCATTGAGACAGGCAAGGAGCTTTTTATGACTACCCACTTTGCCGCAACACGTTTTACATGGTGAAAAAAGAAAGAGAGCCATATTTTTTGGTTGAAAGAAGCATCTTATCTGGAACTGTGCCACAGCATTGTTTACAATTTACATGGAGAAATGAGAAAAAAAAAATGGGATCTCTTGATGTCTGTCATCTGTTCTCCACCATGGGTCCTCACTCCTCAATATTTTAGAGATTGCATTTTTTCATTAGATCATAAAACTTGTTCAGAAAGTTTATCTCAATAAAATCCAGATCAGTTTTGAAACTGGGTTTCATGAGGTCAAGAAACTGGTTTCATGAAGTCAAAAGTTAGGCCCTTGGATTAAATCTAAAAACGTATATACTTTAGAGGTTTATTTTTATACCCCACCCATGCATACCAGTTTGCGGGTGTATATACTGTTTTCAGGTTATCCATGATTCCAACTTTATTTCCGCTCAATGTATTGAAGAAGAATTCATGGGATTAGACCAGATTTACTCCCCCCTCCCCACTATCGCAGCATACAAAGTATGGGGGTTGTGGGTGTGGAGAGGGAAGAGGGGTATACTGTTTTCATTAGAATTTTGTTTCTACTCAATATCATGAGACAGAATTGATGGAATAAGACCAAAGTTTGCATGTATATACATGCCATATTTCACAAATATATAGCACAGTTATGGCCCTTGGATATTTTCAAATTTCATTTCCGCTCAATATCTTGGGATCAAATTGATGGAATTTGACCTAGTTTTTCGTTTCCACTTAATATCTTTTGAACGAATTGATGGAATTTGATCAGATTTTCCTTATGTATTGACCCTAACCAGATCTAGATTTGGATTTTATGTGTCAATTTTCACAAATTTACAACAGATGGCCCTTGATTATCGTCAGAATTTAGTTTCCGCTCAATACTCAATATCTTGAGAATGAACAGATGGGCTTCTCTCAAATTTTGCATATGCATTGATCTTACAGATTTAGGTTGGGATTGTTATGTGCCAATTTTTATACCCCGACACTTAATAGTGGCGGGGTATTATGGTTTCACGTTGGTCGTCCGTGTGTCTGTCCGTCGTATGTCTGTCCATCGGTCCATCCGTTTTTCATTTCTGGATGATAACTTGAGTAAACATCAATGGATTTTCACTAAACTTGGTATGTGCATTGATATTGTAGAGATCTGGTTTGGAATTGCTAATGGGCAAATTTCGTCAAATTTTTACGGAGTTATCTGCCTGAGACATGCCCATATTTTCGTTTCTGGACTATAAGTTGAGTAAATAACAAGGGATTTTCACCAAACTTGCTATATGCATTGACATTAAGGAGATCTGGTTTGGAATTGCTAATCGGCAAATTTCGTCAAATTTTTACGGAGTTATCTACCCGAGACATGCCCATATTTTCGTTTCCGGAAGATAACTTGAGTAAAAACAAGGGATTTTCACCAAACTTGCTATATGCATTGACATGAAGGAGATCTGGTTTGGGATTGCTAATGGGCAAATTTCGTCAAATTTTTACGAGTTATCTGCCCGAGACACACCCATATTTTGGTTTCCAGATGATAACTTTAGTAAATAACAAGGGATTTTAACCATACTTGCTATATGTATTGACATTAAGGAGATCTGGGAGAATTGCTAATGGACAAATTTTGTCAAATTTTTACGGAGTAATCTGCCCGAGACACACCCACATTTTCATTTCTGAATGATAACTTGAGTAAATAACAAGGCCTTTTAACCAAACTTGCTATATGCATTGATATTATCAAGATCTGGTTTAGGATTCTTATCTGTCCCTCCGTCATTTTTTTCCAGACATTTTCGCAACGATTACTTAAATACATAAACAAATAATTGCTATGGCGGGGTATTATGCTTGCGGTGCTTTTATTGCAAATTTACAACAGAGTTATGGCCATTGGTTATTGTCAGAAAGCACAGATGCATCATTATACTAATTTCAAACTGTGTTTGTGTGTGCAGGGGAGGGATACTGTTTTCATGTCCATCCTTCCATTACGTTTTGCTTTCTAAGCTGGGGGTATCTAATAAGCACTCCTTATCAATATTTCTTGTTTTACTTGCTCTTCATAAATAAAAACCCAAAATAAGAAAATATTTTTCTCATTGAAATCTAAAACAAATTCAAAACTTGCAATGCGGGTCAAAAACTAGGTCACTAGGTCAGGTCTTGGAAAAGTCTTTTGTACACATAAGAGGCTACATTTTGTTCTTGATCTACATAAAAATACTTATAGTGTTTGTCTGAAGAAAATTTATGTTACCATAATAACCTAAGTATTGGGATAGACAGGCCTTTGCAAACAGTGTAGACCATGATCAGAGGCTGCAGAACTGGGCATCTGATCTGATCACATGGGGTAAAAAAAATAAGCACTGGCCCAAAGTTTCTTTCATTGCAGTAATTATTAGGTCAAGGTCATGGTATTTTCATGTTCAAGTTTTGGAATAAAGTGTTTACAGATGCATACATGTATTGTCTAAATGTCCGAATGCATGCAGTTTATACTTAGATTGATGTACAAGTGACAGACAGGCTGGAATTCATTAGAGCTATGCTGTTATGAAGTAGAGGTTTTCTAATTTCAGGGAGCTATTGTGACCCACTTTGGTTTATTCAACCCTGTATCCCAGGAACACCAGGTAAGATAAGATTATAATGTGGGATAATTAATACTTGTCATGCTGAATAAATTAAGATGCCACACCCATTTCTGTCAGATAATCAAATTACTTAATCCAGATTTTTGATGTAAACTCGCATACTGAATGACAAATAGTGCAGATCCAGATCAGCTGACTTCTTCAGAAGCCAGCTGATCTGGATCTTCACTGTTTTCAAAAATAGTACATACTCAGGTTTAGCAGGACCAAGGTTACAAAAGTTAAAATATGTCTTGTGGGTATTCACAAGATAAGTTTGATACATAGGTAAACAAGAATTCCGCGGAAGGCGTTGTCACACCTGCTGGGGCAAAAGTCACAGGAGCCACAATCAGAACATGGTTATTAAATAAGTTTATTTCATTCTTAGCAGTGCGTAATTGGAAAACTGGGTTAAAAGAAAATGTAGACAAAGTGCCTAGTGGGGCACATATATTCCTAACCAGTGCCATTCCCTCTAATGGCTATATCTCCAGCACTGACTTTTCATATTATACAGATCAGTGATAATGGACTGTTGATGTAAAATGTGTAAAAGTCACTGGAGCATGAAATATAGGTCAAGGTCACCGGGTCAAGGTACATGCCAAGTCAGTATATCAAGGCGAAGCACAATGCAAGATATGGTGGTTGTAGGCCTTATAGTTGAGGAGATATTGAACATCAAAGTAAAATGTGTCAAATATAGGTCAAGGTCACCGAGTCATGGTACCTGCCAAATCAGTACAATGAGGTGAAGCACTATGCAAGGTTTAGTGGTTGTAGGTCTTACAGTTTAGGAGCTATCAAATGTGGACGTAAAATGTGTCAAAGTCACTGCAGGTCATAGGTCAAGGGCACCAGTTCAACATATCTGCCAAGTCAGTACATTGAGAAGAAGCACTAAGCAAGGTTTGGTGGTTGTAGGTCTTAAAGTTGAGGAGATATAGAACATCGACATAAAATGTGTCAAAGTCACTGGAGCATGAAATATAGGTCAAGGTCACCAGATCAAAGTACCTGCAAAGTCCTGCAATTTCCCCCTTACCCTTACCTGCTACAAGGATAGCAGGCCTTGCCCAACTGTAAGCCATTATCAGTTGGACACCACACTGATGTGAGATACATAACACCTTTGCCACCCGCATCCACCCCTACGATGAGTGGTAAACACCCTGATCAGTGTTTTGTGGTTCTGATCTAGGTCTACACTTGTTCGTTACACCATCATGAACAAGAATTACAATGCCTGCTTTCTCAGTTTATTAGTTACCTGCCCTTGGCAAAATAATTATTGATGTCCAGGCCATAACTCCTGAACTGCATGGGATGGATTTTCAAAATATTACAGATTTTTTTTTTTTTTTTTTCAATTTTATTGAGATCAATTACAACTTTTTTTCTGTTTATGAGTTATCTATCCTTGGCAAAACATTCATGTCCAGATCATAACTCCTGAACTGTACTTCACAGATGAGTTTATTTTATCCAGAAGATGTGTTGCAAACAAATTATTACAACTCTGACTTTTTCCATTAATGAGTTATGTGCCCTTGGCTAAAATAGACTCAGTGCAGTAGAAAAAATGATATTGTTTAGATGTGTATTGGAAGACGTCATTTTCTACTAGATGGGTGCATAAGAGGCAAAAATGCTGAAGCAAAAATTAGAAGATTCCCCTTCATTCAAAGAATGGTGAAGAGGCATGTAGTATTGCCCATGGTTGTCTCTCTCTGCATCCACCCATGTTTCATTTAGTAACTCTTTCATGCTGAATAAATTAAGATGACACGCTCACTTTCCATTTTCAACCAATCAGGGCCCAGTTGTTCAAAACTAATGATGTTGTTAGTTAACGATTCGTTAAAATCGAGTGATACGCAAATATGCTGAAATTTTTTGCTAAAGCTACTCACATTTTTTCAGCAAAAAATTTCAGAATAGTGTATATTGAATCCGCTAAAACAGTTAACGAAATGACCCTTAACGAGCTCGTTAAGCTAACAACGCTTTGAACAACTGGGCCCAGATTACTAGATCCAGATTGTTGATACAAATTCACATGACAAACAGTGCAGATCCAGATCAGTTGGCTTCTTCAGATGCCACCTGATCTGGATCTACACTGTTTACAAAAGCAGAGTATATCCGGGTTCAACAGGACCTGGGTTAAGAGGAAGGAAAATAGCTCTGATTGGAAATATTTGCCTCCTTACTCACTGGGGGCTACTTTTAAAGGAAAGAATTGTTCTCTCTTGGAGCAAAATTCTTCCCTTTAAAAGAAGCAAACATGATGAAAAAGTTTCTTATACATGTATTTACAAGGCAACTTTATGTGTTCTAATATTGTCTCCTTTGCAAAACAGCAGCAGAATCGGTCACATGTATCCATTCAGATTAACCGATTTTGCCATAATTTTTGGGCTAACAATTTTATTATTACTGCTGTCACTGTTCTACCAACACATACAGTACCTTTATAAGTGGGAGCCACAGAGGAAACAAAGTACACTACAGCCTCTTTATAACACAGTTCGTAATAACACAGTTTTGGATACAACATGGATCAAAAATGGATCCCAAAAATGTATTGATTATATTGAAAAATGACCATAAATGGTCATTTTTCGATATAATCTATACATTTTTGTTTGGCTATAACACGGTTTTGAACTAACATGGTTTATGCTATGGACCCTAACAAAAGTGTTATGAAGAGGTTGTGGTGTACATGTATAGAAAATTAATGAATCATTTGCATAAGTTAAATAATGAAATCCTGCTTTCTTCAGGTTATCTACGTGTACAGTCAGAGAGTACATGTGGTATCATGTTCTGTCAACCAGGAAAGAACTTTGATGGGTGAGTAACTGTTTTGTATAAATATCATAATGATAAAATATTATGAAGTTATTATGTTGTGTGTGTGTTTTTTTCAAATATTGTTCTGCCCTATTTCTTTATGTAGTTTGTTAATCCATTGTATACTGAATAGACTCTCCCACACTATATATTGGAAGAATCCAATTTCAGTTGTATGTAAGTCCAGTTATGAGATTTACATATTCCTAGAGAAAAATGGCTAAACTATTTGCAAACAGTGGAGACCTTGGTCAGATGCCGCGTTCTGGGTCTGCACTGTTTGCCAATTAACCTTTTATGGGTTTCCTGACTACAATGGGTTAAATGGATACTTTAACCCATTGAAGACTGGAGACCCCTAAACGGGTAACTTGCAAACACTGCAAACCCAGATCAGATGCCTGTCTGATTAGAGTCTCCACTGTTTGCAAATAGTTCAACCATTTTCCTTTAGGAATATCTACATCAGATATCCTGACATACCTAAAATCAAAAATGGACTCATCCAATGGGTTCAATAATGTTGAAAGAGATGTAATATATTAATCGTCATCTTTATCATCATCATCAACATCATCATCATCACCAACAACAACAACAAGAAGAGGAATATGACCTGATGAATATTTTAACATTTTTCATGGTGTCTTCAAACAAAAAATGTTAAAAAGATTTTTTAATGTTATTCATAGATGCTGCACAAATTCATACATAATAACATTTCAGCAGTACTAGTACCGAAGAAAATATGTGTGAAAACTGTTAAATTCTAAAGTTTATGCATTTGTAACATTTTTTGTTGTATCAGAGCTCAAGGTATTTAAATTAGTTTTGAAGTTTAAAACTTTGTAGAAAACATTTTTAACCTTCACCACTCTAGATCAGCAGATGATAAATTGATATATTTCTTATTTTTCCCAAGAAATAGGCACTGGCATTTCATACTAATTGTCTCTTTGCTTCTGGGAAATTAGAAAAATAGCATAAGGAGACAATTTGCATTAGATATCAAGGACCTTTTTTCTGTAAAAAATAAGAAAAATATCATCAATTAGTTGTCTGCTGAATTAGTCCAGAAAGTGGTGACGGTTAATAATTTTCTTATAATTTGCCTATTATCATTTACGGCAGCATTCACCATACTGAAGAGAGAAGCAGGACATACCTCTCCAGACAGAAGGGTGGGAAAAGGTTGGTGCCATATTTTTACTCCGTAGTTTGATGTGACTATGAACTGGTATCAGGAATACACTAGAATGGCAGGAAAGGATAATTTTTTATTGGAGCAGTTCTGTCTAAATTTAACATTACATTAAAATGTTATTCACATCTCATTCCAATTAACCCTAGACCTGCTGAACCCAGATATGCTTCTGAAGAAGCCAACTGATCTGGATCTGCACTGTTTGTCATTAAGTATGTGATTTTGTATCGACCTGAATCAAAAGTCATCTTATTGGCTGAAAATCAGAAGTGGGAGTGGCATATTCAGCATGGAAAGGGTTACCTGAGATTTAATGAGATACTGTATTAACAATGAGATCAGGCTGTGATGATGGAAAATTGTCTAATGGTTTTGTCTGGGAAGAATATGAAAAGCATCACTGATTTGTCTGATATTGTTTGTATTTGTTTTCAGAGGGTTAAACAAAAACAAAATATTAATGGTAATATCAACAATTCAGGGAAAAGGATACACATTCAAGGGAAATCACTCTAGCTGCCATATCAAAATGTGTTGATAGATATGATTAACACCTTGTCATCTGTGAAGTCCAATAAGTATGAAATAAAAACGGTTTATTTATTTACTTAACCTTGAAGTTGAAACATTTTTCTCCATACTGGACCAAAATGTATATAATTTTTTTACATTTTAAAATGCAAAAAGTGTGTTGTAAACATTGCCAAAATTATAAAATGACCAGACTGTGAATATGCAGATTATATACCAGTCACCAGTCACCAGTTACACATTAGGGTATCAAATCCGGGAACTTATTGTTCATGTATTCCCCAATGACACTCTTTTGTTTGAGGCAGCTTGTATAAGATGATGTTCTCCATAGCTCAAAGTAAGGTGCTTTTTTTCAACGGAAAAGTTATGTTTCTCCATGAAAACATATGTTGTGGTTTTCATTAGATGTGTATCTCTGTTTTCATGCCAAAACAAGAAACATATTTATTTGGACACTCCTCTTATCTAGAGCTATATTAAATAAACACACAATATTTTTATGTATATACATATACATATTTTTACATATATATTTACATATGTATTTTTGCACTATTGCAAACAAATCTCATAGAGATTTGTTTGCGGAATAAACAGTGCAAAAATATATTGAATCTGAATTAATGAAAAACAAACCCCAAACAACTAGTGGTAATATTCCACTTTTTATTCAACAGAAACCTACAGTGCCTTCATAGCAGAATTACAGGCTCAGCGACGAGTATTCTCACTGAACTTGGAGCGACATGCTTTTATCAAGATCCAGTTCCTCTACACGGATGGTAGTTCTGCAAAGGAGACATATATGCTGGTCATGCTGCACAAAGAATGTAAGATTGGATTTAACCCTTCTCTTGCTGAGCACGACATGCCCTGTCTTAGCAAACAGTGTAGTTCCAGATCAGTTGGCTTCTGAAGAAGCCAACTGATCTGGATCTGCACTGTTTGTCATTAAATATGTGAATTTCTATCAAAAACCCAGATCAAGTAATCTGATTGGCTGGAAATTAGAAGTGGGCATGGCATCTTAATTTATTCAGCATGATAAAGGTTAAGGGGACTGGATACACTTTGTAGATTATCCACTATTTTTGGACAGGTTTTTCAAAAATATGTCCTTTAAAATAGTGATGTCCGGGCGGGTGTCGGGCAGGCGGAAGGGTGGGCGGGTGGGACCTGTCCCAGGTTTATCTTTTGGTTAACCTTATTCAAAGTTACATGTTACCCTTATACTTCAGTGGATTGCTTTCATATTTGGCAGGGATGAAGAGGAGGACCAGTAGGCATGTCACATGCAAGAGGGACAACTCTCACTTACTTCATTATGTACTTAACTTACTTGATGTCCAAGGTTTACCTTTTTGGTTAACCTTTTTGAAAAACCCGTCCATAATGCCGTTAGGTGTTTTTCTTGTTTACTAGGGAGATATCTTTTGTGACAGCTGGCCTTGGTGGCTCAGTATGTTGCGTGTCCGACTGGCGATTAGGAGGTTACGGGGTCAGCAACATTCTTTTGCGGAGATTTGATCATGAAATATTTTCTACGGTCATTCTCTCCCTTACGCTGATTCAAGAAGGGCAGTTGTCAGTTTCTGGTGAAAGAATGTGCACAATAGGCTACTGGTTAACCGCTTAGAGGAATAAGTCTGCCCAGTAAAAGTGTGGTTAGGTGAGCTGACTGCGCTCAACATGTCCCCCTTTGGTTGACCGGGCCTTAAAACCTCAACACAAACAAACTTTTGTGACAGCCTGTTTACTTTCTTGCACATCAATCCTCTTTGGAGCAAATACTTTTTTTTTTCTTTTAGCATGTGTCTGTTTGTTTAAGCATTTAACCCTTGTCCTGCTGAATAAATTAAGATCCCACACCCACTTCTAATTTTCAGCCAATCAGAACACTTGGTCCTGATTTTTGCTATGAATTCACTAACTTAATGGCAGACAGTGCAGATCCAGATCAGTTGGCTTCTTCAGAAGCCAACTGATCTGGATCTGCACTGTTTGCAAATGCAGGGTATATCTGGGTTCAGCAGGACAAGGGTTAACTTTCTGCCTTTGTATTTTATTTCTCTCCAAAGACACCAGGTCATTAGCCCCTTGACTTAAGGTCAGCAATGCCATGAAAAGGAACTTTTTGTAATAGCAGTTGACAGTGGAGGGTCTAGGTGTTGTGCCCCAGAAGTTGAAGCATTTTCCAGTATCTAATACAATAAATACCTGAAAACTGATGAAAAATTAGGGATATAAATGAAAATTAGGTGGTTTCCTCTTAGAGATTTGACCTTTTTTTAAGCAAGGCAGGTCTAAAAAAAATAGATTTTTTTTCTTTTTTTTATGGACACTGGGGCTTGGGTTGCACAGCCTAAGTAAAAAAAGCTTTAACAAAGGAAAACTGAAGTTCTAGATTTTGACTTTTAACCCACTTTGAAACAAGACCCGGGGCCTGGGAAGCACAGGCAGAAAGTTATTAGGAAAATATTTGCTAAGTCTAAACTCTCTATTGTTTACACTTTTGGAAATATAGGCACATAAAAACTTCAACCAAAAGCTTTAATGCCAAAAGGGATATACAAGCTTGTGCACAGTCACGCACACACACACACACATACACACAAATGCACACACACAAAATTTCAAACTTCAAGAGGCCATAAGTCTGTTAAGACTGGGACAATTTCAGGAAGAGATAAGTACCGTATTAACCCTAAGTAATGGGACAGACAGGCATTTGCAAACAGTGTAGACCCACATCAGATGCCACAGAATGCTGTGTCTGATCAGGGTCTACACTGTTTGCTATACATACAGTAATATTTTAGACACATCAAGAGGTAGTAAAAGGGACTATTTCAAAATTTAGGGCAGGTATGGTAATTAGATAAGGTGTCCAAATACTTAGGGTAAATATGGTAACCAACAATATAAAAAAAATTTTTTTGACTCTCTTATCTCGACCTTGCTTATCTCAAATAACTGCATATCTCGAAGTGAAAATCTTATCCTTGTTTTAACATGGAAATCTAACAACAAGTTACAAAATATTGTAGAAAAGAGGAGAAATTGCTCCTGAGGAGCAATTTCTCCTCTTTTCCACAATATTTTCAATATATCTCTAACTTTAGAGTCAAATTACACATTCATTTGTTAACTGTTGCTGTTTGATTTATTGTTTTCCTTGATTTCGCAAATCTGATATGATGAGGTACCGATATCGTGAAGTGTTCCAGAGAGTCCTGTGGACTTCGAGATAATGAGAATCGACTGTATATGAAATTATCCAAGAAACACTGCAATCATGCACAGCCTTCTTGAGGCATGGAAAGAAGAAGAAATGAGGAACAAGTAATGACTAAACACCACATGACAGTTGCAATAACTGACATACAATGAAGACCTGCAAGAAAGGAACATGAAACAAGGCCTGCAAGATTCATACTTGGAATTTAACCCTTGTCATGCTGAATAAATTAAGATGCGTGCCCACTTCTAATTTCCTGGGCCCAGTTGTTCAAAGCTAACGATGTCGTTAGCTAACGATGTCGTTATTTAACGATTCGTTAAAATTTACATCGAGTGATACGCAAATATTCTGAAATTTTTTGCAGAAAAAATGTGAGTAGCGTTTGTAGTGCAAAAACTACTCACATTTTTTCAGCAAAAATATCAGAATATTGTATATTGAACTGCTAAAACAGTTAATGAAATGACCCTTAACGAGATCGTTAAGCTAACGACGCTTTGAACAACTGGGCCCAGCCAATCAGATTACTTGATCCGAGTTTTTGATAGAAATTCACATATTAAATGAGAAACAATGCAGATCCAGATCAGTTGGCTTCTTCAGAAGATCTGGATCTACACTGTTTACTAAGACAAGGCATGTCGTGTTCAGCATGAGAAGGGTAAATATCATCACTTGTACTTGGAATTGAATATCATCACTTGTCATCCTACTTGAGATCAGGAGATCGGTCATGAAATATTTTCTACGTCATTCTCTCCCTTCTGCTGATTCAAGAAGGGCAGTTGTCCGTTTCTGGTGAAAGAATGTGCACAATACTGGTTTACCACTTAGAGGTTTAAGCCTGCCCAGTAAAAGTGTGGTTAGGTAAACTGACCACGCTCAACATGACCCCATCGGGTTGACTGGGCTGTAAAACCTTAACACAAACAAATCATCACTTGTGTTCTCTGTAGCTTAGTGACAGACTGATATTAATTACTGTTTCTGTGTTCAATCACTGGCATGAGTTTAATTTGCACACATTCAGGCCAGACATAGTGGTCTGTAAATTTTCTTGTTTCAACCAACAAGTTTTTATGGATATAGTCTTAAAGCTTCAATAGTTACCTCAAATGTTTAGTAGAATTATGATTGAAAGTTTAGATGTCCATGGCCCAGTTGTTCAAAGCTAACGACGTCGTTAGTTAACGATTCGTTAAAATTTACATCGAATGATACGCAAATATGCTGAAATTTTTTGCTGAAAAAATGTGAGTAGCTTTTGCATTGCAAAAGCTACTCACATTTTTTCAGCAAAAAATATCAGAATATTGTATATTGAATCCACTAAAACAGTTAACGAAATGACCCTTAACGAGCTTGTTAAGCTAATGATGCTTTGAACAACTGGGCCCAGATATTTAAGGCAAATGTTGTAGATACCTCTCTTTTCTGATATCAGCATTTTTGATTCAAACTCTTCTGGAATACTGAAGTGCCTTCTTTGTTCATTCATTTTTTTTCATCTGTTCATTATATTGTATTTTGTAGCTATTGGTTTATACAAGATTCCTATGGGTATGGTTGGAAATAAAGGGATGGTGAGTACCACCTCTTGTAATATTTTTTTTTATGAGAAATGAAGCACTTGGTTCTAGATAAGGTGCTTTTTCCACCAAAAAAGTATTGATATTTTTCTTACTTTCTATAAAGACTTCTTATGGTGCTCATTAGAAGATGGGAGCAAATTTTCTCCCTATGAGTAGCCCCCCCCCCCCAACACCCATGCCCCCCCCCTCCCCCCCACCCTCCAACACCCACCTCCCCTCCTGTGATCAGAAAGGAAGCAAATATTTGTTTAAAGGGCATATCCGTTCCCCTAAAAGTATCACAGCTACTTTTTACTTTTGTACAGAAAGAGATGGAGAATATGCTCAGAAGATGATTTTTGTATGAAAACATTATGTGGGTACTCACAGGAACCACCACTATACTGTTATTTTTTTATTTTTTTTTTGTTATAACCGTATTTACACTATGTATCGGGACACCTTTACGACTTACCATGTCCTGAAATAAGAAATAGTCCATTTTACTACCTATTGCTGTTGTCTGGCAAATAGTGTAGACCCTGATCAGACGTCGCATTCTGTGGCATCTGATCTGGGTCTACACTGTTTGCAAAGGCCTCTCTGTTCCAATACATAGGGTTATTATGGTATTGCATAAAAACAGATACCATAGGAAATACCTCTCTGAGGCAAATCCAATGAGTAACCAAAAGAAACATTTTGGTAAAAATATTTTCTGAATAACCTTTATCTGTTTTTTTGCATAAATTCTGTAGACTATGATGGGTCAGCCAAAGACAGAGCATGTAGCAAAGAAGTTTGTTTGGTGTCAGTGGGATGCTGGAAACCAGCAGTTATTCTATATACACCTACGTCACCATGGTGATGATGACAAACAGCCATTGTTGTCATGTCTACAGTTCTACAGTGCTGCACAATATGATGCAGTGGTGAGTTTTGATATTTTATTTTAGAAAGTTGCACAGTAGAAGAGCACTCAGATATGTTCTTATGTTAGCCATGAGAAATTGGATCTGTGTTGGGTACTAGTGTTGGGAATTGACCAGAATTTCATAGTGGATCATGGGTTTTGTAAAACTGACTATTATCGATTAATAATCAATTTGTTGAAGTTATGTTCACGCTTAATCAAGCCCTCTTCCAGGTACTTATTCATAGCTGTAGATCAATGAGGGGTATCCAGATTATAAGAATCCATCATAAGTACCCTTGCAGGAGAGGGAAATCTCAGTCAAGGAGAAGGAATTTCAACCTTCCCTGTTGAAATTCCTACCCCAAGGGAAATCCTCAGAGCCCAACGGCATTAACAGCTGCATACTCAAAGAATTGTCCACCAAACTTGCAAAACCGTTATGTGTATTAACTTTTCTCTGTCGAAAATTACTGATTCATAGAAAGAAGCTAATTTGACTCCCATTCTTAAAAAGGATGACACCTGAGGTATCTAATTATAGACCTATATCATTATTAATCACAAGTGGCAAAGTACTCGAAAAAATAATACACAAACATCTTTTCATTTTTAGCTGCAAATAAGGTGAGATTTCCCTATACTGCATGGACTGGCTCATGATGGATTCTTTTTCCTCCCACCTTTAAGTGGATTGTTTCTAGGACCTGCATGGTCATGTGAAATAGAAGTTTCTCACATGTGCAAAAAAAAAATATCTCATATAAACAAAGGTGGGAGAAAATATTTTTCTTATTTCTCTATGGAAACATAATGAGTACTCACAACATATGTTTTCATGGAGAAATAAGAAAAATATCAGTACTTTTGGGTTGACTTTTTTGAGGCTATTTTATCAAATTTCTTCACTTTTATTGATCACAAATCTAGAATGACCAAACAGACAACTTCGAATTTCATTTCTATATAACTTGCCTATAAAAATAAAAAGTGAGAAAAATATATTTCTAAAAACAGAATTTTCTGATTAGTCAACTATAAAAAATCTTTCTGATCATAGGTACACAAATCTCTTCTGAGTAATTATGATCATGTGAAAAAGGACCTTTTTGGGTATGCAAGCATTTCTGGTCAGTCTGTCATGAGAAATTGGATGTACCGCTGTTGTGACCTGCAATTTGAAAGCCAAACCAGCCAAACCAACTGCTTTAAAAATATTGCTGAATATACCGTAGCGTAAGATGAATGTTTGTTTCTGATTAAAAAAAAGTAAATAGATAAAGCCCTTCTAAATTTGGCAAATATACTCTACACTCATTGACTAGTGTGTGCACCATAGATTGTAGATTAATGACTGTATAAATGATTTCACATTAACTATAACAAAATTATTGTAGTTTGAAACATTCTTTATTTAAAGGAGAAACATATTTTCATATGATAGTGATATTGTGTTCCTGCTACATTTCTGTATGTCAGTCCACCCATCTGTCAAACATACATACAGTGAACCCTCATTACTACGACAGCATTTGTTCCCAAAAAAGTTGCCATTATAATGAATTTGCTGTTGTAAAGGTCCCTTAATGGACAGAATGATATGTGAGAAAGGCCTTGTTTTATTCTTATTTCCTCATAGAACATATGTTTTGGATATTTGTTAGAATCACCTCAGAGAGGTGATTCTAACAAATAGCCAAAATATATCGAGGGTTGAGCGCAACTATAGTAACTCAAACATATTTTTGAAACCCTTGTTTAGGGGCAACTTGGACCCCTTTGTAAACAATGCAAATTTAGGTGCCATTGCTCATACGAGCAATGGCACCTAAATTTTCATTGTTTACAGAAAGAAATGTTGTAATGTTCATAACGCCTTCGTGGTGAGGAGATTAGGTTTGGGGAAAAACAACCATCTGACTTACGCCAGTCTTGCGCTCAACCCTCGATATGTTGCTTGAAGATATTATGCATAATTTCTTATTAACTCTTGAGCGAATGTTTCATGACATTTAAATTGTTATTATAATGAATTTTGTCGTTGTATCGAGTGTCGGTATAAAGAGGGTTGACTGTATTTGTTTTCATGTGATTTACTAGGGCTGTCTGTTATGCTAAATCATGACTATCATGATACTATTGCTGTCAGAGAAACCCTATCACAATACAATTACTTTAAGGGCCTAATATCATGGTGCATCATCATGGTCTAATCATCTCATAATTATACAGTATTTTAATGAATTTCGTTGATTTTATTAACAAAAAAAAAAAAACAAAAAAAAAAAACTACTTGTGAAGATACCTAACATTACTGTCCTCTCAAATATTAGCTTTGCCACTGTTTTGACAAACATTTTTGCAAAGCAGAAGTCCTTTTTCGTTATATATCCGTGATGTCTCAGCAAACTACCACAGCGACAAACCGAGCGAGTGTTATGCACGCCGTTATACATGCATGGTACATGTCGGGACTTATATCGCGCTCCGACCACATTGCGGTTTCAGGGTTATGGACCCGCAATACCGCGATATATTGGAGCTACACTGTATATATATATATATATATATATATATATATATATATATATATATATATATATATATATATATATATATATTATATATATATATATATATATATATATATATATATATATATATTATATATATATATATATATGTCTGGCATTACTAACAATGACCAATCCTAAACAAATGCATGAAATGTTATTATTTGTGTGTTCTAAGATGGCTGATGAGATCAATCTTGGCTCTAAACTGCCTGTTGCAGATAGCACAAGAGAGGTCTGAGGAAAAAAGCTCTGTTGATGATGCCTTAGCTCTGGCTCTCCGCTGCTCACGTTTCTGCTTGGCTTTGCTGATTCGTTTTGCTTTGTATTCGCCAGCACCCCATCTTATGAGGCCTCGCCACTTTGTTCGATCCTGTGTAATCTGTTCCACGACTCTGTTGGTATGTTGAAGTCTTTAAGGGAGGCTTTGAGGGTGTCCTTGTATCACTTCTCTGACTACCATGGGAGTGTTTTCCTATTTGTAATTCTACATAGAGGATTTTCTTTGGCAAACATGCATCAGGCATTCTAGTAACATGGCCTGTTCATCTTAACTGTGCCAGGTTCAGAAGAGTATGTACACTCTGCATCCCTGCCCTTTTCAGGGCTTCTGTGTCTGGAATCCTGTCTTGCCCCTTGATCTTTAGAAGTTTTCTAAGACAGCTTGTATGGAAGTGGTTCAGTCTTTTGGCATGCCGTTGGTAAACTGTCCAAGTTTCGCATGCATATAATTGTGTTGGCAGCACCATGGATCTGTATACTTTCAGCTTTCATACTTTCACAATAGCACTATCATGGCAATCACTACCATGATGCATCAACATATCGATGTATCGTTACACCCCAATGATTTACATGTAGTTCCCAGCATTTGAATGAAAGATTACAGGTGTATATTGAGAAGGTCTGGTTTGGATGTATTAATTGCCTCATTTTGATTATTTTTTTTGAGTTATAGCCCTGTTTGATATAAAAATGTAGTTTTTGTGACATTGGTTGCATATACTTGAATCTTTATTTGGAATTATATGCCCGTTTGAAAAATGGGACGTATTGTGTTACGGGGTATGGCTTCCGTCTGTCCGTAAACTTTTTCATTTCGGGCAAACTCCTCCTACAGTTTACATCCGATCAAGCTGAAGCTTGGTATATAGTTAGACCATGATGTGGAGCAGTGCATTGTTTCAGGGTTACAGTCCACCAAATGTTTGCAGAGTTATGCCCCTTTGAAAATTTCTGTAAACTTTTCATTTCCAGTTAACTCCTCCTACATTTTACATCCGATCAAGCGGAAACCATTTATAGTTAGACCATGATGTGGAGCAGCGCATATTATTCCGAGGTTACAGTCCACCAAATATTAGCAGAGTTATGCCCCTTTGAAAATTTCTGTAAACTTTTTGTTTCGGCTAACTCCTCCTACAGTTTACATCCTATCAAGCAGAAACTTGATTTTTAGTTAGACCATGATGTGGAGCAATGCATATTGTTTCAAGGTTACAGTCCACCAAATATTAGCAGAGTTATACCCCTTTGAAAATTTCTATAAGTTTTTTCGTTTCTGGCTAAATCCTCCTACAGTTTACATCCGATCAAGCTGAAACTTCATAAATAGTTACACGATGATGTGGAGCAGCGCATATTATTTCAAGGTTACAGTGCACCAAATATTGGCAGAGTTATGCCCCTTTGAAAATTTCTGGAAATTTTTCATTTCCGTCTAACTCCTCCTACAGTTTACATCCGATCAAGCTGAAACTTGATTTGTAGTTAGACCATGATGTGGAGCAGCACATATTATTTCAAGGTTATAGTCCACCAAATATTAACAGAGTTAAACCCCTTTGAAAATTTCTATTAATTTTTCATTTCCGGCTTAATCCTATAGTTTACATCCGATCAAGCTGAAACCTCATAAATAGTTACACGATGTTGTGGAGCAGCGCATATTATTTCGAGGTTACAATGCACCAAATATTTTCAGAGATATGCCCCTTTGAAGGTTTTTGTAAACTTTTCACAGCATATTGTTCAGAGGTAATAGTTTGCAAATTTTATTTTATAATAGGTATATTTTTTTGCAAATAACTATAGTTATGGCCATATGGGCAAGTTATTTATTTATATTTTTTTTTTTTTAACATCTTTTTTTTATTAGATTTGCAAGGAAATGTTGCCATTATTGAATCTTTATCAATACATTTATTTAATGATACAGAATTAAGAAGCTTGACTGATATCAAAACTTATAAACATAATTCTTTCTGGATTTTTTTTTTTTTTTTTTTGGTTGTTTATTTTTGTTTTGTTATTGTTTGGTCTGGTATTGAAGTATAGGAAAAACAAATCAACCAAAGGTTCATATGAGCTTATAATATAGCTATGCTTCTGTCTTGTGTCCTCCGTCCGAAAGCACTTCTCCCTATTTTCCCAGGAGGGAAAAGTCACTTCTCCCTTAATTTCTGGGCCAGCTTGGACCCTTAGGTTACACTTCACCAAATATCAGCAGAGCTATGCCCCAATGAAAATTTTTAATTTTTGTTTTTTTGTAATTCCACTTACAGTTTATATCCGGAGCACTGAATTATACAGGAGCCAGTTTATGTGCTTCATCTTATTACTTGTCACGGGCGTATAATGTCCAGCTTGGCCGAGCTCTTGTTGATGTAATGTAATGTTTATGGCTAAATGGAAATGCATTCAGTGGTTGGTTGTGAATTAATGAATTTATTTTGTATATAGCAAATTTACAACATGCAGACATACCAAATCTCGGTATTTCACCAGTAAATTGTTAGTTGATATGGATGTTCTGTAAAATAATTGCATATGAATGATACATTTTATTGTTTGGGTACACAAATGAAGTAAATCAGTCTTTGGATTTTCAGTCATCAAGGTTAACACTGCACTAGCAAAACTGACAGGAAAATTATCCATAAATAGAGCTGATAAAAGGTCTGTCACAAACTTTGTTTTTCTTCTGCCAACCCAAAAATCAACACTAAACAAATGAGTGAAACTACATATTTGACTAAACCATAAATTTTAAACATAAATTTTAACACCCCTTTGAAAATCTGTTTTCAAACATATAGATATTGGAAGTAATACATGTGTTCTTTATTAGTCAATCAGTAGTACATTTGTATTTTCTATGAGTTACCTGGCCGATGTCATGCTGCTCAGTTATCTGTGATTTGATTGGTGGAAACAAACCAAGACAACTAACAGATGCTTGCATAAGCATATGTACAGCAAAAGCAAAGGTTTATCTAGACAAACAAAATGGCGATATTGTTGTCGCAACAAATATTTGGTAGATATTGGACTTACTGCGTAAATGGAAAATTGTACTCGGTAGATATTGGACTCATTGCATAAAGAGGAAATTATCTGCGTGAATTGCACTCATTTAAATCAAATGGCATAAGTATCTGTCATTCCTGTTTGCATAAAGTAAGAAAATACGCAGCTTAAGTGGGCCTCTGAGTCTGATAAGCATTCTAAAGGTTAAGTCATTACCTAATAGGAGAGGAGTTGTAAAGCTGAGCCCAGATGTTCAAAGCATCATTAGCTTGACAAGCTTGTTAATGACAAACTCGTTAGCTGTTGTAGCTAAGGTATTTTCAAATACATTGATATTTTGCTGCAAAAGCTACTCACATTTTATCAGCAAAAAATATTAATATATTTGCCATATTTCAAGAAAAAAATTTTAATGTCACATTAGCTAATGACTTTGTTAAGTTTTGAGCAATTGAGCCCAGGAGTATTTGATGCGATTCTGGGATAATTTTCTCCATAAAAGCATGTGTTAGTTAGAGCAAATATTTTTCCTTACACTCATGCATAATGTGCTAAATAACACCATATCTGCATGCAGAATGGCTGATTCTTCACTGTTACCCTTTTCAGACCTGTAGACTGAAACAGATACTTGTACAAACAGTTGCAAACAGTGTAGGTTCTGATGAGATGGCTTTCAATGAGTCATTTCATCTACATCTAGACTGTTTGCAATTCTGCTTTTGATTTTTGACTGACACCCCTGTTTGCAACAGTAGACCTGTTCAAACCCAGAAATGGAAAGGTGAAAAGGTTTAGATGTGATAAGAAGATGATTGTGTTGTTGATTTTTTGTTTATTTATTTATTCATTTTTATACCCCTCCACACGATAGTGGTGGGGTGTTATGGTTTCACGTTGGACGTCCATGTGTCTGTCCATATGTCAGTCATCCTCTATCTGTCTGTCTGTCCGTCCATCTGTCTGTCTGTTGTTTTGTTTCTGGATGATAACTTGAGTAAACATCTATGGATTTTCACTAAACTTGGTTTGTACATTGATAATATGGAGATCTGGTTTGGGATTGCTAATGGACAAATTTCTTCAAACTTTTACAGAGTTATCTGCCCGCAACACAATAATGTCAGGGTATTATAGTTTAAATATTTTTATTTTTTCTAAGGGTGCTGTGCATATACATATATGTTGTGGAATGCTTATAAGTCGTTATTTATGAACTAAACTCTAGCTATGGTGGTGCTTTTATTTTTCAACCAAAAAGTGTTGATATTGTCATATCTTTTCATGAAAATATATGTTATGAGTACTTATAAGAAGCCCCTCAGTGACGTGCTTATCTTGAGTACTCACAGCACTTCTAATAAGTGGAGAAAAAAGAAAAAAAAATCTTATCTGGATACCCCTCTTATCTAGAAATTGGCCATGCCATACAAAAATGTGTCTTCGGGCGTATGTGAACAGGGATAGCCCAGATTTGTTAGTGCATCCATGCAGTCTGATCAGGACCTTCACTGCCAGCTTATAGAATTATTAGGTATTGTAGTGTATAATAACCCTTGTCCTGCTGAACCTGGATATACCCTGCCTTTTGCAAACAGTGTAGATCCAGATCAGTTGGCTTCTAAAGAAGCCAACTGATCTGGATCTGTACTGTTTGTCATTAAGTATGTGAATTTATTCCTACAATCCGGATCAAGTAATCTGATTGACTGAAAATTAGAAGTGGGCATGGCATCTTAATTTATCAAGCATGACAAGGGTTAAATATAGCCAAGTCCTTGCTTAGAGTATACATTGTATATCTCTCCTGATTGAGCTGGGTCTTCACATTTTGCATTTACTCTGAAGACATATTTTCTTACGTTGCCCCTCAGCTAAGAATTAAAGAGAATAATGTTGCCATTAGGATCATGGACAGCTGACAGTGTAAGTCTGCTGAGCCGGTAGTTGTACGAGGGTATTGACAGAGAGCTTCTTTATTACACGGCATATACTTCTGCTGATAGGCTTCTTTCACTGCATCGTAGGCGCAGAGTGTTTGTCCGCATTTCGGAATTACCGTGTCCTTTTCATTCACCAGCAGTTTTACTGCGTATTTATTTTCTGAAGAGTTTTCACCTGGACAAGCATATAATACAAAAGCAAGGTTGGCTGCCATAGGTGAGATATGGCTAGATTTGAACTTCCTGTTTGTCATTTCTGCCATGTTGGTTGCTAGGAGAGGGCTGCCATCTTTGAAGAGTTCCAGGGCTGTGAACAGTGGAACGATACTTTCAGAATGTCCGAACTTGAAATGCCCCTTTTGGTACCTGGAAGGAGAAGAAGTAACCATATTTAGAATAAGATTACCAGTTATCATTACTCATAGCTCTAGATAAGGCACTTTTTACAACCAAAAAATATTGATATTTTCTTATTTTTCCACATAAACATGTTGTGGGTACTCATTAGGGGTCATGTCGAGCGTGGTCAGTTTACCTAACCACATGTTTACTGGGCAGGCTTAGTCCTCTAAGCGGTTATTCAGTATTGTGCACATTCTTTCACCAGAAACTGACAACTGCCCTTCTTGAATCAGTGGAAGGCAGAGAATGACCATCTATTTTTTACTTCTTCTTCTGAAAGGAAGGTCAATTGACCTGATTCTTGGTAAGAAGCATCGGGGTGACTTGTAGATAAAAAGTAGCTAAAATTGTTCCGATGGGAAATCCAAGATGGCCGTCATTGCTGCCATTTTGAAAATCTATTTTTTGCTTCTTCTCCTGAAACAAAAGGCTGATTATCTTGAAACTTGATAGGAAACATCCGGGTAACTAGTAGATCAAAATGGCTAAAATTATTCTGATCAGAAATCCAAGATGGCTACCATGGCTGCCATCTTGAAAATCTATTTTTGCTTCTTCTCTTGAACTGCAAGGTCAATTGACTCCAAACTTGATAGGAAGCATCAGGATGACTAGACAAAAAAGAGCTAAAATCACTCTTATCAGATATCCAAGATAGCTGCCATGGCAGCTATCTTGGAAATGTCTTTTGCACCTCCTCTCCTGAACGATAAGGCCATATTATCTTGTAATCAGGTAAGCGATACAGGGCCATCTTGGCCCTCTTGTTGTTGATAAAAGCCCCTTATCTGGAGCTATGTAGATGCAGAAGTTTATTCTGTCTCTTAATTTCTGAAAAAAAAAGAAGCACATTAAACCTTTCCAGAAGACACTCAGACTCAGTCCCACAGTGAAGCCTTGTATAATGTATATTGGTATTCTAAAGCAGAATGTTTTTGAGCACTGTAATATTTCAAGAGATAGACAAACAGTAGCTCCAGATGAAGAACTTTTTCTTCTGGATATTTTTCTTATTTTTCATGAAAACAGAGTTGTGGGTACTCATTAGAAGCATCTCACTGAGGTGCTTCTAATGAGTACCCACAACCTGTTTTCTTAGAGAAATAAGAAAGCTATTTTTCAGATACCCCCTCTTATCTTGAGCTATGCAAACCCAATTTTTTGTAGCAATCTCATACAGAAAAGATTTTAACAAAGCTAGTAAAATGGGTCTGTTCTGGTTTCTTCTGGTAATGAAGTCTGTTTGTATCTGTTCTGGTAAATTTCTACACACAGCCCTTTCAGTAGCTTAGAAGTTAAACCTTGCCCTACTGAATAAATTAAGATGCCAAGCCCACTTCTGATTTTCAGCCAATCAGATTACTTGATCTAGGTTGTTAATACAAATTTACATGCATAATGACAATCAGTGCAGATCCAGATCAATTGATTTCTTCAGAAGCCAACTGTGATTGATCTGCACTGTTTGCAAAGGCGGAGCATATCCGGGTTCAGCAGGACTAGGGTTAAGCTTGAAGAAAATCTTCTTGGCTCTTTCAGCTTAGTATTCAGCTTAGTATGAGAAAAGACCATTCTCTTGGTCATGAGACCAGGTTTTAATGGCTGTGTGATTTTCATCTCAGAAGAAATGAAAGAATCAGTTCCTCAAAAAATATTTTGTGTCTTTTAAAACAGACAACTTGAAAACATTAACTCTGTGAAAACAAGTTTTCTTAATTCATTTTGAACTGGGTATGCTTTCAAGCATTACTTATGCACCACTAGTCCTTTACATATGTGATCCGTAAAGTTAACTGGGCAAGAAAACTATTTATCCTATCAGTATATCAATTCAGATGGTTATTTGATTGATGTGTGAACATCCAATTAGTCAGTAAGGGGGTTGGGGTCTTTAATGCTTAGCCTGCTGGATAAAAATTTCAGCAGACAATAGTTTGAAATATTTTTCTTATTAGTCCCAGAAAATAAGATTTGACATTTATGCGCATTGTCTCTTTAGGAGACAATTTGCAAGAAGTGTCTAATTCTGTTTTCTGGGAAAAATAAGAAAAAATGTCATCAGTGTCATCTGCTGAATTTGTCTGTAGTGTATTGTGCTAACAACCTTGTGAAGGTAAATTTGAATTCTGCTTGATTGGAATTAAGGCTATTCTTGCCATTAATTAGCTTCAACCCTTGTCATGCTGGATAAATTAAGATGCCACACCCTTCTTATTTTCAGTCAGTCAGATTACTTGATCCAAGTTGTTCATACAACTTCAAATACTTAATGACAAAAAGTGCAGATCCAGATTAGTTGGCTTCTTCAGCAGCCAACTGATGTGGATCTAAATTGTTTGCAAAGACAGGGTATATCTGTTCAGCAGGACAAGGGTTGATCTTTATCACTCTCTGGCAGTGTCAAAGGTAGGTCACCATGACCTATATTTTGGCCCTGACCTACTTCTGCCCTGTACTGTGTAATCTGTGCTAACAAAATTTGATCTGTGGATACTTACTGTGTGTCAAATGCCATAAAACAGGTCATCATGACTAGTAGATATATGCCCAAATTTGGTTATGTTTCATCCTGTTGGGGACTGGATTGCCCTATAGTACTTTGCTTTGTTTATTAGAGGAAATTGACTTTGGTTTGTGCTAAAATATTGGTCATATGAAACTCAGATTGACTGCTTGGTTAAGATTCTTTGAAGTACTTAACCCTTATCATGCTGAATAAATTAAGATGCCACTCCCACTTCCAATTTTCAGCCAATCAGATTACTTGATCCAGATGGTTGATATAAATTCACATACTTAATGGCAAACAGTGCAGATCCAGATCAATTGGCTTCACCAGAACCCAACTGATCTAAATCTACACTGTTTGCAAAGGCAGGGTGTATTTGGATTCAGCAGGACAAGGGTTAAACTGTAATTATGTTTTATAGACAGAACCAGAAAATATTGATAAAATTTTCATCAGAAACATGTTTTTTGTTTTTGAGCTGTGCATGAAATATTATCTATCCATATATACCAGGATCTGCGGCCGGCCTCGGTGGCTCAGTTGGATGCGTCGTCCGACTGGAGACCAGGAGGTCGCGGGTTCAACCCCCGCTGAGGTCGGCAACATTCTTTCGTGGAGATTGATCATGAAATATTTTCTACGGTCATTCTCTCCCTTCTGCTGATTCAAGAAGGGCGGTTGTCAGTTTCTGGCGAAAGAATGTGCACAATACTGGTGAACCGTTTAGAGGACTAAGTCTGCCCAGTAAACATGTGGTTAGATAAACTGACCTCGCTCGACATGACCCCATTGGGTTGACTGGGCCTTGAAACCTCAACACAAAACAAAAACCAGCATCTGCAAATAGGAAGAGATTTAGTTTTGTTAGTTTGCACACACATACAGAGGACTTCTTAAGGAGGAGTATTAAATACAGTTGACTCTCAATATCTCGACCCCTCTTATCTCGACCCTATCACTTATGTCGAACTGATTTCTAAGTCCCGATTATTTTCCCTATTTATTTATTGTATTTCAGCTTCGCGTATGTCGAACTACTTTTATGTCGACACTTCGGCTATCTCGTCCATCATTTTCAGTCCCTGAATATATTTTTCACAGTTTTTACTACTGCGTATCTCGAACTCGGACCATCATAACGAAGGAAAAAAATGTAAGATGCGGCGCCGCCGGTCTCTCAGTTAATGAAAATCATAATAGGCCATTGATAAATAACTCAATATTTTAATTTTCCCCTTTGTCCAGGTAATTACAAACAACACAAACAATGTCTAAAATCTGTAATTATGAAATCACGTGCGTGTCGAGTCGGGTTTGACATGCGGTGCTCAACACCGTCTCGTGTCATTGATTTGTAAGATAAAAAGCGGCCCAGAATAGTATTATGGAAGATTAATCAACGAAGTTTCTTTAATTTATTGTTCAGATATTCTCTTCACTATTGAGTACTGTCCGTCTGAATGATATAGCGTCTTCAAGAAAAGTCAGTACGTGACAGGTTCCGACTCAGATCAGCCTGTATTGATCAGGCTAGCTAAGTCTCAGTCTTCGCTTGTTACTCTTTGGTCAGGCGGTGCTCTTTGGTAAGCCCAGATAAGGCTCATGCGTATAATGGAAAATTCGTGGGCGTGCAGGCTGATCCGAGTCTTTGATAGTCGCACAGTCTCAAGTTCTAATAGGAGTTGTCGTGCACGGCCTCAAATAGACAAATCACACGTGGGTACCAATGTTAACCCTTCCGACCCTATAGACTGGTACGGATACCCGCACAAACAGTGTAGGTCCAGATGAGACGGTTCATAACAAGCTTTCTCTGCAGGATCTACAGTTTGCCGCTCTGAGATGGTTCATGCCAGGGGAGATAATCCAAACTAGCTTACATTGTAAGCGTTTTATGCAAAAGCGGAAACCAGTCAACTCTTTATCGAGTCGTCTGTGCGAAGGGAGCTAATCCAAACCAGTTCATAACGTATAGCTAACACAACCCGAAAACCAGTAATTTATTTATAGCTCATATGGAAATCCAAATTTGCAGGAGTATTAAAAGACAACAAGAGACGTTTGAAATTTATTATTATTAATATTTATTGATGATATTATTTCAAGAAAACCATTGCATCTCCTAAAACAAACAGTAACAATACAAACTGAAGTATGCCTGAATTATTTAAATTGCCATATACATGTGCCTTCCAAGCACGTTTTGGCGAACAGAGAGGCGAACAGATGTCATACCTATGACGTCACAATTTGGTTGTCTCGAACTACTTATAACTCGAATATTTTTATCAGGTCCCGTGAAGTTCGAGATAACGAGAGTCGACTGTATGATGATATTTCTGAGAAAATTTTCTCTATTTCTCCATAAAAAAACACATTGTTGGTACTCATTAGAAGGGTCTCAATGAGGCACTTGAGTACCCACAACATATGTTTTTATGAAGACATAAAAAAAAATGTCCCAGAATTATTAGGACAAGTCCGCTGATATATCATAGCAGACTGGGTACCCAGCAGAAATACAAGGCATTTTAAATAACAACACATTTCCATGTAGACCAACAAACAAGAAAAAACATTTTAGCTGCAACCTCAGAAAATGTACCTTTGGACATGTACATCCAGCAAAGATTCAGATCATCCAGCACATTCATATGCTGTGATCAGAATCTTCACTATGGCAAATGTCCTCAAATTTCGAACACTTTATTCCTTGTTTTTTTGCTGAAATTTTGCTTTTTGTACAATTGTTTCTTGAAAATGCTTAGTGGTGTGGCAAACAGTGTAGACCCTAATCAGACTGCTCCTTCAGGGTCTGCACTGTTTGCATATCACTTTAATGAGAAATTTTGGTGTTCGAAATTTTAGGATATTTACAGTAGGTCCATTTAGGATAGTCATGGATGAAAAAGTTTCTTCATGCAGACAAGGAAGACTCTAATCAGACTTCACAGAAGCACAAGCTGATTTGAGTCTTTCTTGGTGAAACATGTCAGAAGTTACCTTTTTCTCATGTTGCGGCTAATTTTTATACCCTGCCACAGGATAGTGGAGGGGTATTATGGTATTATGTTGGTTGTCTGTGTGTCTGTGTGTCTGTCCATCAATCGGCCTGTTTTACATCCATCTGTCCATATTTTCTTTTCTGGACAATAACTTGAGTAAATGTCAATGGATTTTCACCAAACTTGGTGAGTGCATTGATAATTTAGAGATCTAGTTTGTGATTGCTAATGAGCAAATTTCATCCATTTTAGACAGAGTTATCTGCCCGCGACACATCCATATTTTCATTTACGGACGATAACTTTAGTAAATATCAATGGATTCTCAACAAACTTGGTATGTGCATTGATATTGTGGAGATCTGGAATGGGATTGCTCATGGGCAAATTTCAACAACTTTTCACAGAGTTATCTGACCATGACATGTCTGTATTTTCATTACCTTATGATAACTTTTGTAAATATCAATAGACTTTCACCAAACTTGGTATGTGCTTTGATATTGTCGAACTATGGTTTGGGATTGCTAATGGGCAAATTTCATCAATTTTTGACAGAGTTATCTGCCTGCAACCTATCTGTAGTTTAGTTTCAGGACAATAACTTGAGTAAATCTAAATGGATTTTCACCAAATTTGATATGTGCATTGATATTGTGGAGATCTGTGATGGGATTGATCATTGGCAAATTTCAACAATTTTTGACAAGAGTTATCTACCTGCAACATGAAAATGGCAAGATATTATTGTTTCACCTTTTTATTCTGATTATATTTCTTATCTCCATATCTCCATACTCACATTTCTGTGTCATTTGAGTTGTAGTAGGTGATGGCCTCATCCATAGATTCAAACATATGTTGTAACATTGTACATGTCAAGGGACCACTGATATTATTGCCATATGACTTCTCATAGTAATTCTGTAATTAAACAGATTAAAATGAACTTTAACTTGATAGGACATAAATAACATCAGAGACCATTAAGCATAGCTCTAGATAATTCTCTTGTTATAGCCCTGCTTTGAAAAATGGATTTGCCATGTCCTTCCATGATTCCGGTATCCCATAACTCAGTGACTGCAAAGTTTGCTTAATAACTTTTATGTTTATGGTCCTACTTCAATGAAACTTATACTACATTTGGTCTCTAAGGTAAGTAAGGTGTAATCACAGAATAGTGGCCAAGGGCCGATAAGTCTTTGAGTTATGTCCCTTTGTAGGTTTTATAAATTTAAAATGCATTTCGCTTAATAACTTTTATGTTGTGGTCCTACTTCAATGAACCTTACACCACACTTGGTCTCTTAGGTAAGGAAGTTGTAGTGGCAGAATAGAGGCCAAGGGCCCATAACTCTTGGAGTTTTCCTTGATAGGTTTTCCAATTTTGCCATTCTTGAAAATTTTCATAACAGATTTCTCAGGAACTATGAAAGCTAGACAGCTGAAAGTTTGTATAAACATGGACAATAAATGGATGTATTGTGTATACTGGAATAGGGGCCAAGGTTTCATAACTCTTGGAGTTATGTCCCTTGGTAGGTGTTAAAAAACTTTAAATGCATTTCACTCTATAACTTTTATGTTTATGGTCCTACTTCAATGAAACTTATACCACACTTTGGGGCTTTGAAAAAGTGGTAGATGCATGGACAGTGGGTTGATGTATTATGTATTCAGGAATCAGGGCCAAGGGCCCATAACTTGTGGACTAAAATCCCTTCATAGGTTTTATGATGCCATGTTACCATGTCCTATAGTGGTGTTATCTGGTAAGGATGAATTTAAAATATTTCAATACTAAATATATTTCTCCTCTGATAGAGCTGCAGTGGGGCTATAGTCAGATCCTCTGACAGCTCTAGTTTCAACTGAAGAGTACTGTTTTTTTCTGATTAATCCATGGAAACATATTGTAAGGAGGAGAACCACTGAGGCACTTCTTATGAATAACCACAACATATGTTTTTTGTGGAGAAACAAGAAGAACATTTTGTGGACACCAGCTTTTTATCATGGGTTATGCATTTAGATTTTTTTAGCTCAATTAAGCCTAAGCTTCAGGATGAGTTATTGTGATCACTTGCCCCTGCCATCCATCAGTCCATCATCCACACATTTGAAGGACTTCTCTGAAACCAATGGGCCAATTTTCTTCAAAGTTCATGTGGAGCCTTCTGTTAAAAGGGGATTGAAAATTTGTACATATGGTCACGGTTTGTTAATTAAGTTGGCCACCATGCCCATATATGGTAAAAACACTTAAAAATCTTCTTCTCCAGAACCAAGGAAGCTTTGGGGCTGACAATCTTGGTATACAGCTTCAGTACCCTATTGTTTTCAAATAATGACCCTAGGCTGATGGGTCATTATGTCAAATTTGCATCCCTATGCATTTGTATGGGGAAAATATTGAAAAATCATTTTCTGACTAATGGCTGACATTTACAATGTACGATTAAAGTAGTAAAAATTTTTTGTTACAATCAAAATTTTATTTCCCAGGAGTTAGCCGCCCTTGTTCCAGGGCTATATACCTGCATAAAATCATAAAATCATCTTTAATTTTCTCTGAAATCGCTTGACCAATTTTCACCAGATTCCACATGGGGCCTTCTTTTGAAGGGATATTGACAATGTTGCCCATATATGATAAAAAAAAACTGCTTAAAAATCTTCTCAAGAACCAAGAATGCTTTGAGGCTGAATCTTCATGTGTAGCACCAGGGACTCAAGGTCTATCAAGTTTGTTCAGATGATGATCCTAGGATGACGTTTCTTCCTTTTATGGCAAGCTCAATTTAGAGTCCCAATACAAAATGTTGAAAACTCATTTTCTCAAAATGTACTAAAGACTTTAATATGGCCCAGTTTTACAGTGTATGAGTGAAGTAGTAAACCAGGGCCCAGTTGTTCAAAGCGTCGTTAGCTTAACGAGCTCGTTAAGGGTCATTTCGTTAACTATTTTAGCGGATTCAGAATACAATATTCTGATATTTTTTGCTGAAAAAATGTGAGTAGCTTTTGCAGTGCAAAAGCTACTCACATTTTTTCAGCAAAAAATTTCAGCATATTCGCGTATCACTCGATTTAAATTTTAACGAATCGTTAACTAACGATGTCGTTAGCTTTGAACAACTGGGCCCTGTTTAATTGCAATCAAAATTTTGTTCCCTGGGGTTTATCTGCCCATGCTCTTGGGCTATATTCTTGTATATAATTGTGTAATCTTTCAATGTTTTCCTCTCTGAAACCGCTTGACCAATTTTCACCAGATTTCACATGGTGCCTTCTGTCAAGGGATGTTATGAATTTGTCCAAGTGGTTGCAGTACTGAACAAGATGGCCATCATGTCAATTTATGGTAAAAACACTTCAAAATCTTCTTCCCCAGAACTAAGAAAGCTTTGAGGCTGAATCTTGGTATAAGGCATAAGGGGTGTAAGGTCAACTAAGTTTGTTCAAATGATGATCCTAGGATGACCTTTGATCTTTTTACGACTCTGTCAAATTTCTGTCTTGTTGAAATGTTGCATGACATCTGCACTTATACAATGGCTGTTTATACTCAGGTGCGTTTATCATGGCCCAGGGGCCTCTTGTTCTTTAGTAAAATAAGGACTGAACTTGTATATGCATGTCCCTTCAGAAACTGTTTGCATGAAATGTAAAACCCTATCTTCTGGAAAAATAAGAAAAATGCATATATAAAGTTTAACTACTTGGATATTTTGTTACTAGTTGCAGAAGTTCCTGTTTTTTTACCCCCTCTTGGTGTATTTATCCTAAATATTAGGCTAGAAATACCTCAGCAGACTGCAGACCCAGATCAAACTCCCTCTGAAGTAGACATTTGATCTGGGCTGGACAGTTTACCATCCAGCTAGCTTGCCAGGTAGTCAGATGGACTTGTTCAAATTTTAGGACAAGTATGGTAAGTGTTAAAGCAGAGCTGGATGCAGAATTCCAGGAAATGGGGGTGGGATGGAGGGGGATGCAGGGTGATTTGGAAACTTTTAGGCAAAAATTACACAACTGTCTCAAAGTTTTGAAAATTTTCCATGAAAACAAAATATTTCTACCTTGGCAGGGAGTTCGATTGACCCCTTTGAACCCCCTATGGATTGGCTCCTTTAAGGTGTCTGAATATATAAAGTACCATATTTACCCTGAATTTTGGACAGGTCAGCAAACTGTGTAGACCCAAATCAGACCCCACAGAATCTGGCATCTAATCAAGGTGATTACTGTTAGCCACTTATCCAGCTATTTTTAGCCCCGCTTTGAAAAAGTGGGGCTATACTGGATTTGCCATGTCCTTCCGTGAATCTATGACTCCGTCATTCCATGATTTTGTGACTGCTTAATAACATTTATGTTTGTGGTCCTACTTCAATGAAACTTAAAGTACACTTGGTCTCTAACATAAGTAAGGCGTAGTTGCAGAATAGTGGCCAATGGCCCATAACTCTTGGAGATGTCCCTTGATAGGTTTTCAAATTTTATCATTCTTGAAAATTTGAACAGATTTCTCAGGAACTATGAAAGCTAGAAAGCTGAAAGTTCGTATAAACATGGACAATGACTGGATGTATCGTGTATACCCCGAATAGAGGCCAAGGGTCTATAACTCTTGGAGTTATGTCCCTTGGTAGGTTTTCAAAAAATTAAAAAGCATTTTGCTCTATAACTTTTATGTTTATGGTCCTACTTCAATGAAACTTATACCACACTTCAGAGCTTTAAAAAAGTGGTGCATGCATGGACATTGGGTTAATGTATCTTGTGTTCAGGAATCAGCACCAAGGGCCCATAACTCATGGATTAAAATCCCTTGATAGGTTTTACAATACCATGTTACAATGTCCTATATAGGTGTTATCTGGTAAGAATGAATTCAAAATATTTCAATACTATATGAATTTCTCCTCTGATAGGGCTGCAGCTGGGCTATAGTAAGATCCTCTGACTGCTCTAGTTAACCCTAGTCTTGCTGAACCTGGATTTGACCTGTCTTTGCAAACATGTAGATCCAGATCTGGATCTGCACTGGTTGTCATTAATTATATGAATTTATATTAATAATCAGAATCAGGTAATCTGATCGGCTGAAAATTGGAAGTTGGAGTGGCATCTTAACCCTTGTCATGCTGAATAAATTAAGATGTGACGTCCATTTCTAATTTTCAGCCAATCAGATTACCTGATCCAGATTGTTGATTTACTTTTAAATCCCGAATGTCAAACAGTGCAGATTCAGATCTGTTGACTTCTTCAGAAGCCAGCTGATCTGGATCTACACTCTTTGCGAAGACAGGGTATATCCGGGTTCAGCAGGACAAGGGTTAATTTATTCAGCATGACAAGGGCATCAACAGGTAGTAAAAGGGAGCTGTTCAGATGTTAGGACAAGTATTGTAAGGAGTTAACCCTTGTCCTACTGAACCCGGATATACCCTGCCTTTGAAAACAGTGTTGATCCAGATCAGTAAGCTTCTTCAGAAGCCAACTGATCTGGATCTACACTGTTTGCCATTAAGTATGTGAATTTATAGCAACAATCCAGATCAAGTAATCTGATTGGCTGTAAATTAGAAGTGGGCATGGCAGCTTAATTTATTCAGCAGGACAAGGGTTAAGATATCTCAGTATTATGTACTCAGTATATGATCTTTTTTGTCATCGCTATTTCTGTCTGATAAAGTAGGATGAATATATTAATATTCATGACATACCTGATAGTTTTATATTTCTATGTTCATGTTTGCCTTCAGTTAATCTGCTTACAAACTATTTGCATATTACGGTATTTACCTAATATATTCTAACAGACAGGCCTGACTAGACAGTAGACTGAGATTAGATGCCACATTATGTTTGCCACTTATCTGGCACTTCTTAGACTCATTAACTTGTAGTAAAAGTTTGTTTTTTTTTCTTCAAATTTTAGGACAAATATGGTGAGGAGTTAAGGTGTCCCAATATTTAGGATAAACAGGGTATCAGAGGACTTGTTAAGAAAAAGTGTTTGATGATTATTCTGGGATGACTTTTTCTTAATTCTCAGTAAAAACATATGTTGTGGGTACTCGTCAGAAGCGCCTCCATGAGGCGCTTCTGATGAGTACCCACAACATATATTTTTATGGAGAACTGGAGCAAATTGTCCTGAATTTTTATCAATTTTATCAAATACTCCTCCTTAACAAATCCTCTGATGATATCTGCCATTAGAAGGGTGTCTTAATGCATATGCATTGACTAAGGATAAGATAAGGTGTTATTTAAAAGAACCTTTTGTTAGTTTTGCATTGGGCCTAAGATGATTCAAAGCTCCAGACAAAAATTTTTCCATGAAAACGTATGTTGTGGTATTTATAGAAGTGCCTGAATTTCTTATTTCTCCATGAAAACATATGTTATGCTATTCATATAAGTGCCTGAGTTCCTTATTTCTCCATGAAAACATGTGTTGTGGTATTCATAGACGTGGGAGGGTTTCTTATTTCTCCATGAAAGCATATGTTGTGGTATTCATAGAAGTGTCTGAGTTCCTTATTTCTCCATGAAAACATATGTTATGCTATTCATAGAAGTGTCTGAGTTCCTTATTTCTCCATGAAAACATATGTTATGCTATTCATAGAAGTGTCTGAGTTTCTTATTTCTCCATGAAAACATGTGTTGTGGTTACTCATAGAAGTGCCTGAGTTTCTTATTTCTCCATGAAAACATGTTATGCTATTCATAGAAGTGCCAGAGTTTCTTATTTCTCCATGAAAACATATGTTGTGGTTACTCATAGAAGTGTCTGAGTTTCTTATTTCTCCATGAAAACATATGTTATGCTATTCATAGAAGTGCCAGAGTTTCTTATTTCTCCATGAAAACATATGTTGTGGTTACTCATAGAAGTGCCTGAGTTTCTTATTTCTCCAAGAAAACATATGTTATGCTATTCATAGAAGTGCCAGAGTTTCTTATTTCTCCATGAAAACATATGTTATGGTTACTCATAGAAGTGCCAGATTTTCTTATTTCTCCATGAAAGCATATGTTGTGGTTACTCATAGAAGTGCCTGAGTTTCTTACCGGTATTTCTCCATGAAAACATATGGTATTCATAGAAGTGCTTGAGTTTCTTATTTCTCCATGAAAACATATGTTGTGGTATTCATAGAAGTGCCAGAGTTTCTTATTTCTCCATGAAAACATATATGTTGTGGCATTCATAGAAGTGACTGAGTTTCTTATTTCTCCATGAAAACATATGTTGTGGTTACTCATAGAAGTGCCTGAGTTTCTTATTTCTCCATGAAAACGTATGTTGTGGTATTCATAGAAGTGGCTAAGTTTCTTATTTCTCCATGAAAACATATGTTGTGGTATTCATAGAAGTGGCTAAGTTTCTTATTTCTCCATGAAAACGTATGTTGTGGTATTCATAGAAGTGGCTAAGTTTCTTATTTCTCCATGAAAACATATGTTGTGGTATTCATAGAAGTGGCTATGTTTCTTATTTCTCCATGAAAATATATGTTGTGGTATTCATAGAAGTGGCTATGTTTCTTATTTCTCCATGAAAACATATGTTGTGGTATTCATAGAAGTGGCTAAGTTTCTTATTTCTCCATGAAAACATTTGATGTGGTATTCATAGAAGTTCCTGGATCTTTTAAATTTCTCCATGAAAATGTATGTTGTAGTACTCATTAGAAGCACCTCATCGAGGCCCTTGTAATGAATACCCACAGCATATGTTTTTTTTTTGAGAAATGAGAAAAATATCTGTTGGAAACAGCAGCTTATCTGGAGCTATGGGTATGTTTGGTGTTAACACTTAGCACTGTGGGTAAAATTTTCAGCAGACGACATTTTGAAATATTTGTCTGATTTTTCTCAGACAACAGGATATGACATTTCATGCAAATTGTCTCCTGATTCAAGAGGGGCAGTTGTCAGTTACTGGCAAAACTATGTGCACAAGTACTGGTTTATCCTTTTAGATGACGAAGCATACTCAGGAAAAGTGTGAATAGGTTAACTGACTGGCTTGATATGACCTTATCAGTGTTGACTGAGTCGTAAAACAGTTCGATTATTTGCGTAAATCAGATCGGAAATAAGTCATGTGGACTGATCACATGAACGATCATCTGTTGGTGGAAAACTATGACAGTTGTTAGCTCTTTTTCTGTCAGTCCAGCTCGAATTTGCCCAGCTCAGTATGTTCCTAATAGGTTGACCGGGTCGTAAAACAACTCCATCAAAGCTGGAATTCGCTGTTGCTTACAAACATTTTCATTCCTCCATGGTATAGTCGAACTTTGATGGCTCAAACCTCTTTGGGACCATGAAAATTTGTTCGAGACAGCGGTAGTTCGAGCCTTGGAAGGTTACTATTAGTGCCACACCAGGAGGCACAATGGAGATAATTGTGGGATATCTTTTCGGTTTTCTATATTTTAAATGTATGTTGTGTGTACTCATTTGAATTGCCTCTATGAGGCAATTCTAATGAGTACACGCAACATACATTTACAAGATAAAAGAAGAAAATCTCCCTAAATTATCCGTATATCGTATTTGGAGGAAATCCCTGCTGACTCAAGAACATGTTCCACTCATCCATGGTAAACAAGCCATCGGGGTTGGAGCCACTGACGTTCTACTGTATATGGTGGAAATGCAGGTCATCACTACTGTTTGCATATGTTTTGCAGCCTTTAGATGAAGAGGGCATTTTACATCACGTACACAGGCCTATATAATTTTGACCCCCTTAAAACCCACTTTTATATAGCAAAACTGGGGTTTACTGGGGTATACATTATTTTTTCTTATTTCTGCTCAAAACCATAGATTGTGGGTACTTGTTAGAACTGCCTCACCCACAATCTATGTTTTGAGCAGAAATATGAAAAATATCAGAGATTTTATCTGAAAATTTTCAGTTTTTGGAGGTAAAATTTTCTATATATTTGAATAGGCGTGTTTTCATAATGATCAGTTTAAATTTCTGTTGTATTGATGGTTCACAGGTGCTGACAGCTTAATTTTAATTTTTGGTTGTATTTCTACCTTTTCGGTTTTGGAAAATTTGCATTTTTTCGTAGTGAAATGGGCTATTTGGGGGGGTAACTTCCTGTTGGCATTAGTGGTGATCTAGGCAAAAACTGCCAGAATAAAACTCTTGCCAATATTAAATTTTCGATGAATGTATAATAATAGTGTGGCAAACATCTGAAAGTATGAAATAAATCAAAATTAAAATGTGCAAACAAGCCCTACCCCTCAAACTGCCAAATTCGATGCCAAAGGTATTAAGTGTTTTACAATATCTTACCTCAAGGTCTGCTCTGTATTCCATTATCTTCCTGTCATTGTCATTAAGAAAGTTGCACCAGTCATCTCGATTGAATGAGTACCTCTCAAAGGCACACATTAAATACATCAATTCTATTTCACCTACAATGAAAAATTGATGCTTAGCTTGTTTGGTAAAAATTTCAGTAGACAAGGTTTTAACCCTTAACCCTTAAAGCGCCAATCACAACAATTGTCGTCTGCTTTGTCTTCTGCCGGTTACTTTAAAAGTCATTGTTGCAAACAGTGTGGACCCAGATCAGACTGCCCCTTTAGGAGCAGTCTGAACTGGGTCCACACTGTTTGCCTATATGCAAAATGTAAGTTTGAAAAGTTTGCAAGAAGATCCAGCAGACAACATAAGCAGACGACATTTTCAGATGCAGATTTTCTTGGCGCTTTAAGGGTTAAGATGCCAAGAAAAGCTACATCTGAAAATGTCATCTGTTTATTTGTCTGCTGCATCTTCTTGCAAACTTTTCAAACATACTTTTTGCATATAGGCAAACAGTATGGACCCAGATCAGATTGTTCCTAGAGGAGCAGTCTGATCTGGGTCCACACTGTTTGCAACAATGACTTTTAAAGTAACCGGCAGATGACAAAGCAAATGACAATTGTTGTGTTTGGCATTTTAAGAGTTAAAATATTTTTCCTTTTAATTCTAGAAAATAGGATTTGACATTTCATGCAAATTGTCTCCTTTGTCAAATCTTATTTTTTTTTTGGAAAATAAGAAAAAATATTGTCTGTTATGCTGAAGAAAAAAATGTGTTTAGACCAGTTGGCAATGTAATTATGCCCCTAACTTCGAAAAAGTTTGGGCTTGTTTGTCCATCCTTCCATCCATATGTCTGTCTCGTACATCACCCTTTTAAGACCTCTTCTGTCTTTGGAACTATGTATGCTAGAATTTTGAAATGTCATATATGCATTGCTTATGAAAAATTAGCTGACTCGTTTTTTTTTGTTTTTTTTCTTTTCTGTCAGATTCTTTGTCGTGGAGTTCGGCCCCTTTTCAGACTGAGGCATTTTAGCCAGTGAGTATCTAAGGAAACGTTTGAGTTAGGCTATGTGTAGATGTTAAATTTTGGTGAATTTTTGTAAATATTTGATCAAATAATGCCCCTTTTTTCAGACTAAGGTATTTTAGTATAGGAAAATCTTGCTAACTTTGTCATTTTATAGGGACAAGTTGGGGGCACAGTGTTTTTACAAACACATTTCTACTTAGCAATTTTACAAACACATTTCTAGTTAGCAACTTTATATTGTGCGCTGAGCATTTGTGTTCTTTTCATTATTGTTTCAAGTTAGTGTCATACTGACAACTGCTTTTACTAGGAATTTGTGACTTGGTTCAAATGATCCTACTGACCATTGCATTGAGTAGCAGGAGATGGTTATATGAATCAGAGGCAGATCCAAGGGAGATGGGTGGGTTGGGGGGAGGGGGGATGGGAAGGGTTGGGTGATTCATTTGAACATCTTTGACTAAAAGTTCATTTTATTAACCAATTTACATCAAGTGGACTCTTCTACCACAATTGTTTGGACCAGTTTGTTTCCAATAGTAAGGTGTCATGTTTGTTTTTAATATTACTATGTTTTATAGAAATTCCTGTATTTAATGCAAACAGTGTAGACCCTGATCAGATGCTGCATTCAGCATTCAGCAGCTTCTGATCTCGGCCTGCATTGTTTGCCAATTACGGTTTTGGGGTTTCCCAACTAAAATGGGTTAATTGCTTTGGTTTGCCTCTGATTTGTCTACATTTATCAGACAGAAACAAAAAAAAAAAAAAAAAAAAATAACCATCATGAAAACATACATATATAATTTTGACCCCCTTAAACCCCACTTTTATATAGTAAAACGGGGGTTTACAGGGGTATACATTATTTTTCTTATTCTGCTCAAAAACATAGATTGTGGGTACTCATTAGAACTGCCTCACTGAGGCAGTTCTAATGAGGACCCACAATCTTTATTTTGAGCAGAAATCTGAAAAATGTCAGAGTATTTTATCTGAAAATTTTCAGTTTGGAGGTGAAGTTTTCTATGTACATGTATTTGAATAGGTGTGTTTACGTAATGAAAGAAAAAAATGGCCTCTACTAAATTGGAATGGATCCTTTTTCAGAGGAGGTCACTTTGTCAAATGGTTTTGCCTCCCATTTGAAAAACGATCTACCTTGAAAGATAAGAATTTGCTCCCAAAGGGAGTATATAGACCCCTTTTCAGAAGAAGCTTTGTGTACAGGAAAGCAAACAGGAAATCACAAAAGTTGTCTCCCATGTAAAAATGTCCTAAAATTTCTTACACAAAGGTTTCTGACAAACTGGCATATGCATACAGTGCAGACCCAGATCAGACTTAGTATTTTAAGGAACAGCTGGATAAAAAGCAAAATATAGGACAAGTCCATTTTACTACCTATGAATATGAGTAGAAATGCTTGATGAGTAGCAAACAATGTAGACCCTGATCAGATGCTGCATTTTTGCAGCATCTGATCTGGGTATACACTGTTTGCTCCGGCCTGTCTTTTTGAATATGTGGAGTAAGTATGGTAATTTGATAAAATTGAACCCACTCAGAAATAATCCGCTACAAAATGTAAAGTTAACAAACCTGTTTCAAGAGAGGCATTCTGGAACCCAAGTCTTGTTTCAAGATTTGCCTTCATTTCTGTAAAAGTTACAGTCTTCATAAAATCATTAAATTCCTTAAAAACAGTGGGACTGTCTTCAACAGCCTCATCCAGATAATCACAATCCTCATAGAAACGAACAAGTGTATCATTTACAGTGGAATTTACTTGAACTTTTTGTCCAATGAGAAACTCTGTTAGCCCTTCAACAAATTTCTCAGCGCTTTCAATGGTTCTGTGTTTACGTGATGTCACAAACTGAATCTTACTCGAGTTGAGATAGTTTCTGAAGAGTGTGGCAAATCTACGAGCAAACCTTTGTCCGATGTCTTTCATTTCTTTCCTTCCCGTTTCGACGAGTTCTTTTTCTTTATCTGGAGGGTAGGTATTATTCCATGCTGAGATGAAGTCATATGAATTAGCAGCTTTGTTTTCGATGATCTTTTCTTGTAATTTTGTCATATCTTCCATGTCGTCATCTCCAGGATATCTGGAACCATGTCGAATAACTCCATTTACGTAGATTGCTTCACATGACTTTCCTTCAAACGTTTCTGTCATATCCTGATTGTCAACTGTTACTAGGTTCCCAGTGTCTACTGCCCAGTCATAGGCAGTCTTTGATCCAAAAACATCTAGATTGCAAGTTACTATCGAAAATAAGAGAAAAAATGAGAAAATCTTGATCCCCTGCATTCTTGTTTAATATATATAAGGCTTAAGTTTTAGTAAGACTATTTAAGCTGATCAAACTTCCCCGGTGTGTTCCTGTGTTATACAGGTGAAAGTTGAATATTTACGTTATCTCTTCAGTCTTTTGACAGTCTAATTATTGGTGGATTCAGTCATCTATGAGGGTAATTAATTTAGTCATCCATGACCATGGTATATTCAGTCATTTATGTCCTGTCATCACCTTTTGACATTTTTGTTGCTGTTTTGGACAAACGTTCCCTTAAGATTTAATCTTGACATATAACTAATGCTGTATTGTCAGACAGTATTACATATTTTGAAGTTTACCATGTTCACAAGTAAATAATTGCTCTTTCAAACATCATTATCACATTTTCCCTAAATATTGGAATGCCTTAACTATAGAAGCAACTTTTGTCATCTGCTGATAACCTTTGCAAACAGTTTGGACCCAGATAAGGCCTGACAAAATATCGGGCCTGATCTGGATCCAAACTGTTAGACACTCTGATGGTATTCCTGAAAGATTTTTTTGAAAAAGGTAATTTAAAAAAAAAATCCACAGACAACAAAAAAGCATGCAAAATTACCCAGCATGCAAAGAGTTAACTCCTTACCATACTTGTCCTAAACAATGCTCATGTCAATACATGTTTTTTCTACCTATTGTTGTGTCTAAAAACTGGAGGATGAGTGGTAAACTGTGTAGACTGGGATCAAAGGCCACATTCTGGCTGTACAGTTTGGTCAGTCCTGTCTTTCTCAATACTTAGGGTAAATACGGCATTATTTTTCATCCCGCCAGATTTTAACAGTGCAGTGACCCATGACTCCATTGCTCTAGATTTGAAGCGTGTCCAACTTAACCAAGTTAAACCTTAGCATGCTGAGTAAAATTTTAAGTAGATGACATTTTGAAATATTTTTTCTTGTTCTTACCAGAAAACATTGACATTTCATGCATATGTGCACATTTAGTATTCAGACACACAGAAAAATTCCCTATGTTTTGATGAAGTATTCTAAAGCACTGTATCTGAACAGTCTTCACCGTTTGCCATTCATCATTGTTTTCATACCCTCAAACCTTACCATGCTGAATAAATTAAGATGCCACACCCACTTCTAATTTGCAACCAATCAGATTACTTGATCCAGGTTGTTGGTATAAATTCACATACTTATTGACAAACAGTGCAGATCCAGATCAGTTGGCTTCTTCAGAAGCCAACTGATCTGGATCTACACTGTTTGCAAAGGCATGGAATATTCAGGTTCAGCAGGATCAAGGTTAAACAGGTAAAAAAAATGAATTTGTTTAAATATTAGGATAAGAATATATGGTAAACTAGCTTTAAGCAAATTTGTAGCAGACGACAGTCTAAAATTAACCCATTTATGCTGACTGGACGGTGAGTGCATCTTCTACCTCAGCTTCTTGAACAGGTCTATTTCTTATAGAATGGGGGCTGGTAAGTTTTTTTTTTATTGCCATGTTTTATAGAAATTCTTGTATTTAATACACACAGTGTAAACCCTGATCAGATGCCATATTCTGCAGCATCTGATCTGGGTCTACACTGTTTGCCAATGTCCTTTTTATGGGACACTAGGCATAAACGGGTTAAAGCTCTAAGCAGATTTGTAGCAAAAGACATTCTAAAATTAATTTTGCTATTTTTCAGAGAAAATAAGACTTGCCATTCCATGTTACTCTTCTCCTAGGCAGACAATTATTGTGAAATGCCAAGCTTTATTTTCTCTAAAAAAATCACAAAGTGTCGTCTGCTGTAATTGTGATTAGCCCTTTCAGAGTTAAATTATACAGATACTTAGGATATATATAATACATCACAAGGTTTACTGACACTGAAAAAAATTCATAGATACTTTTGATGGACTGCTGAAAGGATTATATTGAAAGTGTATTTTGACTTAAGCATAAGAAAAGGGATTTTGTGGAGGGAACCAAGACCTGGATCAGCCTGTACATGCACTAAATACAGATTTAACCCTTAAACTGCCAATCACAACAATTGTCGTCTGCCTTGTCATCTGCTTGTGATTTTAAAAGTCATTTTTGCACAGTGTGGACCCAGATCAGACTGCTCCTCTAGGAGCAGTCTGATCAGGGTCCACACAGTTTGCCTGTATGCAAAAATAGGTTTGAAAAGTTTGCAAGAATATTCAGCAGACGACATAAACAGACGACATTTTCAGATGCAGGTTTTCTTGGCATTTTAAGGGTTAATGCCTAGTATGCTGGGGTAAAATTTTTCAGCAGATGACATTTTGAAATATTTTTCTCATTTTTTTGCAGAAAGCGGGGTATATTTCATGCAAATCATCTCTATGGGAAGGTGTTACCATGTTTGAATATTTTAGTTACTATTCTAACCCTTGCCATGCTGAATAAATTAGGATGCCACTCCAACTTCTAATAGACCCTTTTCACAATCGTAATTTCTGATAATTGCCGAGCGGAAAATATCCCGAAATGTACCGAGATCAAGGCTGACGGTGTATTGACAATGCGGAAATGAAAGATACTTGCTACAACCTGTAATGTAGGGTTCTCGGGGACACAGAATCCTGCACCCTAGGATGCAGAAAATCTGGGTCCGGATTCCTAAAAATTCCCAAATCCGAGTCCGCCGGACGCATGTTTTTTTTTTTCCTGTGGGACTACTACTAATTATGATTGGATTATTTCACTGAATGCATAATATCTTGGAAACCGTTGAGAACCCCACCCATAAACCATATATATTCTTGTTCCTTAAGATAAGGCGCATTTAGTGACATGGATCTTGGGACCCCTGGGAGCATGCCCCACCCCCTTCTTTTCATAAAATGCTTAATATCTTGAAAACCGTTCCGATCCCCACCCATAAACCATATATATTCTTGATCCTTATGATGAGGTGCCTTTAGTGACATGGACCATGGATCCCAAAGGTGTCCCCCGTTGGCATGCCCCATCCCCTTCATTTCATAAAATGTGTTATATCTCGGAAACTGTTCAGATCCCCACCCATAAACCATATATATTGTTGTTCCTTATAAGCTGCATTTAGTGACATGGATCCCTGGGTGTCCCCCGGGGGCATGCCCTAACCGCTCTTTTCATAAATTGCATAATATCTTGGAAACCATTCAGATCCCCACCCATAAACCATATATATTCTTGTTCCTTATGATGAGGTGCATTTAGTAACATGGACCATGGATCCCAAGGGGGTCCCCTGGGGGCAGGCCCTACCCCCTTCATTTCATTAAATGTGTTATATCTCGGAAACAGTTCAGATCCCCATCTATAAACCATATATATTCTTGTTCCTTAAGATAAGGTGCATTTAGTGACATGGATCTTGGGGCCCCTGGGTGTCCCCCGGGTGCATGCCCCACCCCCTTCATTTCACAAAATGCTTAATCTTGGCATCCCAAGGGGGTCCCCTGGGGGCAGGCCCTACCCTCTTCATTTCATTAAATGTGTTATATCTCGGAAACAGTTCAGATCCCCACCCATAAACCATATATATTCTTGTTCTTAAGATGAGGCGCATTTAGTGACATGGATCTTGGAGCCCCACCCGCTCTTTTCATAAAATGCATATTATCTTGGAAACCATTCAGATCCCCACCCATAAACCATATATATTCTTGTTTTGACTAAGTATGGCCCTTTGAAAAGTTCAGCATTTTAACCTTGTCAGCAAGATATCTCAAAAACTGTTTAAGCCATTGTCTTGAAACTTAACAGGCTGATAGGGAATGATGAGTAAATGACCTTATTAACTTGCAGCAGTTGACTCAGGTAAGCGTTGTGGCCCATGGGCCTCTTGTTTTAATTGATCTTTTTTTCCGATTCAAATTTTCGGATGTCGAATTTTTGTCACTGACTTCAGAGACGCACGCTCACGGTTTTCTGCTGAAAGATGACAAACACCCAAGCAAAATAGTACCGTATCCGTTTGTGAGGTCTGCGCATCAAAATGGTTATTCCTGCTGGTTATTCCACTAAAATAGTTTCTAGGTACCACCGAATGTATCGCATAAACCCTGTTTAGAGTCTCATCTTATGGAATAATCAGCTGCACCCCAGACGACGATACACCGAACTGTTCGTGTTTGTAATATAAGTTAAATTTTCGATAGCTCTCGTATGAAAAAAAACGTGTGCTCATAATGGTAGCGCGTGCTCATAATGGTAACGCCAGATGACAGCGTGGCGGAGAAACCATTTTGGGAGAAAAACAAACTATTACCATGTTGGATTGTAGAGCATTTTCTTGTCGGAAATGCATATAAAACAGACACATATTAAAAACAAAATTAAATTACCAAGACTGTTTCTGCGAATCAAAGCAGTAGATCAAAATGTCAGCAAGTAAAAAACAAGTCCCAGATATGTTTTCGTAGCGTATATTGATAACAGCACATGTAAACATTGAAATGACATTTTGTGGGAAGCTCAGCAGAGGTGGTCATGATTAGAATGTGCAGATATATTTCATTTACAAGTTTGCGATAGCATATAAGAGAGCTTAAATCAGTTTTGTTTAAAATATGTTTCACTTAAAATCCATAACACTCAAGACAGACAGCACCGATCTTCTTTGGGGTTGGGTACTGAATTTAACTGAAAAGCAATGTAGAGGTGAGTCATGAAGAAGAAATGAGACTGCTTATCATATCGAAATTTCTACAAATCTTCTCTTGTGTACTTAGTCATGGTCTGACGTTCCGTCATTGTTATCTTTGATACACTGCAAGCCTCGTTCTGGATTAATGAGATTAAGCATGGATTAGCGAGAGCGGTAAAATTTGTGATTGTGAACCTGGTCTATTATCAGCAAAGCAGATTACTTGATCCAGGATGTAGATATAAATTCCAATACTGAATGACAAACAGTGCCGGTCCAGATCAGTTGGCATCTTCAGAAGCCAACTGATCTGGATCTACAGTGTTTGCAAAGGCAGGGCATACTGGGTTCAGCAGGACAAGGGTGGGGACAAGGGTTAATCTTAATATATTTCAGACACTTTTAACTCTTTACCATACTTGTCCTAAAATTTGAATAAGTTAATTGAACTGCCTGTTGATGTGTCTGATAGACTGAAGGATAGGGGCAAACAGGCAAACAGCAGACCCTGATCAGATTCTGAGATTTTTTCTTATTTTTTCCATAAAAAAACTTACGTTGTGGATACTCATTAGAAGTACCTCAATGAGGCACTTCTAATGAGTACCCACAACATATGTTTTCATGGAGTACTTGAGAAAAAAAAATATCCCAGAATTATCATTTTATACTCTTCTAAGTAAAGTCTAAAAAGTCCTAGATGTTGCATTGACTGATTTGGGTCTACACTGTTTTCTAAGGCTTGTCTGTCCCAATACCTAGATTAAATATTGTAATTCAGATGTTGTTTCTTTCTTTAGCTTGATGTGCCCCTCAATTTTCCATTAGTCAACAAGTCTTCTGGGAGGTAGGTGTTCATTTTGTCTTGTCATGCTCTTTTTAACCTTTACCATTCTATGAGTAGATCATCCTGATGTAAAGAAAGTTTGTAATCTTTTTAACCTTTGTCCTGCTGGACCCGGATATACCCTACCTTTAACACTGTAGATCCAGACCCGTTGGCTTCTGAAGAAGTCAACTGATCTGGATCTGCACTGTTTGCCATTCACTATGTGAATTTATATCGACAATCTGGATCAAGGAATCTGATTGGCTGACAATTAGAAGTGGGCATGGCAGCTTAATTTATTTAGCATGACAAGGGTTAAAAAAACTAAACAAAAAAAAAATGTGAAGGTTTCAATTTCCAGAACATGAAAAAAATAAGAGCTGCTGCTAGACAGCATAGCCAGGGCTCTAGAAATTCTGAAATCTGAATCGGTCCAGCCGATGACGATGACGTCATCAATGAGCCAATTTCCAAAGTGAAAATATAATATCACCTGTCACGAAAACTAATGCCAATTGGCAGTCCTATGAATCCTTTTAAATAATACACCTCAACTCCATTATATGGAAGTCCGGATATAACGAGGATGATCAAATCTGGTGTCATCAATAAATACAGTCAGGTATGTAAATAGAAAGAAAAAAACAACAAGAAAACGGACGATTTTGTTGTTATTTCCACCTCCGCAGGGTTTCCTAGATAACTATTTATAAACAACTGATTCCCGTCTTGTGTGTAAGAGCGGCGGGAAACAGGAGAGACGGAACGAAACGATTTTTATGGACCTAATCAGGTCAAATAAAATAGGCTTGTGCCACAGGCGCTTTTGCAGTTTCGGCTGTTTCAAGATCTGTCCAGACTGCTTAAATTTTAAGCACTGACCAATCTTTGTCTAGCGCAAGTGGTGCATTACTTATTTTTACTGTGCAATCTACCTTGAATTATACTCGGATGTTACGGCCGTCAAAAAAAAAAAAAAAAAAAGCAAACAATAAGAGTCAGATCAGACGCTGTTGTATTCGACATCTGATCAGGACTTACACGGTTTGGGAATTAATTTATCAAATCTGGGACCAACAAACTGCATACCGTGTTGAACAAAACAAAAAAAAAAAGAAGAGTAAGAAAACAGATGTGTTCAAGCGATGCATTCGTTAATCACTCTCAGTTGGGATTAAAGTGACCTTTGATCTTTTGGACACGCAGACTGCACCTGGTGTTTTGTAGTCTCAGTGTATTCACTCGTGTCACACAAACGGATTAATTATCAGACTAACATCACTGATGATTCATGTTAATCGCTTGTTTACTGCAAAAAGGACAGTGAAGTGTTGATTTTTTGACAATGTTTGGATAATGACGTAATTAATTTGTGTTACAGATGGTTGTCATTATTCATCTGACCTCTCCAATATACATGTCAAATGACCGTTTAGAGTTGTTTAACTACCATAATATTGTATTTAAAAGGTGTGGGGACATTATCAGTTTGGGAAAACTTGACCGTTTTTGATTTTTTAGACATCATTGATTCGTGAAAATTGGTTGGTTGGAGAAAAAATGGGGTAAGCTGAATGAGACACCTCTTGAACTCAAGATGTACTTGTCCAAATAGATAGGTAGAAGAGTCCACTTGGCAAGCTCACAAGGAGATTAGCTCCTTACTAAAAATTCTTTAATTTCTTCACAGGACCAGCTATGCAGACATTCCATTACATACAGGAATACCAGGTAATTATATTATATTTAGCCTAGCTACTAAGACACCTTTACCATATTACTCCTTGTCAGTGAAAAGACATATGTTGTGGGTAGGCAAATGAATACCCACAACATATGCTTTAAATATAACCAAGTAAGTATCACCAAATAAGTCCTATGCCTATAATTTTTTAAAGTGTACCCTTAATAGTCAGATATATGTACATATTTTACCACAAGTTTTCCAAGTAATTTTGGAAAACCTAAGTGCACAGTGTGGTAATTAGGCAGAATATGGTATTCTTCATTTGTCTACCTGGAGATATATCTAAACAAGAAGTGTCTACAAGAAAGACAACTGCCAATGGTACCAGACCCTGTTTTTTTTTTTTTTTTTTTTTTTTTTCTGGAAGAAATTTGATTTTTTATAAGCCAGCAGGTGGTAAGGAACAATTCAGTCCAGACTATGACTCAATCCTTGGACAAATTAAAATATCATCTGTGATGGCTAGTATATTATTGAATCATAAAATAATAAAAAGAAAAAAAAAAAAAAATAAGAAACATTCACTCATTTTAATAGAAACCTAACCACAATATGCCAGTTACCAAAATAAGTGATGATTGAATTGTAAACAATGTAGACCCTGGTCAGATGCCACATTCTGTGGTATCTGATCAGGGTAAATTTTTTATGGCCCCAATGAGGGGCCAGTTGGGCAGTTTTGTTGAGGGGGCAGTTTGCTTTGCTTTGTTAATTAACCATTGTCCTGCTGAATAAATTAAGATGTCACACCCTTTTCAAATTTTCAGCCCATCAAATTACATGATCCAGATTGTTGATATAAATTCACATACTGAATGGCAAACAGTGCAGATCCAGATCAGTTGGCTTCTGAAGAAGCCAACTGATCTGGATCTACACTGTTTGCAAAGGCAGGATATATCCGGGTTCAGCAGGACTAGGGTTAATCTGCTTATTGGTTTGTCACACTTTACCTTGTGTACAAGATATCTCAGAAAGTATCTGAGCCAGGACTTTGATATTTGGCAGACATATTGGGACTTAGAAGTAGATCACCTGATTATTTGTAAAAAAATCAGATTAATTTTATAAAAGTTAAACCCCTTTTTCAAATTTGGCATTTTATAGGGACACGCGTATACTTGGGGGCATAATGTTTTACAAACGCACATTTCCATTTATTATTTATTTTTTCTGAGAAAAGCAGGCATGACACTTCGAATGAAATCTCAAACCTTATTTTCTCAAAAAAAAAAAAAAATCCAAAAGAATCGTATATTTTAGAATGTTTTTTTCAACAAATTTGAATGATGCTTTAGAGTTAACCTTTAAAGCAGCAAGCAAAATTTGTAGCATATGGCATCCTAAAATTTTTATTTTCTTTAATTTTTCAGAGAAAATAGGTCTTAGCATTTCATGTGAAACATCTGGGCCCAGTTGTTCAAAGCATCGTTAGCTTAACAAGCTCATTAGTGGTCAAAATTTTAACTGTTCTAGTAAGTACTATATCTAACTGGCTGGTATTTTTGCTAAGAAAATGTGAGTAGCTTTTGCAAAAGCAAAAGCTACTCACATTTTTCAGCAAAAATATTAGCATATATGCCGTATTTACTGACCAAAGTTTTAAATATACGTTAACTAACGACGTCATTAATTTTGAACAACTGGGCCCTGCTTGCTTGGCAGACGATTCAAAGAAATGTCAGGACTTGTCTTCTTGTGTAAAAAAAAAAAAATCAAAATTGTTGCCATCTGCTGCAGTTGTGATTAGTGCTTTATGAGTTAAGTTACATGTACTTACAACAGCTACATACAATCTGTTTCTTTTTATTGTTAGTGTTTTTATACCCCCACACATGATAGTGACAGGTTATTATGGTTTCACGTTGGACATCTGTGTGTCCATCCATTTGTCAGTCCTCTGTCCATTCATCCATTCGTCCATCTATCTGCCCTTCCATCCATCCATTTGTTTGTCTGTCTGTATTTCATTTCTGGATGATAACTAATAAACATCAATGGATTTTTACCAAACTTGGTATGTGAATTGATATTTTGGAGATCTGGTTTGCTATTGTTAATGGTCAAATTTCATCAATTTTTGATAGAGTTATCTGCCCACAACACGATAATGGCGGGGTGTTATCATTTTACATTTTTATTTCTATTGTGCTAGTAGTCCTGTATGTTCATTTTGTTTACAGACACCTCAACTAACCTTGTAATTCTCACTCAAAGTAATGGAACTTTCTGTGTATGCTATCAGCAACATATCCACACATCCGATAGAAAGTCAAAGTCATCTCCCTTACCTAGGACCTCTCCTTTACAAAGGACCTCTCCTAAATCTCCATATCAGGTAAGCAGTATTTTGATCTTCATAATTCCTCCAAATATTAAGAAATTTTAACAGTTAAACCTGTATTATTGCTCAAAAATGACCCAAACCATTGTTGTTAACCGTTGTCCTGCTGAATAAGTTAAGATGCCACGCCTACTTCTAATTTTCAGCCAATCAGATTACCGGATCCTGATTGTTGCCATAAAATCACTAACTTTATGGCAAACAGTGCAGATCCAGATCAGTTGGCTTCTTCAGAAGAAGCCAACTGATCTGGATCTACACTGTTTGCAAAGGCAGAGTATATCCCGATTCAGGAGGACAAGGGTTAAAAACAGACTCAACTTTAACTCATCCATTTCAAACACTTTTCTTGTGTATCATTAAGCAAATTGCTCAACCAGGTTAAATTACACAGGGAATACACATGCTACCGTGTTAATTGATTTTTGAGGGGTCACTAAAAATTAAATAGAGTCACTAAAAATTAAATACAGTTGACTCCCGTTATCTCGAGCTCTCTTATCTCGAATAAACGATTATCTCGAAGTGAAAATCTGGTCCCTGCCTAAACATGAAAATTTAACAACAGGTAAAAACATATTGTGGAAAAGAGGATTTTCACAATATTTTCAATCTCCTCAAAAATCATGTTTTTTTTTTTGTTATTGTTTTTTATCTATGACTATTATATAGTTATTTTTCATGTGAAAGCCTCGTAATTTAGATTTTAATTTACTTCAGAACCCCTTTACTAGAATAAACTGTAATTTTGACAACTTATTTGAGTACAGTCGACTCTCGTTATCTTGAATTCTTGAAGGGACTATGAAATACTTCCAGATATCCGTACCTCAACATATCAGATTTGCAGAATTGAGGAAAAAATAATTCGAACAACCACATTTAACATATATATATGTAATTGGACCCGTGTATTTGTTGTTGTTTTTGTCAAATAGAGAGTATGGTTGTTTTATGCCATGAAAACATGGTACCCATTCGAAGTGCCTTAGAGAGGTGCAACTAATGAGTTCTCGTAACATAACTTATGTTTTCGTGGAAAAGTAAGTAATGTCTTTGTTATCTATAGTTACAAATTATCACCTGTCTGGAGAGACTCGTGTATTTTTGTTTTTTATACCAGGGGAGTCCCACCAGTTCTGACGGAGAAAACAATGAAATCAACTACTATATTTGTCTTGTTCACCATGGTAAGTTCTCTAGACACTTGTGCTTACATTCAGACTTTTGAATATCACCATATTTACCCTAAATATTGGGACACCGTGACTTCTTACCATTTTTGTCATAAAATTCAAGCATGTCTATTTTATTACCTGAGCCCAGTTGTTCAAAGCATCATTAGCTTAACGAACTTGTTAGCGGTCAAAATTTTAACTGCTCTAGTAAGCACAATATCTAATTCACAGGTATTTTTGCTGAAAAAAATGTGAGTAGCTTTTGCGAATGCAAAAGCTACTCACATTTTTTCAGCAAAAATATTTAATGACCAAAGTTTTAACGATACTTTAACTAACGACATCATTAGTTTTGAACAACTGGGCCCTTATGATGTGTATGGAAATAGCTAGATGAGTGGCAAACTTGTAGCGTGGAGGCCGGGGGCATGTTAGTATTTCTGTTTCTTTACTTCTATTCACTTTTTCCTTACTTCATCTTCCTCTGTATCTCTCTCTCCTCTACTGCATCTTCAGTCCCTTTTCTCCCTTTCTCTGGAAGATGACACAAAATGACCCAAAAGGGTTGATGTACAGACAACTATCGTTATCTCGACATCACTTATCTTGAACAACCGCTTATCTCAAGTTGAAAGCTAGTCCCCGTTTTAACATGTAAATAACAACAGGTAATAGAATATTGTGGAAAAGAGAAGAAATTGCTCCTCTTTTCCATAATATTTTCAGTAGAGCTCTAACTTTAGGAGTCAAATTACATATTCATTTGTTAAATGTGGTTGTTTGATTTATTTTTTACTCAGTTCTGCAAATCTGATATGTCGAGGTATGGATATCTTGAATTATTTCAGAGAGTCCCTTTGACGTCGAGATAACTAGAGTCAACTGTATTGTTAACCCTTAAAATGCCAAGAAAACCTGCGTCTGAAAATGTCGTCTGTTTATGTCGTCTGCTGAATATTCTTGCAAACTTTTCAAACCTATTTTTGCATACAGGCAAACACTGTGGACCCTGATCAGACTGCTCCTAGAGGAGCAGTCTGATCTGGGTCCACACTGTTTGCAAAAATGACTTTTAAAATCACAAGTAGATGACAAAGACAACAATTGTTAAACTCACAATTGCAACAGGTAGATGTACTGTATTTACTCTAAGTATTAAGACAACTCAACTACTTACCATACTTGTCCTAAAATTTGAAAGGGTCCGTTCTGTTACTTGTTGATGTAGCTAGATGAGTGGCAAACAGTGGTTAGAACCTGATCAGATGCCACATTCTGTGGCATCTGATCTTGGTCTGCACTGTTTGCACAGACCTATCTTATTATGCAAGTTATAATGGTAGTGTACTATAGAACAATAAGAAAACATGCCTATTCAAATATATTGAAAATTTTACAACCAAAAACTGAAAGTTTTCAGATAAAAATTTCTGATATTTTTCATATTTCTGGTCACAATATAGATTGTGGGTACTTGTTAGAACTGCCTCTCCGAGGCAGTTCTAGCAAGTACCCACAATCTATGTTTTTGAGCAGAAATAAGAAAAAAAATGTATACCCCTGTAAACGCCATTTTTACTATATAAAAGTGGGGTTGAAGGGTTGAAGGGGGTCAAAACTATATAGGTGTTTTTTTCCTGATGAAGTGGCAAAACTTTTATCTGTTTTTTTTTTTTTTTTTTTTTTTTTTTTATTATTATATTATTACGGTATTTTCAGCCACTACTCTACATGGCTGTGTTTCCAGTATTCCTGCCAACATAGTGAAGAAAGCTGTACTCAACTTCTCCTGGCAAGGTGATGTACTTACAATTAATTTTGGGGTGGGGTTCCATCAAGTTACGAGGGTGTGTCAATAAATAACCAGCCTATCCCATTTCGAATGGACCGAGACGGTCACGATTTTCATGCTTTGTTTCAATATATGTTTTATACATGGGTACAAAATTGCACACGTATCGAGTCATTCTTTAATAAGATATTGAATGTCAAACATGGCTAGTGATGCAAAGGCATGCTTTTCATCTAAAGTTGAGTACCATGCTGTAATTCGGTACTTGTATTTAAAAGGTAAAACAGACAAGGAAATACATGGCGAGTTAGCCAATGTTTATGGGTTTTCTGCACAATCTTATGCTCAGGTTAAATTTTGTGTAGAGGATTCAAACGCAGTAGAACGTCTTTGCTGGCAAGGTGATAGCCACAGTATTTTGGGATGCAAAAGGCGTTATTATGTTGGACTTTTTACCCAAGAGAAGTACAATAACTGGAGTGTACTATGCAAACTTGTTAGACCAGCTGAGAACCGCCATCCATGAAAAACGCCCAGGTAAACTCCCTAAAGGTGCTTTGCTGCAATAGGACAATGCGAGAGTCCACACTTGCAAAGTTGCAATGGATGCTGTAGAGCGAAACTGGTATGAATTAAAACCACATCCTGCCTATTCACCTGACCTAGCTCCTAGCAACTTCTTCCTATTCCTAAACTTGAAAAAGGATATCCGTGGACTTCATTTCCGGTCTGATGAAGAAGTCGTGATGGCAGTTGAGGAGTGGGTCAATGGAAAGGACCCTGACTTTTTCTGTTCTGGGCTGATAGCACTTGAACACCATTGGTCTAAGTGCATCACATACATCATGATCGTCTCGGTCCATTGGAAAGGGATAGGCTGGTTATTTATTGACATGCCCAAGAAAATAATAAGCCACAATTTTTCTAGGTTTTGCCACTTTGTATACTATTATTAATGTATAAGAAAACAGTAAGCCACAAGTATTCCAGGTATGAAACCTTCTATCTTTATTTGCTAATGAAAGATAATGATGTTAGCAAAGATATTCTTATAATACATTCAGATTTAACTCCTGTCCTGCTGAACTGGATATGCCTTTGCAAACAGTGTAGATCCAGATCAGTTCACGTCTGAAGAAGCTAACTGATCTGGATCTGTACTGGTTGTCATTAAGTATTTGAATTTGTATGACCAATTCTGATCAAGTAATCTGATTGGCTGACAATTAGAAATGGTCGTGGCATCTTAATTTATTCAGCAGGACAAAGGTTAAAATGAAAATGTTGTTGACTTCCTGACTTTATTGTAGTGGTATATGTAGCCCAGTTGTGCCATAGAAATAAAGTGACTGGAACAAACACACATAATCAGCCAATTTACATGCTCTAAAGCCGCCTTGGCTCAGTTGGATGCGCTTCCAACTGGAGACCAGGAGGTTGCGGGTTCGACCCCCGCCGAGGTCAGCAAGGTCCTTTCGTGGAGATTGATCATGTACTATTTTTTATGGTCATTCTCACCCTTACCCTGATTCAAGAAGGGCAGTTGTCAGTTTCTGGTGAAAGAATGTGCACAAAACTGGTTAACCGTTTAGAGGACTAAGCCTGCCCAGTAAATATGTGGTTAGGTAAACTGACCGCACTCAACATGGCCCCGTTGGGTTGACTGGGCCATAAAACCTCAACACAAACAAACAAACAAATACATGCTCTACTCAAGGATTTAGCAAGGTTTTTTTTTTTTCTGTATCAAGTTTGGCTTTATTTTACTTTGCAGGTGATTTAATCTTGGTCATGTTGCCAGGACATTTTGTTCATCTATTGAATGTGGGAATAGAGTTTGATCCTTGCCATCATATTCTGCTGCATAGTAAGTACAAATCCAGGAAATTGTTTTATTATAAAAAAAATCATACTCTAGTTAAAAAAAAAAATGAATGAAGAGCAATGTCACCAGTATGTTTCTTAGAATATACCACAGCCCCTTTACAACACTGGGGTCCATGTTGGCTAAACAGCTGTGTTGTATCCAAACAAAAATGTTAAATTATGTAGAAAACCAAAACTGGCCATTTTTTCTCTATAATTCATACATTTTTGTTTGGATACATATATAGTATAGGACCATAAATGGTCATTTTTTTCTGCTAATCTATACATTTTCGTTTTGATACAAAATTTTTGGGTCCACCTTTAAACTGTGTCATATCTGAAACTGTCTTATAATGAACCAGCTTATGAAGAAGTTCCAGTATACCTTTCAATGATAAATTCAGCATTATATTAATTTCTCCAGATCTTTGCCATCATATACTACCTGCAAAATCTGTACCAATTCTGGAAATCGTATAATTTAAAAAATCATAATCTAATTACAAATTGAAGAGCATCATCACCAGTATACCTTAAGATAATTAAGTTTAGCATGAAGTTCATTGCCCCAGATTTTTGCCATCATATCCTAATGCAAAGCACCGGCCTCGGTGGCTCACTTAGATGCGCCGTCCGACTGTAGACCAGGAGGTCGTGGGTTCAACCCCCGCTGAAGTCGGCAACATTCTTTCGTGGAGATTGATCATGAAATATTTTCTATGGTCATTCTCTTTCTTCCGCTGATTCAAGAAGGGCAGTTGTGAGTTTCTGGCGAAAGAATGTGCACAATACTGGTTAACCACTTAGAGGACTAAGACTGCCCAGTAAACGTATGGTTAGGTAAACTGACCGCGCACGAAATGACCCCATTGGGTTGACTGGGCCGTAAAACCTCAACACAGACAAACTAATTCAGGAAATTGTATAATTTAACAAAAAAAAGGAGAGAAAGAACACAACATATTTTGATTACAAAATGTAGAGTGTTGTTTCCAGAATATTTCTTAGTTTTCCAAAATTTTATAAAGTTTAGAATGACTTACAACTCCGGATAAGATGTTTTTTTTCACCAAAAAGTGATATTTTCTTACTTCACCACAAAAAATGTATGCAATGGGTACCCTTTAGAAGCAACTCAACAATCCTTTTTGTTACTAAATAGGAAAAGTATTTATCTGGTTAACCCCTCTCCTAGCTGGTACTGTGGCTTGTTAGAGAGAGTATATGACCAGCACCAAGTGAAAAGTTCTTTGGCATAAGCAGACAGCAAAGTTTCAGATCACAAGGATGGCTGTTCTTCAAGGAAAGAATTAGCTCCCAATGGGAGCAAATTCTTTCCTTTAAGAACAGTCATCTTTGAGAAGCAATAAAATATTTTCAGGTCAAAGTAATTTCATTTCATATGTATGTGAGATAGTCCTATTTCTGTCAACTTTCAGGTAAAACTTACACAGGGTCGGTAGATATACCAGATAATGAAAGTAAAATAGAGGCCCAGTCTACAGGTGAAAGTGCAGTACCAGACTGGGATAATAATGATATGTGCCCAGTCTTGAGTCTTGAAGCTGAAAGGTTCTCGTTTGTATCAGGGTTTACGAGGGATATTACAGGTCAGTGTTATCAGTGTCACTCAAGGCTAATATTGAATAATTAAAAGAATTCAACTTATTTTATAGTGTCTGTGATCTCCCAGATTACAGTGACCTTGGTCCCACTAATTACAGTGACATTGGCCCTACATATTACAGTTTTGTAGGTCCCACAGATTACAATTTTCATGGTCTCACAGTTTACAGTGCCCTTAATCCTACAGGTTACAGTGACCTTGGCACCACAGATTACATTTTCCTTGACCCACAAATCAAAGTGTCCTTGTCTCTTAGATTACAGGAACCTCAGTTCCACAGATTATAGTGTCCTTGTTCCCACAGATTACAGTATCCTTGGTCCCACAGATTACAGTGTTCTTGGTCCTACAGATTACAAATGTCCTTGTCCCACTAATTAAAATGTCCTTGGTCCTAAGATTACAGTGACCTTGGTCCCACAGATGAAAGTGTCCTTGGTTCCACAGATTAGAAGATCCTTGGTCCAATAGAATACAGTATTCTTGATCCCACAGATTAAAGTGTCCTTGGTCCCACAGATAAGAATATCCTTGGTGCCACAGATAAGAATATCCTTGGTGCCACAGATTACAGGGTCCCACAGATTAAAGTCTTCTTTGTCCCTCAGATTACTGTGATTTTGGTCCTACAAATTATAATCTCTTTGGTCCTACAGATTACAGTGTCCTTGGTCCCATAGGTTACAGTGTCCATGGTCCCAAATGTTATAGTGTCCACAGATTAGAGTATTCTCTGTCCTGCAGATTACAGTGTCCTTGGGTAAATATATTATTGTTCCCACAGATTGTAGTGTCCTTTGTTCCACAGATTAAATGATTGATCTTGATAAGAGTGCACAGATATGTCGTCTTTGGCTTAAACATAGTATTATTTGTATAAATTTACAAACATGTACAGCGTTTGAGACTGGGAAAACATGACCTTGGTGGCTCAGTTTAAAGCATGTCCGATTAGTAATCAGGAGGTTCCGGGTTCGACCATCGCTGGGTCGATAACATTCTTGCATGTAGATAGATCATGAAATATTTTCTATGGTCATACTCTCCTTTCCACTGATTAAAGAAGGGCAGTTGTCAGTTTCTGGCAAAAGAATGTGCACAGTACTGGTTAGCCGCTTAGAGGACTAAGCCTACCCAGTAAAAGTGTGGTTAGGTAAACTGACCGAGCTTTACATGACCCCATTGGGTTGACTGGGCTGTAAAGCCTCAACACAAACAAACAAAACCTGGAAAACAAGACAAGGACATACAAAATGGATTCAGAAGAAAGTCTAATGACTTTTGTAGCTCTGTATCCCATATTTCAATAGGAATGAAGATATCAATAATGTGATTTGTTAGGTCAGTCTTGAAAATATTGCTTTTTAGTGAGAGTTAAGAAGTCAGGTGATCACAAAGAAACAGATCAATACGCTATTAGATACATAAGTAGAGGAGGGAAAAAATAGTTATTTGATGTTTAATAGTTACTATAGACCTAAGCTACCTGATTCTATAATTAAGCTTGGCTCACGTCAATCGTTGACATTATAACAGTCATTATGTGTAGTCTTTAGGTAGAAACATACTACCATCTTTATTATGTATATAAGGTATGGCAGATGATTAAAATAACTAAGTGATGCAAGAGTAACAAATGAGCTTTCCATGGGGTATACATTTTGTATGCAAGAGGGTCAGTAGGCATTTAAATTTATAAAGAACTATTATATCCGGTTCAAAAAACAAGAGGGCATTCCTACTAGCCCACGTTGATGAGCATGGTGTTTGGTCATTAACGAAATTCTGAATCCTGTTCAAGTGTTTGTATTTTATTGGTTGCCATAGCAACCAAAATTATGAAAAAATATAAATAATACTAAACAGTTAATGTCTCAGAAGCTGTAAGGAGGGCAAAGTTGAAGATTTGCAAAATAATTCAAAATATTAGCTTTTGCAGCAGTTCAGTCAGGTGAGTATTGTGGCCCATGGGCCTCTGGGAATTGTATTTGTTTATATGCATATAGTTATAACTGTACTTGGAAGTGTTCCATTCTTGAAATAAAGGAGTGAACAGGCCAGCCACGGTGGCACAGTTGCATCCCCCGTGTCTGACTTGCTATCAGGAGGTTGCAGGTTCGACCCCTGCTGGGTTGGCAACATTCTTTTGTGGAGATTTGATCATGACATATTTTCTACGGTCATTCTCTCCTGCTGATTCAAGAAGGGCAGTTGTCTGGTGAGTGACTGTGCACAATACTGGTTAACCACTTTTAGGACTAAGCCTGCCCAGTGAAAGTGTGGCTAGGTAAACTGACCCTGCTCAACATGACCCCATTGGGTTAACTGGGCAGTAAAATCTCAACACAAACAATAGGAGTGAACAGCATTTAAGATGTGGTTGTTTCCCTTAATTGTTAAGTTCAAGTTTTGCTATAGTCATTGCATCCTAAGTGTCTTGTTGCAGATGATTCCATCCACAGATAACACTAGGGAGAAAGGAATTGTAGTAGAGCTTAGTATTTGCGAATTGTTTGTGTGTCTTCCGAATTGCTCAAATTATAAGAGGCAATGCTGACAGAATCAGGAACTAAGATTGATAAATAATTTGGATAAAGTCCATTTTGCATTTTAACCCTTATCCTGCTGAACCCAGATATGCCCTGTCTTTGCAAACAGTGTAGGTCCAGATCAGTTGGCTTCTGAAGAAGCCAACTGATCTGGATCTGCACTGTTTGCCATTAAGTATGAATTTATAGCAACAATCTGGATCAAGTAATCTGATTGGCTTAAAATTAGAAGTGGGTGTGGCATCTTAATTTATTCAGCAGGACAAAGGTTAAAGAATCATAGTAATTTACGTTTCATATGACTAGATGCAAGAGATCCCCATCCTATAGGTTCAAGAAGTGCATTAATCGAAACAAGTTTGGTGATGCCGGTTACTATCCGTGCAACCTCATATCAGATTTTTATCTACAGTAAAGCTCCAATATATCGCGGTCCTCGGGGTCCAGAGGCCGTTATCGCGATATAAACGGAGCGCGATATAAGTCCAGACATGTACTATGCATGTATAATGGCATGCATAACACTCCCTTGGTTTGTCGCTTGGTAGTTTGCTGAGACATCACGGATAAATGGCATTGAGTCATGCTGTCAGCCATATTTCCTAATTAAAGTTGGATTAGAATTGCTCAATGGCAAATTTACAATGGTGCGCTATGTCCAACAAGTAATTTCAATCAAAACCAGCCGATAACTACGTTTGAAAACAAGAAATCATCGGGTTGACAATTTAGGACACCATTTTGGATACTCTGGTTCCCTGGAACGGTGAAGGGAAGCTACTCAAATTGCTTCACTTGTGCAATGATAATTTGAGTTGCTTCCCTTTGCTTATTATTGCGTTTCGGGCGCAAAAAAAAAACTTGTCGTTTATCAAAGTTAATTTCTTTTTAGTTTAGTTTTATTGTTATTTTTTCTTTTTTTTTTTTGATGCAGTTGTTTTCTTTTGAAATATTTATTGCTACAGAACTGTAAAATAAGCGGACTAAGATCTGTGTATGTGGGACAGAAACATCGTAAGACTACTGTCTTGTAAAATTTGCTGGTGATGAAAAGGAGGTGGACCGTTTTCACCTGTTGAGCAAAATTAGTTTGTGGGCATCATTGACTGAGCATTGAGTAGATCTCTGTACTCAATGATGATAATGATTATGACAATAACGGCGATATGATTTATTGGTTGCCAGTTATAATCAACGTGTGCGCTGATTGACACTAAGTGGATTGTTTGTCGTAATTATCTGACGTGACTTAGTGTCGGGATAGGCGCAAAAAATCAATTACCGGAGGCAGAACGCATTTTTCTTCTGAAGTTAAATAAAACAACAAACATTTATGTTTTTAAATTTTTTTGCTTATGGAAAATTTGAGAGCCATAGCCGATTCCTGATATACGGGATTTCGCGAAATAACGGACCGCGATGTATTGGAGCTACACTGTATTTCATTTGCCTCATATTGGGTACAGTTGTGCCATACAGTAGCTGCATACTTCAATAAGGGACTCTACAGGAGAAATATATAGTTTCTAAAGATTTCCTGTCTAGTGAGAACTCAGCTTCCACATTATATTCAGGCTTTCAATTTAACAGTTTCAGTGTGAACATGCCAGTAATGAGAAAAAAATCAGCCAGACTGCAGTGTTGTAAGAACTCCACAATTCCAAAAATATTAAAGGCGTACTTGTGCACAATCTTCTCCATGACTGCCCACCATACCCAAAAGTGATATTGGTCTATAATTAGAGGGGTCTGAAGGGTCACCTTTCTTAAATACAAAGAGGATATTTACGCTTTTGCTGTGAATACTATAAATATTATCATCGAGTGTAATGAAAACATCAGTATTTTCAGGAGTGCAAAGCACGACTGAAAATTTGAATGTTTTCATTACACGAGATGAAAATTGTTATGGTATTCACTGAAAAAGAATAAATTTTCTTTTTATTTTATTGTTTACATGACAATGCACGCTTCTGATGTCATAACTAACATCACCAAAACAAAACATGAATGTCATGGCGTCGACGTTCAGCTAGTGCTTAACATGTGAAGCGCTGGAGAGACAAAAACAAAAAGTTTCGGCAAATCAAAATAATATTGATACCAAAATGTTCCTTACATTCTAACTAAGAAAATGCATACCAACACTTGATAGTTTAGTTCAGAAACAAAGAAGTTAGAGGTGTTCAAAATTCTGAAGTGGAGGTAACATCCACTTCTGAAACAAGGAAGAAAACCGAAGTCGTCCAAAGCGAGGAGGGAAAATATAAAACGTGTCAGTCACAAGTGAAATGATAGGATATCATTTCACTTGTGATTGATACCACTTTTATTTTCACCAGATATACACTGATTTCACCGCTAACAATAAAATAAATGAGTTATACTTGCCTTTTCCCATAAATCTGAAACAGTACTAGTAGAAAATGAATAATTAAGGAGGTTACATAATGGAACTGAAAGGGGATTTGCTAGTTCATTCAAGATTCTGTTTTCCTACTTTAAGAGATTGTAAGATAAGTTCTACCTCCTGTGGACTTGGAAGGCTTGCATTACTTTCATCCAAATTAGACTGTGCAGAAAAATATTCAATCAGTAGAATGTTTAAGTTTAGGTTGTCTGAGCCCAGCTCTTTCTTCTAGAAACAACTAGTTGTGTGGTGTTACATACAGGATGGGTACACAGATACAATACTGTATTGACTCTGAGTTTTGGGACAACTTAAATCCTTACTATACTTGTCCATAAATTTGAAATAGTCCATTCTACTACCTGTTTATCTGTCTAAAATATTGCTGAATGTATGGCAAATAGTGTAAACCCAGATCAGATGCCGCATTCTGCGGTATTTGATCTGAGTCTACACGGTTTGAAAAGCCTATCTCTTCCAAAACTTTGGGTGTTATGGTAGAGTTATTCAGTGGTTATCTGCTGTTTGGTCTTGCTACAGGGGCCCACCTACTGGACAGGTTAACAGGTACAGTGTGGCGAACCAGTGTGAATGTGGATAATCTCATACAGATTTTTACTAACTGCTATATTTCAACAACTAGAACAGCCTTACTACATTATGTAATATTGAGGACAAGAGACTACAGCCTACTTAAAAAGGTATTGCATATGTGTCTGTCTGTCTGTCTGTATGTCTGTCTCTGTCTGCCTGTCTCTGCTTTCTTGTCTCTGTAATGTACAAGGATTTGAGAATACAGAAAAATTTTGCTTAGAAGACGACTTTTGGGACTATGAAAAAGTGCTCTTATTAGTGGGTGGTCCTGCTATTGAATACAGTAAATGTCCTAACATTTTGAACACTTTATTTCATACTTTTTTGGCCAAATTCTTGCTTTTATGCAGTTATTCCTTAAAATACTTAGTGCAATGGCAAACAGTGTAGACCCTGATCAGACTGCTTCTGAAGGAACAGTCTGATCTGGGTCTACACTAATTGCATATGCCATTTTGTCAGAAACCTTGGAAAACATATAGGACTGACAAAAGCTGGTCAGAATGGTCAGAATGTGGTTGGAATTTCGAGAGGTCGTAATAGCGGAATTTTTATTGTATATCTATGAAGTATGAATTATATAAGCTATGTCATGAGAATGATTGTCTTCAGGGCATATTGAAATAGTAAAGATGCTGATAAACCAGTGAAGTTATACTACCATATTTACCATATATATTCGGAAAGACAGGCCTGAGCAAACAGTATAGAGCCTGATGAGATGCCGCAGAATGCGGCGTCTCATCAGGGTCTGGACTGTATGCCACTCATCCAGCAATTTTAAGATGCAACATCGGGTAGTAAATGTACTTGTTCAAATTTTAGAACAAGTATGGTAAGGAGTTGAGGTGTCTGAATACTTTGGGTAAATGTGGCATTTGATAAAGGAAGCTGCTAAACATTGATATATTCTACAGTAGTCAGTGATTTATCTAAAATGGACAGCTGTGTCCCTGATCAGACTGCACAGATGTGCAGGCTGGTCTATGTCTTTGCTGTCTGAAGTTCCTCAAAGGCACATTTTTACATTTTGCAGCTTAAATTTATATGCTGTACTTTGCAACTATAATGATTGTGATTTCAGTAGTAACAGAAAAATTATAAGTAAAAAAAGAAATAATAATAGATTATTACCTAAAAGGAGCCTACCATATTAATTAAATATTGGGACAGACAGGCCTGAGCAAACAGTGTAGACCCAGATCAGATAGCACAGAATACAGTATCTGATTGGGTATAAACTACATTCCATTCATCCAGAAGTCTTTAGGCAAATGTGATAAGCAATATTTAGGGTAAATTACCATATGAGCCAGTGCATGACTAAACCTACAATAAGACCTGTGTGACCATCCAAGACACAGATCAGCCTGTACATCCACCCAGTATGACAAGGGTTCTCCTTTATCCCTCTTTGGATAGCCAGGAGGCTGTAGAGTGCACATGCGATAGCAAAGACTCTGATCAGACTGCACAGATGTGCAGTCTGATCTGAGTCTCTGCTGGTCGCACAAGTCTTATTGTAGGTTTTGTCATGCGCTGGCTCATATTCATTATATTTTCAGTTATTCCAAGTTCTGTGTAATGATATTGCAAGTGCAGAGGTACCAGGACTAATGATCGAATACTTGATAGGTAAACAAACTATTTCCTACTTAACCCTTTCATCCCTGAGTGTCTTAAGTGGACGCCTCCATCTTAGAATTTGGATATGTCTCGTGTTACTAATAAGATGTTAGCCCTAAATCTAAACCAGGGCCCATTTGTTCAAAGCATCATTAGCTTAACAAGCTTGTTAGTGGTCAAAATGTTAACTGTTCTAGTAAGTACAATATCTAACTCACAGATATTTTTGCTGAAAAATGTGAGTAGCTTTTGCAAATGCAAAAGCTACTCATATTTTTTCATCAAAAATATTAGCATATATGCCATATTTAATGATCAAAGTTTTAACAACACATTAACTAACAACATCGTTAGTTTTGAACAACTGGGCCCAGAATGGCAAACAGTGTTGCTCCAGATTAGATGACTCATTATGAGCTGATTTTCTTGACCTACACTGTTTGCAAAATAATCTGTCTTGGTCTTCAGGGTCAAAAGAGTGAAGATGCATGGATATACCCGTAAAGGTTGTGTTGCCATTTTACAAAGGGAGATAACTTTTATAGACAGGATGTCATCTTCCCAGTATTTTAAACCTTTAGAGAATGGAAGCTATGCTTAAAGTGGAAATTCTTTTCTATAAATGTAAATGTAGTCCCCAATACAAATGAAAGCAAATATTTCCATACCAGAATTATTTTCCATGGAGGTGTAGCCATTTTACTTCATATGTACCACTCTCTAAGCTAAATCAGCAGATGACAAGCTGATGATATTTTTCTTATTTTTTTTTATGAGAAATAAGGCTTTGACAATTCATGCAAATTATCTCCTTGGAGGCAATTTGCATGAAATGTCAAGGACTATTTTTGTGGAAAAGTAAGGAAAATATTTAAAAATGTTGTCTGCTGAAATTTTTATCCAGCATGCAGAGCATTAACTAAGTCCAATAGCAGCCTTCCTTCTTCTGTGTTGTCTAGCAAGGACAATTTAATCAGCAAATCCAAGTATTGTCCCTTTCATTTGATTACCTGTGGATGCATCTGATTACCTGTGATTGCATCTGATTACCTGTGGATACACCTGATTACCTGTGGATACATCTTATTACCTGCAGATGCATCTAGTTACCTGTGGCTGCATCATTACCTGTGCATGCTCCAGATTACCTGTGGATGCACTTGATTACCTATGGATGTATCTGATTACCTGTGGATGCAACAGATTACCTGTGGATGCACCTGATTACCTGTGGATGCATCTGATTACCTGTGGATGCACCAGATTAGCTGTGGATGCATCTGATTACCTGTGGATGCACCAGATTAGCTGTGGATGCATCTGATTACCTATGGATGCACCTGAATACCTGTGGATGCATATGATTACCTGTGGATGCAACAGATTACCTGTGGATGCACCTGATGTGATTACCTGTGGATGCATCTGATTTCCTGTGGATGCATCTGATTTCCTGTGGATGCACCAGATTAGCTGTGGATGCATCTGATTACCTATGTATGCACCTGAATACCTGTGGATGCATATGATTACCTGTGGATGCAACAGATTAGCTGTGGATGCGTCTGATTACCTATGGGTGCACCTGAATACCTGTGGATGCATATGATTACCTGTGGATGCATCTGATTACATGTGGATGCATCTGATCACCTGCTGATGCATCTGATTAGCTGTTGAATGTATCTGATTACTTGTGGATGTATCTCTTGATCTGTGGATTATCCAATTACCTTTGGATGTATCTCTTGACCTTTTGTTGTATCTGATTACCTGTTGATGCACCTTTTACCTGTGGATGCATCTGACTAACCTCGGATGCATCTAATTACCTATGGTTGTATCTTTTTTACCTGTGGATGTATCTGATTACCTGTGGATGTATCTGATTAATTATGAATATATCTGATTAGCTGTGGATGCACCTGGTTACCTGTTGATGCACTGATTACCTGTGGATGCATCTGATTACCAGTGGATGTATCTGATTACCTGTGGATGTATCTTATTACCAGTGGATGTATCTGAACACCTTTGCATGCATCTGATCACCTGTGGATGTATCTGATTACCTGTGGATGCATCTGATTACCTGTGGATGTGTCTGATTACCTGTGGATGCATCTTTACCTTTGGATGTATCTGATTACCTGTGAATGCATCTAATTATCTGTGGATGCATCTGATTTCTGTGGAAATAACTTATAACCTGTAGATGCATCTGATTAATTGTGGATGCATCTGATTACCTGTGGATATATCTGATTACCTGTGGATGCATCTGATTACCTATGGATATATCTAATTACCTGTGGATGTATCTGATTTCTGTCGAAGTAACTGATTACCTGTGGATGCATCTGATTACCCTGTGGATGCATCTGATTATCTGTGGATATATCTGATTACCTGTGGATGTATCCAATTACCTTTGGATGTATCTGATTACCTTAGGATGCATCTGATTACCTGTGGATGCATCTGATTACATGTGGTTGCATCTGATTACCTGTGGATGTATCTTATTATTGTGGATGCACCTGATTACCTGTGGATGTATCTGATTATTTGTTTTGTTTGTGTTGAGGTTTTACGGCCCAGTCAACCCAATGGGGTCATGTCGAGCGCGGTCAGCTTACCTAACCACATGTTTACTGGGCTGGCTTAGTCCTCTAAGTGGTTAATCAGTATTGTGCACATTCTTTTGCCAGAAACTGACAACTGCCCTTCTTGAATCAGCGGAAGGGAGAGAATGACCGTAGAAAATATTTCATGATCAATCTCCTCGAAAGAATGTTGCCGACCTCGGTGGGGGTTGAACCTGCGACCTCCTGGTCTCCAGTGGGACGGCGCATCCAACTGAGCCACTGAGGCTGGCCTGATTATTTGTGGATGTATCTTATTACCTGTTTATGTATCTGATTACCTGTGAGTTATCTGATGACCTGTGGATGTATCTTATTACCTGTGGATGTATATGATTATCTGTGGATGCATCTGATTACCTGTGGATGCATCTGACTATCTTTGGATGCATCTGATTATGCATGGATGCATCTGATTACCTGTGGACAAATCTTATTATCTGTGGATGCTTCTGATTACCTGTGGATGTATCTGAATCTGATTATCAGTGGATGTATCTGATTATTTGTGGATGCATCTGATTATCTGTGGATGCATCTGATTATATATGGATGTATCTGATTACCTGTCAATGTATCTTTACCTGTGGATGTATCTGATTATCTGTGGATGCATCTGATTATCTATGGATGTATCTGATTATTTGTGAATGCATCTGATTACCTGTGGATGCATCTGACTACCTGTGGATGTGTTTGATTACATGTGGATGCATCTGATTACCTGTAGATGTATTTTAAAGGAGCTTATCGGTGGATGCATCTGATTTCCTGTTGATGTATCTGATTATCTGTGGATGCATCTGATTACCTGTGGATGTATCTGATTATTTGTGGATGCATCTGATTACCTGTGGATGCATCTGACAAACTGTGGATGCATTTGATTATGTGTGGATGCATCTGATTACCTGTAGATGTATTTTAAAGGAGCTGGCTGAATGGCATACAGTGCAGATCTGAACTGCTACTTTGGGGCTTTGTCTAAAAAGTGCCTAGCAGATGATTTATGTGAAATGTCAAATCTTATTTTTCTCTGAAAATTAAAAAGAAATAGAGAATGCGCTCTGCTGCAAATGTGCTTGGTGCTTTAAGGGTTAATTGTAGCAACAGAAGCATGCACATGTAAAAATGCATTTGAATTGTTAGTTGTTTATTTTCTGTTTCCAGGTATGACATATGGCAGTATGAGACGTCAGGTGGACAGGGAAGTTTTACGTCTGCTGCCTTTCACAATAACTGACACCTTCAGAGGACAGCTTGACAAGGTGATTATGTAAATGTAGTATATTTAAGAATTAATTTTTTACTTTTTTCGTTTGATCAGTATGCTGGTAAAAGATTGCTGTTTCTTCTGCTGTTTCAGTAGCAGTAATCATGGCTACTTTGGCACAAAATCACAACCCTGGTATTTTCCGTTTGTAGCCATGCACATTAGTTCAACCATCCCCCTATCCCAGTGGTTGTGTTTGTGTTGAGGGCGGGTGGGGGTGGGTGGGCGTGGGGCAGTGGAAACAAATGACTGTGCATTAGTGGTACTAGGTTGAAACTTTACAAGTTATAATTAAGCCAAGAGGAGTACTTGCATATATCATTTATGCATTCTCCATCCATTTTGTACCAAAATATTTTTTTTTGCTTTATTATGAGAAAGAACTTTGATTGTAAACCTGTGCCCAGTTGTTCAAAGCTAACAACATTGTTAGTTAACGATTCGTTAAAATTTACATTGAGTGATACACAAATATGCTGAAATTTTTTGCTGAAAAAATGTGGTAGCTTTTGCAATGTAAAAGCTACTCACATTTTTTCAGCAAAAAATATCAGAATATTGTATATTGAATCTGCTAAAACAGTTAACGAAATTACCCTTAACGAGCGCTTTAACGACGCTTTAAACAACTGGGCCCAGGTTGCTTGTCTATTTTCAGAAGGTCAGGGCCCTTGACTGATAGACATCAAATCTGTCCATCTGTCAAAAAATCCATTTATGCTCAATATCTTGAGAAGAAATTGATGGATTTCTGCAAAATTTGCTTTAATGCATCAATGGTAGATAGGTTCGAAGTTTGGATTTTAAAATGACTTTATTTTCCTTAGGTTTTAAACAGATTTATTGCACATGACTAATGTCATTGAGTTATATTTGGGCTTTACCTTTCAGACATCTGAAGGAGAAAGACTAGCTAGGGTGTCATATTCTACTATTCATAGTGTTAACATTGGCACAAAAACTGCTAAAGAACGGCAGCAGAAGAAAGCTAATGTTGGTGAGGACTTATGGGACACCCTGAGAAGCCACCTTCGCTGGATGCAGCTGGAAAAAACACGAAGATTCTCACAGGAAATGGTGAAGAGAGCATACAGTCAGTTAGTACTGGAGGAAGAGAAGGTGAAACAAAAACCAAAGAAATTTATACAACATTAAAGGGAAAAGCAAGGCTAATGAAAAATGTATCCGCTATGAAAGATCTTGACAAACCATGCATTGTTATGCAAGTTTGATCAAAATCAAATGAAAAGTAGCCAGCCTCAGTGGCTCAGTTGGATGCATCAGAAAGTTGGTGATCAGAAAGTTGTGGATTTGATCCCCGCCTGGTCTGCAACATTTTTTTCATGGAGCTTGATCATGAGATATTTTCTACGGTCACTCTCTTCCACTGAATCAAGAAGGGCAGTTGTCAGTTTCTGGCAAAATAATGTGCACAATACTGGTTAACTGCTTAGTGGACTAAGCCTGCCCAGTAGAAGTATGGTTAGGTAAACTGATCGCGCTTGACATGACCCCATTGGATTGACTGGACCATAACACAAACAAAATCAAAATGAAAAGTGAAAAAGATATCAAGATTTCAAGATGAATTATTGTTTTTGTGGGTGCTGCCATTTGAATTTTGATGCTTTATAAAGCCTTAATTAAATATGCAAAATTATGCTATGCCCACTTCTAACTGTCAGCCAATCAGATCCCTTGATCCAGATTGTTGATATAAATTCACATAATGTCCATGCACAGGATTTTTCTGTCTATCCCTCAAACCCATGATAGATTCTTTTTCATTTCTGAATGTGGATGTTTTATAATGCATTCATCACTTTGATTGCTGACATCCGCCATATTGTTATGCCATTACTGTGACATTTAATAATGTCAGTACGTTTTAGGACGTCAACCTTAACCATGGCAACATGACATCCTATACAACCAATGCACATCAAACATGTGAGAATTCTCAATTTTTAGCTTACCTTGGGTAGGATAACTTGGATAGGATAAGAATTTCTGTCCCAGGATAAAGTCTAGGATATCCTTATCTGGTGTGCAAGAAAAAGTATCCTTTCAAGAGCTTTGAATTGATAGAAACTGATTTTGTATTCATGGCCAAAACTAACAAGCCTTTAAAAATATGTATAAGAACTAAAAAAAAATGTACATACTGTACGTTTTGTTTTGTTATTGGCTTATCCCTTTTACTTTTGTAGGATCTCACTGTTGTGCTTGTAGCATTTTTGTAGTTTTCTGAATATTTGATTTTCATTTAGAACTCGAGAGGCAGCAGAAATACTGAGGAAGAACATTTCCTGACAATGGCCAAAATACATAATTCAATATCCAGGTAAGAATGTACATACAGTTGACTCTCGTTATCTCGACCTCGCTTATCTCGAATAACCGCTTATCTCGAAGTGAAAATCTGGTCCCTGCCTATACATGAAAACCTAACAACAGATGGAAAATATTGTAGAAAAGAGGAGAAATTGCTCCTAAGGAGCAATTTCTCCTCTTTTCCACAATATTTTCAATAGATCTCTAACTTCAAAAGTCCAATTACCTATCAGTTTGTTAAATGTGGTTAATCAAATTATTTTTTCCTCAATTCTGCAAACCTGATATGTCGAACTACGGATATCTCGAAGTATTTCAGAGAGTCCCTTGGAGTTCGAGATAACGAGAGTCGACTGTATATATTCTAGACATTGTAAACTTTGAAAATAGAGTATTGCTTAACCTATTGTAGTCTGGAGACCCCTAAAAGGGTAATTGGCAAACAGTGCAGACCCAGATCAGATGCCACAGAATGTGGCATCTGATCAGGGTCTCCACTGTTTGCAAATAGTTCAACCACTTTTCTCTAAGAATATTGAAATCACATAGTCTGACATACCTAAAATCAAAATTAGAATCTTCCAATATATAGTGTGGGGGAGTCCATTCAGCCTACAGTGGGTTGAGCTGGCACTAGTGGGTGTGATCTGTGTTGCACATAACAGTTTTGCTCATAAACAGACTCAGCAAAACTAAGTTTGCTATTTTCATATCTTTGTCATGTTCCTTGTTTTTGCAAGACTATCTTCTCTCAATATATTCATCCTAAAGAGAAGTTCTAATGATATTACTGTCCATGCACAGGAAAATTAGTCAGGAATAACCTTTGGGTGTATATTTGTTTTCCAGTTTCCCTGTCTTTACAGGAAAAAATAATAAATGTTACTTATATGAAACATTTTGGACTAACATGCTCATTTTTCTCTCATTGTTTACCAATATATAAGGGCAAGTCAATAAGTAACCAGCCTATCCCATTTCCAATTGACTGAGACACCCAAGATTTTCATGCCTTGTTTCAATACATGTTTTAGGCCTGAGGGCAAAATTGCACCCTTATCGTGCCATTCACTCATAAGATATTGAATGTCAAACATGGCTAGCGATGCAAAAGTAAGCTTTTCGTCAAAAGTTGAGTACCGTGTTGTAATTTGGTACTTGTATTTGAAAGGGAAAACAGGTCAGGAAATACATTGCAAGTTGACCAATGTTTATGGGTCTTCTGCACCATCGTATGCACAAGTTAAATTCTGGGTTGGGGAATTCAAACGTAGTAGAACATCTTTAGAAGACGAAACCGGGTCTGGACACCCATCAGATGCTACCGATGAAGAAATGTGTAACAAAGTACGGGATCTGGTGTACTCTGATAGGCGAATTAAGGTGGAAGAAATAGCGAATGCATTACACATTTCACATGGTAGCGTTTCAACAACTTTACATGATCGCTTGGGTATGCACAAGCTAACAGCCCTTTGGGTCCCAAAATTCCTTAGCGATGAGCTAATGGCAACCAGAGCATCAGTATACAGCCCATTGTTGAAGCGGTTTAGGTCAAAGGAAGATGATTTCCTTTCATGTCTGGTGACTGTAGATGAGACCTGGGACCATTATTATGAGCCAGAGAATAAAGCTCAAAATCGCCAGTGGGTAGGGCCGGGGTCTCCGAGGCCAAAGAAGTTCAAAACGCAACCCTCTGCTGGCAAGGTGATGGCAACTGTATTTTGGGATGCACAAGGCGTTATTATGTTGGAATTTCTAGCAAAGAAAAGTACAATAACAGGTGCATATTATGCAAATTTACTCGACTAACTGAGAATTGTGATCCGTGAAAAACGCAGAGGTAAACTTTCCAAAGGGATTCTGCTCCAACAGGACAATGGGAGAGTCCACACTTGCAAAATTGCAATGGATGCTGTTGAGCGGAATGGGTACGAGCTAATACTGCACCCCGCCTATTCTCCGGACTTAGCTCCTAGTGACTATTTCCTGTTCCCAAACTTGAAAAAGGATATCCGTGGACGTCATTTCCGGTCCAACGAAGAAGTCGTGGCGGCAGTTGAGGAGTGGGTCAGAGACAAGGACCCTGGCTTCTTCAATTCTGGGCTGATGGCACTGGAACACCGTTGGTCCAAGTGCATCATTCTAGAGGGCAATTACATCGAAAAAGAAGAGATCGATCTCACCCAGAAATAAGTTTGGCTGGTTTTTTATTGACTCGCCCTCGTAATGATGATAATTTATGATTTAAGACAGTTGAGGTAGGTAATAAATATGTTTTATGATTACTGGAAATATCAATAATAAAACCACTGAACTCTTTTAAAAATGCATAAATAAATAAAAAAGCCTTTACATGAGAAAATGTACGTACAAGAATATGTGTACCAGTAAAAACTTGGATAGCCTGCTTATCTACAGGTTCTGATTGTCTTCCTCTCTCCACTTGTTGAAGTTTTGAATCACTGGCTTTCCAAAGAATGTTGAACGAAGATGCTCGTTATATTGAGCTGATATGCATATGATATACCTGAATCATTGCTGGGTGCACATTCCAATTTTTTTTTTTTTTTTTTTTTTTTGATATTGGCGTTCAAATGAAGATAAAGAATACACTTTAGCACATGGTCTATATCAGCCCATGTTCATGCAACTGGATGAGAACTTTGATTCAAAGATTGACTTTTGCCTACTGTGCTTTTAACATCTTTCAGAAATTCATTTTTTGCGTGGCACTTTACACAGAAGAAGTAAATTTGCAAACTTTTGTGATGATTTAATGCAAAACCATTTGTCATAACTAATTTTGCACAAAAAGTTTTATTCTAGTGATTGGTTTTTAAAAAAATCTTTTTTTGTTTTTTTTTCACTTTTTCCCATAGTGAAAATTAATGCAAATTTTGCAGAATTCTGTAGGATAGGTAACTTGGAGGCAGATTTTCAACAAGTTCCGCTTGCTCGATTTTTCTGAAATTTTCAGAATATTGTAGTGAAACATCAGTTATTCAATTCAGCAAATAAAAGTTAAAAAATATTTTCTAAGACAAAAATTAAAAAAAAAAAAAAAAAAAAAAAACTTTACCAATAGAAATCACATAGGTCAGATCAATTTGTGGCCATAAATATAATTTTAGGATACATATTTGAGAACAAAACACAGAAAAAGAAAAGACAAATGGTTTCTGATAGATACAATGTAGGACAATCAGAACAAAATATTTTCATTTTAAATAAAACACCAAGCAAGGAAACATATTTCGGAGTTATGTTGAAAGGACAGTAAGCTTTTGGTGTATATACATTAATACCACTTCAATGTAAAATGCTAAAATTTAAATATCTGATGAACTGATGTGAATCTCATTGTGTCCTTTAAGGGGAATAGATACATGATGTTCAGGGAAGACAGTTGTCAAAGTTGAAAAAAAGTCTACTCTAAAAGAGAATTTGTTCCCCTTGGGGGGCAAATTCTTCCTTTTAGAGCTGACACCCTTTTAGAGTGGGATTAATGTACAGAAAAGCATACAGGAAGTCACAAGTGTTATCTACCCTGAAAACAAATGGAGGAAAATATATCATACAGTCCCTTAACATCACGAAAACACGCCTATATAATTTTGACCTCTTTAAACCCCACTTTTATATAGTAAAACTGGGGTTTGCAGGGGTATAAGTTATTTTTCTTATTTCTGCTCAAAACATAGATTGAGGGTACTCCTTAGAACCGCCTCGCCGAGGCGGTTCTAACGAGTACCCACAATCTATGTTTTGAGCAGAAATATGAAAAATATCACAGTTTTTTATCTGAAAATTAAAAATTTTTGGAGGAGAAATTTTCTATATATTTGAATAGGTGTGTTTTCGTAATGACATGTAATTGAACTACAGCATGAGATTTCCAACAATTTTATATTTTGATGAGTGTAGACTAAAACCAGCCTGTCCAGCAGTCCTTTTAGCTTAGAGGCTTAGTTTCTTTTCTAAGGGTAGGTTAGATTAAGCGACCAGCAACAGATCTGATCAGACTGCACATTTGCGCAGGCTGATCTGAGTCTGCTTGTCACACATGCCATTTTGTTGGGATTTTCTTGAGGTGACTCATTTTGTTTCAGACATGACAGTCAGTCAGCAGTGAGTGGTTACACCAACAAACCTGACAATGTGCTGGGTTCTATACCACCATTCCTACATGCCACAGCTGTCACAGAAATGTCTGAGAAACTACTCAACCTGGTAATATTTCCTCATATTTTGAAAACAGCCTTAAGTCTTTTGAGCCATATCGCGAAAAAAAAATTATTTGCTTACCATAATTACCTTCAGTATTAGGACCCACGGGCCTAGAATTAGGACCTGCAGGCCTAGTATTAGGATCCGCAGGCCTAGTATTAGGACCCACAGGCCTAATCAAACACTGTAGTCAGATGCTGCAGATTAGTGCTAATCAGCATCTGCACTTTTGCCATTCATCTGGCAGAGACATCAATAGGTTGTTAAATCACCTGAGCTTGAAATTCGGTCTCGGTGGCTCAGTTGGATGCGCCGTCCGACTGGAGACCAGGAGGTCACGGGTTCAGTCCCCACCGAGGTCGGCAACATTCTTTCGAATAGAGATTGATCATGAAATATTTTCTACGGTCATTCTCTCCCTTCCGCTGATTCAAGAAGGGCAGTTGTCAGTTTCTGGCGAAAGAATGTGCACAATACTGGTTAACCGCTTAGAGGACTATGCCTGCCCAGTAAAGGTGTGGTTAGGTAAACTGACCGCGCTCGACATGACCCCATTGGGTTGACTGGGCCGTAAAACCTCAACACAACCAAACAAAATCGGTCAGAACTGTATGTTAAAATGGCCCAAATTGATTATCCTATAAGGTGAGCCAAAAGGCTTGCTTCATAGGATAGTCGATTTGGGCCATTTTAACATGCATTTCTGACTGAGTTTTGAAGACTTGCCTTATATGATAGTCGATTTGGGCCATTTTAACATGTATTTCTGACCAAATTTCAAAGGCTTGCCTTATAGGATAATTGAATTGGGCCTTTTTAATGTGCATTTTGACCAAGTTTCGAAGGCTTACCTTACAGGATAGTTGATTTGGGCCATTTTAACATGCATTACTGACCAAATTTTGAAGACTCACTTTATAGGATAGTCGATTTGGGCCATTTTAACATGCATTTCTGACCAAATTTTGAAGGCTTGCTTTATAGGATAGTCGATTTGGTCCATTTTAACATGCATTTCTGACCGAATTTTGAAGGCTCGCCCTATAGGATAGTCGATTTGGGCAATTTTAACATGCATTTCTGTCTGAATTTCAAAGGCTGGCTTTATAGGATAGTCGATTTGGGCCATTTTAACATGCATTTCTGACCATATTTCGAAGGCTCCCTTTATAGGACAGGAGATTTGGGCCATTTTAACATGCATTTCTGATCGAATTTCAAACTCCTGTGGTTAAATGAACCTGTATTGATATGTTTCTTATTTCTCCACAAAAGCATATGTTTTGGGCAAGTATACTCTGGTAAGATATGTACTAAAAGTAGGAATATTTTCCTGGTTAAACTTCAAAGTGCAAAGCAAAATTGTAGCAGAGGACACTCTGATTTTTATGCCCCTTTCACGAAGAGTCTGTCTATCCATCACACTTTATAGTACTGGACTTGTCTCCACAACTCCTCCTACAGTTTTCAAGGTAATGGTTTGAAACTTGCACCATAGTAATGATATTGACTGAGCATGTGAATAAAGTTCACAGAACTGTAATCGAATTATGATGGCAGAGTTACTTAGAACATTTTACTTAGAAAATTTGTCTTATACACATGGTATAGTAGGGTTCCTGTCTCCGCAAATTCTACAGTTTTCAAGATAGTGATATGAAGCTTGCAGCAAAGTAAGAATATAGGCTGGGCATGTACATAAAGGTCATAGAACTCTGATCAAAGCTTTATTGCTAGAATTACACAACCTGGATTTACTTACAAATTTTGCCATAAAAAGCCAAACTGGCAGTAGTCGGGGCATTCATCCCCTTTAGGGATCATCGATTTTTAAAAATTATTTTTCAGAAAACATAATATCAGTATTTTACGTTTTAAGTGAAGTCTGCTAGACAGATGATTCACATGAAATGTCAGGCCTTGTATTTTCCTGAACATTAAAGAAAAATCAAAATGTCATCCACTGCAGATTTTATGGGGCTTTAAAGGTTTATCTTAAAAAAAAAAAAAAAATACTTGATGATAAATCAGAGTAATATAAACCTACTATGCAAGCAGTTAAGGCCTATGATTTTTACAAATGTTTTGTTTGTTGAGAAGTGGTGATAAACCGTGACCTCACACTGTCGGATAGATTGTTGTGGTTTGTTTGCTGTGTTAACACATGGCTATATCTTATGAGAGTAATCTAGCTACAGTTAACTCATCAACATGATTGTATTAGTACTCTGCCAACATTCACAGGTGCAAGGAGCCATGTGATCACGGAAATCTCACAATATACAATTTGGTCCCATTCTTTTGAAATATCATTAGGACCAAAACCTTCTTTTTTTTTCTTTTCCCTGATTTTTATTTGTGCTGTGCATGAAGAAATTAACTGTCAAGGGAAGCTCAGGTTTTCATTGAAGGTATTTGTTTATTTCATGCATTTTTCTTCTTTTATGGACCAAAACTGTATGGGCCTTCGAGCATGCACAAATTTCCCGATTCACATCATCTTGCACATGCGCATAGCATCATTCGGGCATTTGCTGTCAATTGAAACATTCTGTAGTATCCAGTGATTCTGTTTGCGGACAGCGAAGGTACTGATCAGATTGCACATCCACGCAGTCTGATCTGGGCCTTGGCTGTCCCAGCATGCCTCAAAGGCACATTTTCACTTGGCACGGCTCATAATGTTTTTGGCATTTTGGATGCCATTTACTTACATGCTGCTATGAAAGCTTAATATTCTATCCAGTTCTATCCTATTCCTATCATATTACTCATCGATAGACTTTGTTTGCTGAACGTAAAGGAAACAGGTTAGTCAAAATAAAGCCGTTAGGCAAGGGTGGATATGGAGACCAATCTGGGTTTAAACAGGTGGCATATATCACATGCTTATTTGCTGTCCTTTTCAGACCAAAGAAATATTGAGTAAGCATTTGATGTTATATTTACGGAAGGATTCCAAGGTGAAGGCCAACAATGTAGCTAAAGAGTATGTGAACTGTCAGGTAGGTACAGTTAAATCTGTGGTAGCAACCATCTCTCTCTTAAGTGATTTCCTGGCTTGAATGACTATTATACAACCCTCCCATGAATTTTTCAATGTAATATTACCTCTTTTACGCATGCAACTGCCCAATGTGACCAGCCACTACCAAAACCGTAACCAGAATGTTCAATTTCCCTGCCATGAATGATAGATTGCACTTTCCATTACACCAGAGCAATTTGGCAATATTAGTAAATATTGACCCAGTCCAGAAATCATTCTACTGCAAATCAAATTTTAAATAAAGAAACAACAAAGAAAAATGGCAGGGACATAAAAATCTCGTAAAATTTTAACTATAGAAGAGAGAGCACATGTTTTAAAGAATCTGGACAATGTGAAAGCGTGCAGGAAGGTGGCGGAGGAACTTGGCATGGGTAAAACACAAATTCAGTCAATTAGAAAGAGAAAAAGTAATGTCCCGTCCGATCGCAAGAGGCAAAATCTTTCATCAGCGTATGGGGATACCTTGATCTTGAATTCCTGTCCAGAGACCACCTGTTTTGAGAGACCTATTTTTGCACTTCCCAAAGGTGGTCTCACAAGACAGGTTGAACTGTGTAACAATTACCTTAACCCTTGTCCTGCTGAACCCAAATATACCCTGCCTTTGCAAACAGTTTAGATCCAGATCAGTTGGCTTCTGAAGAAGCCAACCGATCTGGATCTGCGCTGTTTGCCATTTACTATGTGAATGTATATCAACAATCTGGGTCAATGCATCTGACTGGCTGACAATTAGAAGTGGGTGTGGCATCTTAATTTTTTCAGCATAACAATTAGTTTAAGGAGACTGGATACACTTGGTAGGTTTGCTGTCATTTTTAACAAAGGAGATGACTGTGATTTCCTGTTTGTTTTCCTGTACATAAAGTCCTTCTGAAAAGGGGTTTGCTAAAAGGAAAAAAAATGATTGGGAGCTCTTTTTTCTTTTAGTGTAAACACCTTTTCAGAAAGGATGCAAACAGTTTTGACAGTTGCATCCCTAAAAAGTATCCATTTCCTTTATTTATTCAGTCCCTGATGATGATGATAATTTGATGTTTTATTTCCCTTTCAACATTATTTAAGTCAGATCGAGCCAATGGAAGAGTGATAATGAAAGGCTCTGTGCAATGAAGCATCGTACAGTCATGAGCTTAATTCTGCCTGCAACAGGATTTGAATGCAGGACTTCGTGATCTGAAGTAGAGGCTTCTTTTCAGACTCTGTAATTTCTTGTGCTTATCCTAAAATTTGAACAAGTCTCTTTGACTACCTGGGCCCAATTGTTCAAAGCGTCGTTAGCTTAATGAGCTCGTTAAGGGTCATTTCGTTAACTGTTTTAGCAAATTCAATATACAATATTCTGATATTTTTTGCTGAAAAAATGTGAGTAGCTTTTGCACTGCAAAAGCTACTCACATTTTTTCAGCAAAAAATTTCAGCATATTTGCGTATCACTTGATCTAAATTTTAACGAATCCTTAACTAACGACGTCGTTAGCTTTGAACAACTGGGCCCTGGTGCTGGCAGAATGGCAAACTGTCCAGACCACAATAAGTTTCTTTGAGTGTGATTAAATTTTGGTCTACTGTGTATAGTCATGCATGTTTGTCTGAATATATGCGTTAATAATGTATGTTCGTTATGATTACTGAAAGGAAATATTGTACAACAGCATTTGCTTGATATGAAAAGTATGTCAGAAAAGAGTAGGGTAATTCGCTAAGATCTTTGAGTATCATTTTTAATCAATGTTTTCTGAGAAAACGAAGAAAAATGTTATCTGCTGAAATTTTTACCCAGTATGCTAAGCATTAAGGAAATCCACCAGTATAATATTGGTACACCTTTATTTGGTAGAGCCAGCAGAGCCGATTGTTATGCCACCTGTTGTGGAGTTTAAGAGGAAGAGCACAGACAGACAGTCCTGGGGCTGAAGTCCTTGCAAGCTCATCATTTGACCTTGAAACTCTACCTTGTTTGTAAGTACTTTTTACATTTGACAGACTCCACAACAGACTACTTTATTTGTGAGAAACACAATGGAAGTTTTGTAATCTGTACCTCAGCTAAGAAAATGGCCTAAGGGCTATTCCAGTTAAACATAAGTACCGGGGGAAGAAGGCACTTTCAATTTAGACCACCCCCCTACAGAAGTAAATTTCTTTAACAATTGGACTACCTACAGAAGCATTTATATCAAGAAAACGCCCCACCACAGAAGCAAATTTTATATGGACAGAGGCAAATTTTCATCTCCCATCATAATCTATTCTATAGAGCTGTTTTTGTGTCTCTTACCAGAGTATTGTAATTGTTATTCTTTAATAATGATGTTCTTGTTTGCCAACTTAATACAATGAACATGCACTATGAAAATACGTCTTCATTTTATATTGTGTTCTGATCATGTCAAACCCCATAGGCACAGTTTGATGCAGATTGACTGGTGAGCAGGAAGTAGCACGTTTGATCTGGCATGAACATTCATTCATAGAAATTTTTCATGAACTATTGTTTGTTTTCTCCCTTCCTCTTGTTCAAGAAGGGCAGTTTTCAGCTGTAGTAACCAAGTACTTTTGTTTGTGTTGGGGTTTTACTGCCCAGTCAACCCATTGGGGTCATGTCTAGCATGGTCAATTTACCTAACTACACCTTTACTGGACGGGCTTTGTCCTCTAAGCGGTTAATCAGTGTTGTGCGCATTCTTGCGCCAGAAACTGACAACTGCCCTTATTGAATCTGAGAACGGAAGGGAGAGAATGACCATAGAAAGTATTGCATAATCAATCTCCACAAAAGAATGTTACCGACCCAGTGGGGGTCAAACCCGCAACCTCCTGATCACCAGTCAAAAGCACATCCAACTGAGCCACCGTGGCTGGCAGTAATCAAGTACTACCACCCAGGAAGTAAGGTGATGACAATTTACTGCATCTTCCATGTAGTCTGAATTGATTAAAATAGTTCTAATTTTCCCCTATTAAAGAAGGACCTTTACAGCCTCATTGGATTTAAACTACTAGTTTCAGGCTCATAAGATATAGACTGCTGAATTTAATAAGTTATGTTTTATTTCTTACGTTTGATCTAACTGCACATTATATTTATTTGCATAGCTCATGTATGAGCCTTGTCATGAGAAAACCTGTTTTATGCCAATGGGAACAACAGACACATATCAGCCTGGGCACCTGCACAGTTTGATCAGCATCTTTGTCTCATCGGAAAGACTGGAGAAGCTTGGGATAAAAATCACGACCCCTAGGTTACAAGGCAAGCAGCTTAACCACTACATAACAGTCTTCCGTTTAGGTGCCTGGCACAAACTTTATCCAAATATTAGTATCATGCACAGAGAAATAAGCGTTACACTAAATTAGGACCTTGAAAACAGCTAAGCCACAGTCACAGACCTTGGCTGACAGTGTTTGCATCCTTGTACTGTAATCGTAAGACAGGAGCAGGCCAGATCAACATTTCTGATTGGCTCATTTGCTTGACTGCAAGAATCCTTGTACTGTAATCCCTAAGACAGGAGCAGGCCAGATCAACAGTTCTGATCGGCTCATTTATAAGCTAAACTGCCAGATTAAATGCCCTCGGTGGTTGATTCTGTTGCTAGATGCCGGACTACTAGTCATGTCCGAATTTAAGCACAAAGCGTCCTTGAACTGGCTTTCTGAAAAAAACTTAAATAGAGGCATTCTTAAAATTCACTTGTCGATCTATCTCAACAACTTGACTTACCTTCAATAACCACTCTCAAATCATGAAGGCCTTGGCTTTCTAGCCAAGACACAACATCCGAAACTGAGAAGTCAAACATCCCGCATGACACTTCTATGCTGTTGATAGAGTTGTTTCCCTTATATCCGGAAACAAGACGGTTCACCGAAACACGGGGAAAACTGATGACTCGCTCAATTTTTTTTTTTTTTTTTTTTTACGTAATCAGATATATTTAAAGCAATGTAAAAATTTGCTTCTATGCTTTCTGTCCCATTATAAACACTGGAATCGAATTTCGTCTGAACCAAAAACACCTCCCACCTACAGATGCGAATTTTCTCCCACTACACCCACCCAAAGAAGCATGTAACTCAGCGGGACATCCCACGTCAGAAGTTTAAAAAAGTGCTGTCTTCCCCCGGTACCTATGTTTGACTGGAATAGCCCTAAGCATATATGGTGATTGTCCTAAAATTTCATACCAGCTTTTCTTATAAAATGACATATGCAAACAATGCAGATCCAGATCAAACTGCTCCTGAAGGAATTGGCTGATCAGGGTCTACACTGTATGCCAGAAACAAACACATAAAAAAGACATTTAACTGCTGCGTTAAATTTCAACGGACAACATTTTGAAATATTTTTCTTATTTTCCCCAAAATGATAATTGAGGATTTACTTTAAGATAATTGTTGTTATTTTTGCATCAAGACATATTTTGGAGTTACTTCATTATGTGTTAGGTTTCGTCTTTGGTTGGATACTTAGGGCACATATGGTATATAATGTATCAATGTTGTATTGTGTGTGCAAACTTTGCATGTCCTGATATGACATCATTTATTACAGATTTGTCTTGGTATGTGTTCTTAATGTATTATGGTTAATGCAGTATGGTTTTGGTGTTTCAGTTTTAACTCTTTGCATGCTGGGTATTTTTGCATGTTTTTTGTTGTCTGCTGGGTAATTTTGCATGTTTTTTTGTTGTCTGTGGATTTTTTTTTTTAAAATTAACTTATTCAAAAAATCTTTCAGGAATACCATCAAAGTGTCAAACAGTTTAGATCAAGATAGGGCCCAATGTTTTTTTCGGGCCTGATCTGGGTCCAAACTATTTGCAGTGGTTATCAGCAGACGACAAAAGTCGCCACTTGCGGGGAATGAGTTTAAGATAATTGTTCATATCTTGCTTACCATCAGTCAGACATGCAGTAAAGTTGAGAAACCCTAACAAAATCAAGGAATGTTGTTATTTTCTCCTGTTTATGGTAATAGAACTATTTCCATAATACTGTTTTATGTGAGCTTTACATGGCAACAATTTCTGTGTGAGTCCTATCATGGCAATAATCAAACTTTGCTCAAGGTAATTATTTGTCAAAGCACTGGACAGTATTACAAGCTTTCTGATTTTATACCAGGTATCTGTACTTTAGTGCATCCAATATGTTATATTCTGAACAAAATATTGATAATTTAGGCTTATGAAGGCCATTCAAAAAGTTCCTGGCCCCACCCTCTTCTGATGGATCTGTGCATACAGTCAAACCTGTGTTAGTGGTCACCTCTATTAAGCAGCCAACCTGTATTAAGCAGCCAGAGGAAAGTTGCCCGAAAATTCAAAGACATATATATTTGAACTGTATTAAGCAGCCACCTGCCTTCAGCAGCCACATTTTAAGCTTCCCATGGGTGGCTGCTTAAGACAGGTTTGACTGTACCAACTTAATATGAATGTAATTAGTAGTCTTTCACTAGATTACTGAAAAAAAAAAAGTTCCAAAATCTTCTGATTAAAGTTCTTATATTGTCCCTCAAACACAAGCTGGGAAGTCAGTGTGTTAAATGTCTTTCTAAATTTTGTCTTGCTTCACTTTGACAATTCATTTCTCATACACAGCATGATTTTTATGTTCTGTTTTAGTTGTCAAAGCAAATTTGATCATTTGCTGATGGTTTGATTACACAAAAAAAAATGCTACATTTGACAAGTATCAGCACTTCTGTAAACCCTCAAATTATGCATCCCTGATATTTAAAGATAACTGTCATGTGTATGTGTTTATTGAAAACTGTGCGCATAAATCCAAGAATGTGTACTTAAACATTACCATCTTACAAAAATTTTGCGATAAAGACTTTGATATTGTAAATTCCTGGGCATTAACAGTTCAGTTTCAGAATGTGCACTCTCTGCTGAAATTATTAAAAATTCACTGTTCTGGGCATTTAAATTTGTGCCTAGAATTTTTGAATGACCTAAAACTACAAGTAAATATATCATCACTAACAGAGATGCCCTTGCAAACTTTTGATGGTCAAAAAGATTGGAGTGGGGTGGGGAGGGGGCTGTGGTCAGGGGGTGGGTGGAGGGGTAGTGGGTAAGTGTAAAAAGTATAGTCTTAGCAAATTAAAACTGAAGATAAATATTCTGAAAAATAGGTGAATATTGGTCTGTAGCATAGCTGCAAAGAATCTTTAATTTGAATGTCCTCTAAACTGTTCAGAACCTGGTAGGGCTTTTTGATTGTCCATCGTACCTGTAATTTCTGTAATTCCACACAGATATGGTGTGAGCCCTAATATCAAAAAACACACAATAACTCGCTGTGGCATAGAATTACAGGATAGAATCTGCTAGAAAAATGCAAAAGCCAAGATCAAACTGCACAGCTGTCAGGGATATACCATTTGTTGCATATGTATAATTTTTGATAAGGTATCCAACCTTTCTATAGAGCATTTGAAGCACATCTTGTAAAAAATCCCTTTATGCCATATATGAATCATGAAGACCACGATCACCCTGTGCATCCTGGCAGTCAGGGGCCAGTTGTTCAAAATTAACAATGTTGTTAGTTAACATCATTAAAACTTTGATTATTAAATATGCCATGTATGCTAATATTTTTGGTGAAAAAATGTGAGAAGCTTTTGCATTTGAAGCCATTCACATTTTTGTCAGCAAAAATACCTGTGTATAAGATGTTGTACTTACTAGGTCAGATAACATTTTGACCACTTACGAGCTTGTTAAGCTTCCAATGCTTTGAACAACTGGGCCCAGATCAAAACCGTTTCTGTTTGTCATTGTATTCTACAGTATCAAATAATACTGCAAATGGGCATTTTAGGTTGTGATCAGACTGCACAAACGCATAATCTGATCTGGATATTTGTTACCCTCAAATGCCATAAAGACCCTGTTCATGTATTTCTCTTTTATGCTACCTGAAGGGAGAGTATATAGTCACCACTTTGTCCGTCCATCCGTTCGTCCATCCGTCTGTACATGCCCACATGACATTCCGGGGTTAGCGTTTCTGTAGAATTTCACATTATGAGGTTGATTTCTGTTTATTCCGTCATTGTGGGGTTAAATATGCACTGTGGGGTAAAAAAATTAGTGTTGTGGGGTTAAAAAGATCAAAGAAAGATCAAAAGGATAACCGTATAATGTCCATCTCGTAAGTATGCCATCCATCCGTTGGTCCATCACTTTTTTGTCCGGAGCATATCTCTAAAAGTATTGATGGTAATTTAATGAAACTTGATACACTGATAGAGGGCCATGAGGGGAATTGCAGAATGCAAGAACCATAACCCTGTCACCAGTATTTACGGAGTTACTTCCCTTCTTAATTTTTGCAGTAAAAAGTGTCCGGAGCATATCTCTGAAAGTATAGAAGGGAATTAAATGAAACTTGATACACTGATAGACGGCCATCAGAGGAAGTGCAGAATCCAAGAATCGTAGCTCTATCACAAGTAATTACAGAGTTATTTCCCTTTCTAATTTTTGCAAAGTAAGCTTGTTCAGAGCATATCTAAAAGTATTGAAGATAAATAAATGAAACTTGATAGAGGGCTATGAAGGCAATTGCAGAATGCAAGAACCATAACCCTGTCACCAGTATTTACAGAATTACTACCCTTCTTAATTTTTGCTACAGAAAGCTTGTCCGGAGCATATAACTGAAAGTAAAGAAGGGTATTAAATGAAACTTGATACATTGATAGACAGAGGAAGAGTTATTTCCTTTCTAATTTTTGCAATAGGAAGCTTGTCCGGAGCATATCTCTTAAAGTATTGAAGATAAATAAATGAAACTTGATACACTGATAGAAGGCCAAGAAGGGAATTGCAGAATGCAAGAACCATAACCTGTCACCAGTATTTATGGAGTTACTTCCCTTCTTAATTTTTGCAAGAGAAAGCTTGTCCGGAGCATATTTCTGAAAGTATAGAAGGGAATTAAATGAAACTTGATACAGTGATAGATGACCTTCAGAGGAAGTGCGGAATGCTGGCAAAAGTGCCTGAGCATCTGTCTGTCCGGCCATCTGTCTGTCAGGAGTTATCTCCCTTACTGATACTATGGATGCACGCCTTATTTTTTTTCATGATTTTTACATTTTACATTCTTTGTTGAAAATCACTTACTAGGGAACACAAAACTGAATTCTTAGTCTTATGGTTTAAAAGTTACAGGCCTTGTAGGGAAAGGACCTTACATTTCTCCTTATTTTTGCATTCTTTGCTGACAATCATTTACTAGGCAACACAAAACTGAGTTTCTTAGTCTTATGGTTTAAGAGTTACAGGCCTTGCAGGCAAAGGGCTTTATATTTCTCATCATTTTTTGGATGTGTCCAAAGTACACAGATGCCCCCGCATTGACAGAGGCTAATTTGGCAAGGTTTGCACAGTTTTATAGAGGTACCCAAAGCGGGGGCATACGTGTACTGTGGACACATTTCTAGTTTGTTTTTTTTGTTGTTTTTTTTTTTTGTATATTTTACAGGCTTTCAAATGGATCTCTAGTCATTTGTCATTGGGCCTTCTGCCACCAGCGCCTACTGTACAGTGCTTTGATTGCAATAATAAGCTTGTCCGTAGCATATCTCTTAAAGTATTTTACTCTCTCACTAACATAACCCTCCAACTACTGCGCATCTTCAGGAGCATCCTTCGTTTTCACCGATTCTCTTGTTTGATTATGCCCCTACCATTCAAAGAATGGTAGAAAGGGTATATAGTGTTACCCCTGTCCATCTGTTTGCGTTTACATCCATTCATCTGTCTGTCTGTCTCCATCAGTGTCCGGCATCAGCAATATGTGTTTGTCATTCGGGCGGGGGCATCCGTATCCTTTGGACTCATTTCTAGTTTAACCCTTAAAGTGCCAAGCAGAATTGCAGCAGATGACATTCTCAAATAATTATTTTTCAGAGAAAATAAGGTTTGACATTTCATGTGAATAAGCAGAAAATTCACATGAAGTGTCAAGCCTTTTTTATTGAAAAGTAAAAATAAAATAAAAATGTCAGCTGCCACAGTTGTAATTGGTACTCTCACCCATTTTAGTCTGTAGACCCCCAAAAGGGTAATTGGCAAATAGTGCAGACCAAGATCAGATGTTGCAGAACAGGGCATTTGAGCAGGATCTACACTGTTTGCATTAACTGCAGGAATTTCTATACAAAAAAAATAGTATGGTAAATGTCCTAAAATTTCGAACACTTTATTCCATAATTTTTTAGCTTAAATTTTGCTTTTTATGCAGCTGTCTTTTAAAATGCATAGTGGAATGGCAAACAGTGTAGACTCTGATCAGACTGCTCCTTTGGAGCAGTCTGATCTGGGTCTGCACTGTTTGCATATACCATTTTGTTAGACATTGAGGTGTTCGAAACTTTAGGACATTTACCGTAATGGAAAAAAAAAAAAAAAAAAACAGTTGGAAATATAACAGTCCAAAGAGTTGTAGTTGAAGAGTCCACCCAATGTAAATAGGTTTTAAAGGTTCAGTTTTATTCTTCAGACTTGGAGACAGCAGTCTAGGGGAGTATGAGTTATTTCAACTGTTAGAGAGATACAGTCTTTCACTGATGGAGTTAGCTTTTCCAGTTCCACAGGGTAAGATGGTTTCTTCTTCAGTGATTTGTATATATGCGTGTGACCTTACGCAGGATCTAAGAAATGCTGATATGCGAATGCAGTTTTGTAAAACAAAATAAAAAATAAAAAAAAAACAGATTAACCCTTCACATCACTTTGCATATGCATCTAGTCCCATTTTTGCATGAAATGACACCTATTATAGTGTATTCTTAAGAGGTATAATGAAGAAGAAATTTATTTTTTTACATACATGTATTAGTATTTTTATTCTCATGTTTGAGTTAATTCTGTATGTAAATGAGCTACCTATGGAAAAATATCCTAGGTTATAAATTTGAATGGTGAAGCTGCAAATCCATCTTTGTTGTAGATCAAGGACAGGTATTCTAAATTCAAAGTGGGGGTACTATTGTGAAGACTGACCATAATGCAAAATGCACAAGCTGCTCCTGATTTGTCACCATTTGCCATGTGATAATCTTTTTTGTCCCCCGACGTTAGTCGAAGGGGACTATAGTGATGGGTTCATCCGTCTGTCAGTCCGTCTGTCCGTAGACACAATCTCCTCTGCAACTCCTCCTACAGTTTTCAAGGGATTTTGATGAAACATTCCAGTCATTGTTCCCATGACCTGAAGATGATCATATTTTATCGAGGGCATGCTCAACCGATTTTTACCAGAGTTATAGCCTTTTGGCAATTTTTCAACAGTAAGTCTTGTCTCTACAACTCCTCTTGCTGTTTTCAGTGGATTTTAGTGAAACCTTACAATTATTGTTGCCATGACCTGAAGAGGATCATATTATACCGAGGTCACGCTTGACTGCTTTTTACCAGTGTTATGGCCCTTTATCAGTTTCAGCCATTTATCAACAGAAGTTCTTGTCTCCGCAACTCCTCCTATATTTCTCAAAGGATATTGATGAAACTTTCCAGTTATTGTTTCCATGACCTGAAGATGATTATATTTTATCGAGGTCGTGCTCAACTGATTTTTACCAGAGTTATGGTCCTTTGGCAATTTTTTAACAGTAAGTTTTGTTTTTATCAACTTTTTCCACATTTTCAACTTAGTTTTTTTCCAGGTTAGATTACTATTAGAATCTGTAGATGTGCATGTCATTTTGGGGTTATCCTCCCATTATTTTTTATCAACTTTTTCTACTTTTTCGACTTAGTTTTTTTTCAGGTCCAGTGACTTTTAGAATAGATGCCTTGTGGGCACAACTCCTCCTAGAGTTTTCCACAGGTCATTTTGAAACTATGCATACTTGTTTTACATGGTCTGTAGATGTGCGTGTGGTTTTGGGTTATCCTCAGATTATTTTTATCAACTATTACTGCTTTTTCGACTTAGTTTTTTCCAGGTTTGATTAGTATTAGAATACATACCTTGTGGGCGCAACTCCTCCTATAGTTTTCCTCTGATTATTTTGAAACCATGCAGACTTGTTCTGCATAGTCTGAAGATGTGTATGTGGTTTTGAGGTTATCCTCCCATTATTTTTTATCCACTTTTTCCACTTTTTCGACTTAGATTTTTCCAGGTTCAGTTAGTATTAGAAAGACATTTTGTGGGCCCAACTCCTCTAGACTTTTTCCACTGATCATTTGGAAACTATGCATACTTGTTCTACATGGTATGAAGATGTGTATGTGGTTTTGGAGTTATCCTGCCGTTATCTGTTTTCAACTTTTTGCCCTTTTTCAAGTTCAGTTGTGACACGGTGACAAGGGTAGCTTGTGGGCACAACTTCTCTTACAGTTTTGTACCAAACTTTTTGAAACTTGGCAGGTGTTTATTTCATGGTCTGAAGATGTGCATATGCTTTTTGGGTTATCCTCCCATCATTTTTTGTCAACTTTTTCCACTTTTTCGACATTGTTTTTCAGGTCCGATTAGTATTAGAATGATACCTTCTGGACGCAACTCATCATATAGTTTTCCACCCATCATTTTTAAACTATGCATACTTGTTCTATATGTTCTGAAAATGTGCGTGTGGTTTTGGGGTTATCCTCCCAATATTTTTATCAACTTTTTCCACTTTTTTTGACTCAAATTTTTCCAGGTCCAATTAGTATTGGAATAGATACATTTTAGGTGCAAATCCTCCTAGAATTTTCTACCGATCATTTTGAAACTATGCATATTTGTTTTACATGCTCTGAAGATTTGTGTGTGGTTTTGGGGTTTTCTATTGTACGGATTTATAACTCACAACCCACTACCAACAAAGCCATGATGTCGGGGGACACTTGCCCACAACGGGCTTTTATTAAATCTGCTTTTTCATGATGCACATCATTTAATATTATATTTGTGTAAATACATTACATGTTACAATACATTAAATGTTAGAATAAAAGCTTTTGTGGATGTGAATAATAGAAGACAACTATTAACCCTTGTCCTGCAGAACCCAGATATACCCTGCCTTTGCAAACAGTGTAGATCTAGATCTAGATCTGTTGGCGTCTCTGGATCTGCACTGTTTGTCATTAAGTATTTGAATTTGAATGAACAACTTGGATCAAGTAATGTGATTGGCTGAAAATTAAAAGTGGGCATGGCATCTTAATTTATTCAGCATGACAATGGTTAAAAAAAAACAGGTTAGAAACTTTAACAGTTAGTACCCTCTTTTATTTTGGATTATTAAATATTTTCCAAACTTTACAAAAAAAGTTGAAAACTGGATGATAGATATAGGTCCAAAGTTTTATAGATTACTATCCCAGTCTGTGACCCATTCTTAAACGTGGATAGATTCAAGTATGATCTGCCTTATGGGTGATAAACGGCAAGATGATGCTGTTTTGGGTTGGTATATGTTATTAGAGGGATGATTTTTATTTTGCATATTTTATCATGTAAAGGCTAGGAAGTCACTCACAAACTGAATAAATCCCTGGACTGACCAACTTGGTCATGTTTACAAATATAAGGGCCAGGTTGCTTAAAACTAAAGATGTTGTTAGTTAACCTATAGTTAAAACTTTGATCATTAAATATGGCATATAGGCTAATAGTTTTGCTGAAAAAATGTGAGTAGCTTTTGTAACTACTCTCATTTTTTTTTTCAGCAAAAATACCTGTGAATTAGATATTGTACTTACTAGAGCAGTTAACATTTTGACCACTAATGAGCTTGTTAAGCTAATGATGCTTTGAACAACTGGGCCCAATTAAATACATGTAGCTTATTTTCTAAAACTACACAAAGAAAATAGTAACAAAATTGCTACTTAGGGGATTTATCATAGTATAAATGCTGTTTTAAAATCTGCTCTCAGCCAGTCAAACAGTGCTTAATTAATGTAAGCTTGTTGAATTGGAAGTATATTGATGTGTAATCCAGTGATATTTTATAACACCCTGATGATTTTTGTTTTGTTTTTCAGGTTTTCCATCATACTTTACAGCTATAGCATTCCGATGTTTGGACATCAGGTAACTTTACTTGGATCTGTAAGGGATCATTTCTAAAAAGAAAGAATTCACTCCCTTTTGGGGCAAGGCTTTACTAATGAATACCAATGATAAATGTCTTTATGGAGAAATAAAAAAAACATAGGCAACAATTTGCACAAAATAACAAATCCTGTTTTCTGGGAAAAACAAGAAAAATATCAGTTTTTCATCTGTTGAATTTGCTCCTAGTGTGCGAAGTGTTAACTCTAAAAGAAAATGGTGTTATTGTTCTTTACAGGTTATTTATGCAATATGTTAACAGTGGAGTATTACAACTGACTGGAGATTTCATGGCTCAGGTTCTCAAAGGTAAGTTACATAACACAGGCCATGTTCTCTTGTAATGGGTCTTTTTTTTCTGACCAAGCGGCATGCGGTGGCAACAATTTGCTTTAAAAGACTACTCTTCCTACACCCCAGGGCCAATTGACTCCAAACTTGGTAGGAAGTAACAGGGTGGCTTGTAGATCAAAAACATCTAAAATCGTTGTGATCCAAATCCAAGATCTTCGCCATAGCCGCCATGTTGAAAATCTTTTTTGAACCTTTTCTCCTGAACTAAAAGGCCAACTCCCGAAACTTCATTGGTAGTATTGAGGTGACTTGTAGATCAGAAACAGCTAAAATCATTCTGATTGGAAATTCAAGATGGCCACCATGGCTGCCATCTTGAAAATCTATATTGAACTTCTTCTCTTGAACCGAAAGGTCAGTTGACTTGAAACTTATCTTGTAATCAGGTGAGCGATACAGGGCCATCTTGGCCCTCTTGTTATATATTTGTCTAAAATTACTGGACAAGTGGCTAACAATGTAGACCCTGCAGAGCACAGCATGTGATCTGGGTCTACACTGTTTGCTCAGGCCTGTCTCTCCGAAAACAGCGATAATTCAGTATTTTCATCAAATCAAACCCCTAATTAGGTATTCCTGGATCTCCCCTGTTGTAACACCATGACCCATTTTAGTTTGGAGACCCCACAAAAGGGGTAAATTGCCAAACATCGACATAAATGAGTGAAAGGAATCATAGCAGAATTGTCTACATAAAGGAGTGCCATGTTTACCCTAAATGTTTGAACACCTTACTTAATTCATTACTATACATAATCTAAAATTATAGCTTGCTTCACATGTTTAATTAATCCTTGTCCTGCTGAACTCGAATATATACTGCCTTGCAAACAGTGTAGATCCAGATCAGTTGGCTTCTAAGAAGCCAACTGATCTGGATCTGCACTGTTTGTCATTCAGTATGTGAAATTGTATGAGCAATCTGTATCAAGTAATCTGATTGGCTGAAAATTAGAAGTGGGTGTGGCATCTTAATTTATTCAGCATGACAAGGGATTCGGATAGCAAACATTGTAGCTCCTGATCAGACTGCTACTAGGGACTCACTGTCCAAGAATTTATGATAAAGATGGTATTGGATGGTGTCATTTGATGTTGGGTGTCAGACATCTATGTTAACCCATTTACATCAAGTGGACACTTCTACCACAACTCTTTGGATTGGTCTATTTCCAAAAGCAGGGTGTCTGGTTAGGTTTCATTATTTATATGTTTTATAGAAATTCCTGTAGTTAACGCAAACAGTGCAGACCCAGATCAGATGCAGCAGAATGGGCGTCTACACTGTCAGTTACTGGTTTGGGGGTTTCCCAGCTAAAAATGGGTTAGTCATGGAGGGTTCAGTCTAGAATGTTTTATTTGTGGGCTAATGGAGCACCATGTTTATGACAAAAAAAAACAACAAGACTTGTCTAGTCATTACCCGCAACTTCTACACAATGGGTTTTATTTCTTGCTCTTGATTAGCCGTGTCTACATCTGAAACAATGAAGAAATAAGCAGTATAGTTTAGGCTATTCTCATTGGCAAATAATGCCAATTACCAACACATATATGTAACACATTTTAGCAAAAAAAATTACAAATATTTGGAAAAACAGTGAAACATAAATGGTTTCCTGGGTGTACAGGTCAAATTACTCTTACATATAAAATGGATATTAGCCGGCCTCGGTGGCTCAGTTGGATGCGCGTCCGACTGGAGACCAGGAGGTCGCGGGTTCGACCCCCGCCGAGGTCGGCAACATTCTTTCGTGGAGATTGATCATGAAATATTTTCTACGGTCATTCTCTCCCTTCCGCTGATTCAAGAAGGGCAGTTGTCAGTTTCTGGCGAAAGAATGTGCACAATACTGGTTAACCGCTTAGAGGACAAAGCCTGCCCAGTAAACGTGTGGTTAGGTAAACTGACCGCGCTCGACATGACCCCATTGGGTTGACTGGGCCGTAAAACCTCAACACAAACAAACAAAATGGATATTAAAGTGAAAACCAGTCAAAGTCTCAATATACCCCTCAAAAAGAACAGCAAACTGAGTCAAGTTCGTAAAGGTAGTAGCAATTTTTTATAGGATCTACACATATGCCCTAAAGCATTTTCTCATGTTTCAGATTTACCTGACACAGAGGAATACTGTAGAGTAAAACATTTTATCATTTCTAAGTTACCTCAGGTGAGTATTCTCTCTCTCTCTCTCTCTCTCTCTCCATATGTGTAGATTATATATGTAGTAAAATATGTCTGGTTATATGTGAAATACATAGTCAGACCATCCTGCATATCTACTCAGTCTCATCACCTTTGCAATTCATTGATACTTTCTGCACACTGACATCTGTTGGTGGATAATATAAGGATCTGTCATGCGTGTGAGGTAGAAAAATCCATCCCGAGGATCTCTGTCTGGCATCATGAGGCTTGCCTAGTGATGCTGGACTGTGATAGCGAGGGCGGATTTTTCTATCTACCCCTCACACCCATCATAGATTCTTTTTTCTTGCACACCTTTTATTTCTGAGTGTAGATTTTTTAACAGTGCAGTCACTTCCATTGCAGACATCCACCATATTATGAAGGCATTACTGAAGCTTTTTAATGATGTCATTATGTTCATTGACATAAACCTTAACGATGGCCTACGTGATGTCCATTACAACGAATGCATATCAAACATGTGAGAATTCTCAATTTTTATCTTACCCTGGGTAGGATAAACTGGGTAGGATAAGAATTTCTATCCCAGGGTTAAATCCAGGATTTCCTTATCTGGTGTGCAAGAACAAAGACTCTGATCAGACAGTCCAGCTGACCAGGCTGATCTGACACTTCACTGTTTGCATATGTCATAAGGGCTCTTTTCACATGTTGTGCATCATTGGTTTCCAAGTACGGTAAATGTCCTAAAATTTCGAACACCAAAATGTCTGACAAAATGACATATGCAAATATTGCAGACCCAGATCAGACTGCTCCTGAAGGAGCAGTCTGATTAGGGTCTACACTGTTTGCAGTTCCATGATGTAATTTAAGCAACAGATGCATAAAAAGCAAAATGTAGGCAAAAATAGTATGAAATAAAGTGTATGGAATTTTAGGACATTTACTGTATGTTTTCTTATGGACATTCTTTGCATCCAGATGCTGGTGTAATATTGTTCCTTTTTCTTGTAGAGCTCAGCAGAGGAATGTTATAAGCAGTGGGGACACACATCTTGTTTGGCCTACTTTGCCCAGCAGCAGGTGGATGATAAACTAACTGGTAGGTGACTGTATTTGCCCTAAAAATTGGGATGCTATACTCTGTACCATACTTGTCTTAACCCTTGTCATGCTGAATAAAGTAAGATGCCACACCCACTTTCAGTTGTCAGCCAGTCAAATTACTTGATCCAGATTGTTGATATAAATTCACATGCTGAATGGCAAACAGTGCAGATCCAGATCAGATGGCTTCTTCAGGCAGGGTATATCTGGGTTCAGGAGGACAAGGGTTAAAACATGAACATGTCCATTACCTGTTCTTTTGTCTAAAAACTGCTGGGTGAGTGCAAACAATGTAGACCCTGATCAGACACTGCATTCTGCTGCATCAGATCTAGGTTCATTGTCTGCTCAGGCATGTTTATCCAAATACACTGGCTAAATAAGGTATGCTTACCAGAGAATTGCACATCAAAGTTTGATCAGAGCCTTCTGACAGGATTATCACATGGGGTAAAAACCAAATATTTGAGTTCTTGAGAAAAAGGCTTTTTTTTGCATGGTACCAGCAATTGAAGGCCCCGATCAGCCTGCACATTCGTACATTGTGATCAGGGTTTTCATTACCTGTTTACAGTTTCACTGAACAGACTATATTAACAGAGAAATTCCCAGATGCCTCTGATGATCTGGCCTTTGTTGTTTGAATTTGGTATAAGGGGCAAATTTTCATTTTGCTTTGCAGTTTTTTCTGATGCCATGACTAAACTAACAGGCAGTTTACATGGAATGTCAAGCCTTACTTTCTCTTAAAAAAAAAATAAAAAAAATTAGAATGCCATCTGCTGCTGTTGTGATTGGTGCTTTAATGGTTAATTAGCATGTAAAGGAAGCTAAACAACTGGGTCCATTTGTTCAAAACTAACGATGTCATTAGTTAACATATCGCTAAAACTTTGATCACTAAATATGGTATATATGCTAATATTTTTGCTGAAAAAAGCTACTCACATTTTTTTTTTCAGCAAAAATACCTGTGAATTAGATATTGTACTGACTAGAACAGTCAACAGTTTGACACTAACAAGCTTGTTAACCTAACAATGCTTCGAATAACTGGGCCCTGGATTTCACACACTCAAATAACTGTGAATGTGTTTGGCAGGAAATTGAGAGAGTTGGTTGTTTGATTTATTTTTTCCTCATTTCTGCAAATCTGATATGTCGAGGTATGGATATCTCAAAGTATGTCAGAGAGTCCCCTGGACTTCCAGATAACGAGAGTTGACAATATTTTGTTACATCAGTAAGAATCATTCCCGTTAAATGTTATGAGGAATTGTTCCTTTTCATCACTTCTAAGATGTTTTCGATGTAACATTTACATTTGTTTTGCAGGTAATCGTAAGCAGTCAGAGTCCCAGTCTGGTGACATAAGAACGTGTAAGTTTATTTATTATTCCCTGCCACAAGGTACTGGCAAGGTATTATGATTTCACATCGGTTGTCTGTGTGTCAGTCTGTCTGTCCGTCACCCATCCATTTCATACATCCATTCATCTGTCAGTAAGTATCAATGGATTTTCACCAAACTTGGTATCTGCATTGATATTGTAAAGATCTGGACCCAGTTGTTCAAAGCCTCGTTAGCTTAACGAGCTCGTTAAGGGTCATTTTGTTAACTGTTTTAGCAGATTCAATACACAATATTCTGATATTTTTTGCTGAAAAAATGTGAGTAGCTTTTGCACTGCAAAAGCTACTCACATTTTTCCAGCAAAAAATTTTAGCATATTTGTGTATCCCTCAGTGTAAATTTTAACGAATCGTTAACTAACGATGTCGTTAGCTTTGAACAACTGGGCCCTGGTTTAGGATTGCTAATGGGCAAATTCTGTTAATTTTTGACAGAGTTTTCTGCTCGCCACATGATAGTGGTGGGGTATTATAGTTTCAAGTTTTTATTTTTGACAATTGCAATTTTTTTTTTTTTTTTTTCAAGTAGACATGATCTTTATGACAAAAGCAATTCTGAAGGTCCAGATCAGCCTTTGCAAATTGGTCTATTTCTTTTTTTCTGCTGAAATTAAATATGCACAGATCTAGAAAACACTGATATTTTTCCTAAAAATTAAGGTTTGACCGTTGACTCATTTGTCTCCTCTGAAAATTATAATATAAAACAAAACAAAAAATAAATAAATGAAAAACAGCAAAAAAACCAAAATCTGATATATATGTACCCTAAGTATTTGGACAGACAGGCTCTGATTGGGCCTGAGCAAACACCATAAACCCAGAGCAGATGCCACAGACTTTGGCATTTGATCAGGGTCTACACTGTCTGCCACTCATCCAGCAGTTTAAAGACGCAATAACAGGTAGTAGAAAAGACTTGTTCAAAATTTAAGGAAAGTATAGTAAGGAGTTAGCACTGCATGCTGGGTAAAATTTCAGCAGACGACATTTTGAAATATTTTCTTATTTTTTCCCAGAAAAAAAAGGCTTTGATATTTTCTTATTTTTTTCCCAGAAAAAAAGGCTTTGATATTTCATGCAAATTGTCTCCTAAGGAGACAATTTGCTTGAAATGCCAAAGCCTATTTTCTGGGAAATATAACAAAATTATTATCAATTTGTCATTCTACTGAATTACCCAGAGAGTAGTAAATGTTAATGGAATATCTAGGATATATATATGGTATATTTCATTTTACTTCAAAAGATCTAAGTAATTGGAGCCTGCTAAAGATAGATGATGTTTCATTTTTCTGATGCCAGTTACAGTCATAGTAAAGTATGAAACATTTGTTCCTGAAGTTTAATAACATAAAACAAAATAAAATCCGTCCAATGAAAACTGCTATTGCATGCAAAAATTTAATGTCTGAAAAATAGTGTGTTTACTCTAAATATTGATGACTCTGTAACTCCTTACTATTCTTGACTTCAAATTGGAGCGCTTCTATTTCACAGCCTTTTAATGTGTCTAAAAGATGCTGGATGAATAGCAAACTGTGTAGACCCTGATGGGATGCTGCATTTTGCAGCATCTGATCTGGGTCTACATTGTTTGCTCATGCCTGTCTGTCCTAATATTTAAGGAAAATATGGTATGAGATACAGTTTACTTATTGCTTTAACCCATATTAGACTGAATAAACTCCACCACACTACTGGTATATATTGGAAGGACTGAATTATCTAAAATTTTAATTTCAGATTTGTCAGGCTATGTGCTTTAGATATTCCTAGAGAAAGATGACAAAATGTTTTCCAAACTGTGGAGACCCTGATCAGACATGGCATTTTTCAGCATCTGCACTGTTTGCAGGTCACCCTTTTGGGGGTCTCCAGACTAAAATGGGTTAATAATGTGGAACAGAATGAAAATATAAATGTTTCAAAGAATTTGCCAAGGTTAGTTATTGAAAAATGTTTTTTTTTTTTTTTTTTTTTTTTTTATTTTCAGCTTTTCAACTTGTAAGAAGCAACAGTGCCCTGGACAGTGTTACATTCCAACCATTGGCTGCTTTTCTGAGACATATTGAACAAACAGGTACTTGAGAATTGCAATCTTATAACAGATACATTCAGACATGTGCACCCAGCTTGTTTGTGTAGTCTGATCCAAGTCTATGCAGTCTGCCTGAAGACGCTTTTGATCCTTTGCTATGGCAGAGTTTTGCAGTGGACTTGTTAATTACCTTGTCCTTCTGAACCCGGATATACCCTGCCTTTGCAAACAGTGTAGATCCAGATCAGTTGGCTTCTGAAGAAGCCAACTGATCTGGATCTGCACTATTTGCCATCAAGTATGTGAATATATAGCAACAATTTGGATCAAGTAATCTGATTGGCTGGAAATTAGAAGTGGGCACTGTATCTTAATTTATTCAGCAGGACAAGGGTAAAGGAGGAGTATTTGTTGATAAGTCTGGATTTTTTTTCTTATTTCTCTGTATCTTGTGGGGTACTCATTAGAAGCACCTCCTCTGGTTTAGTTCCCTTGAACCATACAAAAATGGGACCTTATTACTTAATGCTTAGCACTCTGGGTAAAAAAATTCAACAGACGACATTTTAAAATATTTTTCTTACATTTTCCAGAAAACAGGTTTTGAATTGTCATGCCAATTTTCTCCATATGGTGACAATTTGCATGAAATGTCAAATCTGTTTTGTAGGAAAAATAAGAAAAATATCAGTTTGTTGTCTGCTGAATTAGCCCAGAGAATGGTAAAGGTTAAGAGTAGCTCCAATAAGAAGGGAGTAAATATTTTCATGTCAGGGTTATTTCCCTCAAAAGAATATTAATTCCTTTTAAATGTGGATCCTACAAAGTTCAAGTGCTGTGATTGTGAATAGTGACGACCCTGACCTGGCTTGTATGTAAGTGCAGAGCTACTCAGGACATTAATTGTTTACATATGCAATGCAAGTCAGGGCCCAGTTGTTCAAAGGTAACGGCGTCGTTAGTTAACAATTCGTTAAAATTTACATCGAGTGATACACAAATATGGTGAAATTTTTTGCTGAAAAAATGTGAGTAGCTTTTGCAGTGCAAAAGCTACTCACATTTTTTCGGCAAAAAATATCAGAAAATTGTATATTGAATCTGCTAAAACATTTAACGAAATGACCCTTAATAAGCTAACGACGCTTTGAACAACTGGGCCCAGATTTTCTGTCAGCCTGCTTATGGCCATCTTCGATGAATCCTACCTTCTCTTGAACATAGGAATGGCCCATAATATACATTTATATAGTTCGTGGAGTGTAATATAGGAATATCCGTAGTTGCATCTATTATTTAAATTTTTCTTATTATATGACAAACAGTGTTGACCTTGATCAGAAGCCACATTTTATGGTATCTTGTCTGGGTCTACACTGTCCCCTTTTATTGGGATGCTAGAGATTAACATGCATTCCTATCCGTAGATTAACCCTTGCCATGCAGAATACATTAAGGTGCCACACCCACTTCTAATTTTCAGCCAATCAGATTACTTGACCCAGGTTGTTGATACAAATTCACATACTGAATGATAAACAGTGCAGATCCAGATCAGTTGGCTTCTGCAGAAGCCAACTGATCTGGATCTACTCTGTTTGCAAAAGCAGGGCATATCCAAGTTCAGCAGATTGAAGGTTAACTCATGTCATATTCCATTACAGGTGTGGTGAGTGCCCTGCCTAGACAATACAGCCCACTAGACACCGCAGCACTGGAAGAGGTGGCTCTACACCACACCAAGACAGAGACCAACTATGATATGGGAACTGTGAACTTCTAATACAGTTGAAGAAAGGATGTAAGGGTCACTAAAGGGACAATTATTATTCCTGTGTGGACAGTGAAGAATGAAATCAGTACATGTTTACCAGCTCTTATTTATTAACTTAGATTAACACTTAGCTTGCTGTGGGAAAATGTAGCAGATAACAGACCAATATTTTCTTATTTTTTCCAGAAAATAGGATTTCATATTTCATGCAATTTGTCTCTAAGGAGAACATAGGATTTGATATTTCATGCAAATTATCTCCATTGCATGCAATGTCTAATTCCATTTTCTGGAAAAAATATTTCAAAATCAGGTCTGCTGAAAGTTGTGCCCAACATGCTAACTGTCAAGTTGTTTGTAAGTTATGTCAGGGTTAAACTTATGTTTCTTCAAGATGTATTACTTCTTTCATAGACTGTTTAGTTATGAATATAGTAAGGTATGTTTATATATAGAGTATTTATTTTTGATAAAATGTGATAAGTGCCATATTTTTTTCAATGTTTAACCCTAAAGATGACAAACACAACAATTGTCGTCTGCTTTGTCTTCTGCCGGTTACTTTAAAAGTCATTGTTGCAAACAGTGTGGACCCAGATCAGACTGCTCCTTTCTAGGTCCACACTGTTTGCCTATATGCAAAAAGTATGTTTGAAAAGTTTGCAAGAAGTTGCAGCAGACAGCATAAACAGACGACATTTTCAGATGCAGGTTTGCTTGCCATTTAAAGGGTTAAAGGAGTGATATTGTTAAGCAAATTAAAGGAGTGATATTATTAAGCAAATTCTTGAGAACAAGGACTGCCATCTCAGATAAGGCGGTTTTCTTCAGTTGAAAAGTATTGATATTTTTCTTATTTCTCCACAAAAATATATATTATGGGGACTCATTAGAAGCGCCTGAGCAATGTGCTTCTAATGAGTACCCACAACATATGTTTTCATGGAGAAATAAGAAAAATATCATCATGAAAACATGCCTAAATAGTTTTGGCCTCCTTAAACCCCACTTTTATATAATAAAACTGGGTTACAGGGGTATACATTATTTTTCTTATTTCTGCTCAAAAACATAGATTGTGGACACTCATTAGAGCCACCATGATGAGGCAGTTCTAACGAGTACCCAGAATCTATGTTTTGAGCAGAAATATGAAAAATATCAGATTTTTTAGCTGAAAACTTTCAGTTTTTGGTGGTGAAATTTTCAGTATATTTGTATAAGCCTGTTTTCGTAAGGTTACGTGTATACCCCATCTTACTCTGCAATTTTTCACTAAGATCATGATTTTAGATGCTTGCGGGAAAGTCAAGGTTACAATGTTTACAGTAAATATGACAGTCATATCAGAACACACAATGTAGTTCCAGATCAATAAGTAGCAATATCAAAGGCTATTCCACTGATATTGGTGAATATTGTCCCCAAGTTGGAATATCCAAGAAGCTTGCGAGTGTCTGTAGATATTCCAATGACGGACAGTTTTTGTTTGTGTTGAGGTTTTACGGCCCAGTCAACCCAATGGGGTCATGTCGAGCGTGGTCAGTTTACCTAACCACACGTTTACTGGACAGGCTTAGTCCTCTAAGCGGTTAACCAGTATTGTGCACATTCTTTCGCCAGAAACTGACAACTGCCCTTCTTGAATCAGCGGAAGGGGGAGAATGACCGTAGAAAATATTTCATGATCAATCTCCACGAAAGAATGTTGCCGACCTCGGCGGGGGTTGAACCCGCGACCTCCTGGTCTCCAGTCGGACGGCGCATCCAACTGAGCCACCGAGGCCGGCTATGACGGACAGTATTCACCAATATCAGTGCACTAACCCTTTTATTATATAGCTATAAATAGAATTGCTTTCAGACACAAAATTCTGTGAAAATTCTGTGTCTGAAAGCAATTCTAACAACAGTGCAAAATTGATATTGCAAAAGCGATATCATTTTTGCACTAGTGCGATAACATATGTCATATAATGATAACATTTGAAGGCATCCAAATAAGCGTGCAATATCAAGTAAGCGTGCTGATATAGTGTGATATCACCATGTTTGCTCCTCAAATTTTATTGCATATTTTTAATCAGTCAATATTTATACATACATGCCATAAGCTGTGGACTAAAATCTGTGAGATAAGGCAAAATTTTAAGGGAGATTTGACAAAATTCTTAGAGATTTTCTTAAACATTACTGGAGCTCCCCCAATATAGTCTAGTCTTTTTTTCATGTAAGAAGCTTGTGAAAACCACAATAGTATGTAATTTATGTTTATTTCTTCATACAATCAGTTGTAAAATGGTCTGAAAATTCTGTGAGATTTGAATTTTTTAAGGGAATTGCCTTTCAGATTGGCCAAATTCTGTGAGATTTTATCTCACAGTGTGAAATATGGCATGTATGTTCATAGATATATAATCATGGTGAATATTGTCCTGTGTATGATAAATTTTGGTGTGACTTCATTGCCCTAAAATGTCATCAAAAGCAACATCATGCAACAGTAATATTTGACAGTATCCAAGTAAGTCTGCAAGTAAGCATACTGATATCAAGTGATAATCTGCAGGCTTCATCCTCAGATTTTATTGCACATTTCTAATCATTCAATATTTATAGCTATATAATAATCCATTGAAGACTGAAGACCCCTAAATGGGTAGCTGGCAAACAGACGTCAGAGTCTCCACTGTTTGCAAATAGTTCAACCATTTTTCTTTAGAAATATCTATATAATATAGCTTGACATACTTAAAAAATGGACTCTTCCAATATATAGTGTGGGAAAGTTTATTCAGTCTTTAATGGGTTAAAAAAGGGTTCAGCCAGTACCTTTTAGATACATCTCCAGGTTGCCAGATGGACTTGTTTAAATTTAAGAATAAATATGAGACTGAAAGAGAGGCAAAGTAATCAAGTGGTTAGAGGGTTTGGCTTAAGTGCTGAAGGTTGTGAGTTCAAGTCTAGCTTAGACCAATGTCTGAAAACCTCTGCCTGTTAACCCAGCTGTGAATGTTTGTCCTGCAGGGAAATATTATGGAGACAATTTAAATGTCAAGCCCTGTTTTTAGAATAGTAAGAAAATATTTACGGTGTTGTCTTCTGATATTTTAAATTGAGCAGGGTAAAGGTCAGTGTAATGTTGATTTTCCAAGAATTTCTCTCCTATCTTGTTATTACATGTATGTGCAATAATTTTATAAATGTACGGTATAAAATCAAAATAAAGAATTGATGACTAAGTTTTTCTTGTACATGGACCCTAAAGGTGATTTAAACAAAACAGTCTCCTTTAGGAGCCCTAACTCTCCCTCTTCCCCCTCCAAAATTCTGTGTGTTTGTGATTGTCCGCAAGCATGTATGTGTGTGTGTGCATGCGTGTGTGCATGTGTGTGTGTGTGTGCTTTAATGATCCCAAAGGTTTGCAATGCATTTCTCATTCTATGAGCCCTCAGATATGTCTGACATTATAACATAACTAGTAAGCAGGATTTGAAGGTAGATTTTTCCAACCCAAATATATCTTTTCTGATTTGTGTAAGCATATCGAGGGTTGAGCGCAAGACTATGGTAACTCAAACATATTTTTGAAACCCTTGTTTAGGGGCAACTTGGACCCCTTTGTAAACAATGCAAATTTAGGTGCCATTGCTCGTACGAGCAATGGCACCTAAATTTTCATTGTTTACAGAAAGAAATGTCGTAATCTTCATAATGCCTTCATGGTGAGGAGATTAGGTTTGGGGAAAAACAACCATCTGACTTACGCTAGTCTTGCGCTCAACCCTCGATATGTACTGTCAAGATTGTCTTAGTCACTCACTAAACCTAGAGACACCTTATGTGACTAAATATCTTCTCAGAAGTATACGGTGGCTGAGTGGTCAATGCTGTTCTCATGACTGTACTGAGCCTCATTGCATAGAACCTTTCATTATCGCCCTTCCATCATCTCAGTATGACTTAAATAATGTGAAAGGGATGTAAAACATAAAATAATCCTTCCAAGTGTGAGTTCCTATGCATAACTGACATGCATGAAGGAACTCTGTCAGATGTCGTCAGACATGTGACTTTAGCTCTGAATACCCAAATCTAGGTATCACACTGACGTTCAGATAGCACTGAGGTCATGACTGTATCAAGAGACATCCTTCCTGTCATGTGACCTTTTATATGCTCCAACAAAGAGTCTCTTAACACTTTGGGCCCAGTTGTTCAAAACTAACGATGTTATTATTAACATGTTGTTAAAACTTTGATATTTAAATATGGCATATATGCTAATATTTTTACTGAAAAAATGTGAGTAGCTTTTGCATTTAACAATTTGATCACTAACGAGCTTGTTAAGCTAATAATGCTTTGAACAACTGGGCCCTGCATGCTGGGTAAAAATTTCACCAGAAAACATTTTGAAATATTTTTTTCTTATTTTTCGCAGAAAATAGGATTTGGCATTCCATGCAAATTTTCTCCTCCTTTGGAATGTCAAAGTCTATTTTCTGGGACAATATAAGAAAACTAGCTTGAATTTGTTGTCTGCTGAATTTGCTTGAGAGACGTAAAGGTTAAGTCTGACTACAAGGTATGGCACATATGTGAGAACCTCTTTTTAACACTATTTTTGGGGCCCAGAATTACAATAAATGTCCTAAAATTTCAAACACAAAGTTTCTGATAAAATGCCATATGCAAACAGTGCAGACTCAGATCAGACTGCTCCTGAATGAGCAGTCTGATCAGGGTCTTCACTGTTTGTTATTCCACTAAGCATTTTAAGGTCACTACTGACACCTGGTGCAACTTTTTACCCCAACAATAGATTTTCTTTAAATTCTGCATTTTGCTTTCCCATTTCATTGTAAAAGTTATAAAACAATAAAAGCTGAAGTCACCACTTGGTATCAGAGTTCTGGTGTTCAAAGATGTACCCCCTGAAGCATTTTTCTTCAAAGTTGTTCTGGGCCCTAGTAGAACTGAGAAATTATTCTAATGCAGCAACTAACACCTACCTTCAATTATTGCAACAGAATGGCATTAGCAAACCCAAAGTGAAGGAAAGCCTTAAGAATGTGAAGCAAACTTTAACATACCTAATAATCAACATTTTTACCCACTGAAGTGGTGAAAATTTAATGGAAATTACTAAATGTTCAAATATTAAAGACACTTCCCAACAACAAATTTTCATTAAACTTTCAAATAATGATCACTACTTATTGTGTAGTATTATTCAGAAATGCCGGACTCGGTGGCTCAGTTGGCTGCGCCGTCCCACTGAAGACCAGAAGGTCGCGGGTTCAACCCTCGCTGAGGCCGGCAACATTCTTTCATGGAGATTGATCGTGAAATATTTTCTACGGTCATTCTCTCCCTTCTGCTGATTCAAGAAGAGCAGTTGTCAGTTTCTGGCGAAAGAATGTGCACAATACTGGTTAATCGCTTAGAGGACTAAGCCTGCCCAGTAAATGTGTGGCTAGATAAACTGGCCGCGCTCAACATGACCCCATTGGGTTGACTGGGCCGTAAAACCTCAACACAAAAAAAAAAAAAAAAATTATTCTGAAATGACATAAAATTTCACCATCTGTGAAACGAGATATTGCTTGATAATTAACCCTTCCCCCGAAATAGCAAAATTCTGTTTTTCTAAATAATTGAACAGTTTTGATAAATTCAATCGATTTCAAAAGGTCAGTATTGCTTTAAAATGACATGGTGTCACATTCTAGATATATTGAGATCATCTGAATAATAATGCACAACAAACTGATGATTTGTCTTAGCAAATAGTTATAATTTGTTACCCCACCCCCTGTTTTCTAGGAACATACGCTCAGTATGATAAAATGTGATTAAAATGGTTCAAATAGCTACATAAATATAATTCTTATTTGTAATAAATACATCATATTGAAGGATTCATCTAATAAATCAAAATTCGTACTAAATTATTTGCATGCGTTGCACATTTGGAAGACTGAATAAAGGGTGTAATTTGATAATTTTACCACCTAAAATTACTAAATCAAGGGCAATAACTCGTGTCATACACACTTATGTAAACTAGTGTACTAGTTGTCAGGATTTATCAAATGGATACTACCATACAAATTTTATTGTGACCTGATCTCCAGTGTGAAAATTATCAAATTAAAACAGGAATTTTACCCATTTTCCACTTAAATGCTATAATTCAGGGGCAATAACTCCTGCAATAAATACAATATATGTCAGAAGCATCTATGGTGTGCAACCTGTCGTAACAAGATTTCATTATAAGTTTTGTCTTATCTTAGAAAAAGATTGTTAAGATATTGCATTATTACTTAGTTAAGTACAGTTTTCCCATATAGCACAGTAGTAAAATAGTAATCAGGCCAATAACCCATGTTCGAACGAAAAACATTTTTATCTTGGTATATTTGCATTTCAAGTGTTAAGTCATTGTATTTGTTCAAGTTTCAGATGAATAGGGTTAAAAATACTCAAGGTATAAGGCAAAATGTGATTTTGTCTTGCAAGAGTTATAGTTACTGGTCGTACCAATAGTGACCTTAAGAGACAAACTCATAAAAAAAGCAAAAGTAAGAAATGTAAGCCAAAAAAGTATGGAATAAAGTGTTTGAAATTTTAGGACAACCGGTCAGTCTTTGTTTCCGCTCTCTAACTTAAGTTTTAATGGATTTTATTCAAATTTTGCATACACATATATATCAGGGTTGAGCGGTTTGGGTTTGTTAATGGGCAAATTTGTCAATTTTTGACAGAGTTATCTGCCTGTTAAATGTCCGTATTTTCTTTTCCGGATGATAACTTGAGTAAACTTCAGTAGATTTTCACCAAACTTGCTATGTGCATTGATATTATGGAGGCCTGGTATGGGATTGCTAATGGACAAATTTTGTCAATTTTTTAGTTATTAGCCCATCACACGATAGTACCGGGTTATTATCGTTTCACATTTTTTTTATTTAGAGAATGCTTGATCTTTCAAGTGAATCATCTGCCTAGCAGACTATTTACATGTATAGATCACCTTTGTTTTCTCCGAGAAATAAAAAAATAGTATGTGGGCTGCTACTGTCGTATTGGTGCCTGAAAGACTGAGTTATACGAGGAAATAGAATAGGATTTGATTTACAGAGGTGGTCATAGGTCTAGATAAGAGGGAGTATCCACATAATATATTTTTCATTTCTCCATGAAAACATATGTTGTGGGTACTCATTAGAAGTGCCTCAGTGAGGCACTTCTAATGACTACACAACATATGTTTTGTGGAGAAATAAGAAAAATATTTTTTGGTTGAAAAAAGCTCCTTATCAACAGCTATGGGCAGTGCCACCATCACGAAAACATGCCTATGTAATGTTGACCCCCTTAAACCCCACTTTTATATAGTAAAACTGGGGTTTACAGGGGTATGCATTATTTTTCTTATTTTACTAAAACAACATAGATTGTGAGTACTCGTTAGAACTGCCTCGCCGAGGCGGTTCTAATGAGTACCCACAATCTATGTTTTGAGCAGAAATAAAAAAAAACATCAAAATTTTTTTCTAAAAAAATTTCATTTTTTTGGTGGTAGAATTTTCAGTATATTTGTCATTATTTGTTCCTCATCTTTCCTTCTTTTGGTGCCATGGGAGGACTGTACTTCATGATTGTGGCATTTCCTAGGTAACTTCACTATACTTTCACAAAACTATACTTTTGATATTTGACATTAGGCCCTTTTCTTTCAGGTAAAAAGTAAAAAAAAAAAAAAAATATGTTAAAATGTCATTGGCTAGTATTTAATTTATATACAAACTGTTAATGGCTGATATAAGGAAATAAAAGAAGAAAATTTCTAAATTGTATACAGTTTCCTTATTTTTTACAGCTTTTTTTGACAAAAATACAGGTAGTGAAAGTTTAGCTTGATAGTTAACCTTTACCACTCTCCGGGCAAATTCAGCAAATGATAAAATGATATTTTTCCTTATTTTCCCCAGGAAACAGGATTTGACATTTCATGCAGATTGTCTCCATTGGAAACAATGTGCATGAAGTGTCAAATCCTGTTTTCTTGGAAATATAAGAAAATTATCATCAATTTTGTTGTCTGCTGAATTAGCCAAGAGAGTGGTAAAGGTCAAAACCACTTTGATAATCTGATGCTGAATGAATATACACAATAAAAGGTAGTTGAGCTGCAAAGCATAAATAAAAGCACTGACAACCCTGGTGGATTGATTATATCTCTAGTGTAGGCTAAGAAAATGGTCCTGAATGGGGACTTAAGACTGTTTCATTTGACCCTTAACTTCCTATAATTTAAGCTTAAGCAAACAGTGCAGACCCTGATCAGACGCAATAAATATCTTAATATAGAATACATATTTTTAATATGGAACAAATATATTATCAGATAAATATTGCAGTCCGACTGGAGACCAGGAGGTCGCGGGTTCAACCCCCGCCAAGGTCGGCAACATTCTTTCATGGAGAGTGATCATGACATATTTTCTACGGTCATTCTCTCCCTTCCAAGAAGGGCAGTTGTCAGTTTCTGGCGAAAGAATGTGTACAATACTGGTTAACCCTTTAGAGGACTAAGCCTGCCCAGTAGCCCAGTAAACGTGTGGTTAGGTAAACTGACCGCGCTCGACATGACCCCATTGGGTTGACTGGGCCATAAAACCTCAAAACAAACAAACAAATACAATATTGCAACACGTCATACCCTGCTGTTGGAAATATTTACATTTTCATTGCAATTGCCTTAGATGAAACCTTCATTGTTGCATTTCTTTTCTCGATGAAAAAATGGTAAGACCTAATGTGATATAAGCTGCGGCTTAGGGCAAAGCACGTCAACATCAACAAGTAACGCTGTTTGTTCCCTGATGTTTGTGTGACATTGGTCGTGTATCGTCATGATGCTAAAAGCGTGCAGCATCTGCCTTTGGGCTGTTCGAAGACCTCCCACAAGCTATACTAAATTCAAAATATTAGAAAACATGTAAAATTTTCTGGCAAAGGTTAGGTCCATAAAAGATTAATCAAATGAAATGTAATATAAGAATTGAAACCACAATTTTGAGGTTTTATCGAAACAACGATTTGGAGGTTTCATCCAGTACTGAAAAACATTAGATTAGTTTAACCCATTGTAGACTGGAGACCCCTACATGGGTAATTAGCAGACAGTGCAGACCCAAATCAGATGCTGCAGCAAGCGGCATCTGATCAGGGTCTCCACTGTTTGCAAATAGTTAACCATTTTTAGCTTGGCTGTTTTCGAAGAAAACGACGAGGTATTGTCATAGCTCTGGCGTCGTCTGCGTTGTCGTCGTGCAAAAACTTGGACATTTTGTAATATCTCTGTCATTACTGAAGATATTTACTTGTTTCTCGGACTAGTTGTTCATTATGAAAAGGGGAACTCATACCAATAGGGGAGGTAACCCTCAAAATATTTTTGGCACAGTTATGCCCGTTTTTCTAAAAGAAACTGCAGCCGAGCGTTGGCACCCGCATGCAGTGCTCTTGTTCTCTCTGAATATCTAAATCACATAGCCTGAGATATCTAAAATCGAAATTACAATCTTCTAATATATAGTATGGGAGAGTTCATTCTGTGTACAGTGGGTTAATGTACAGGAGAAGCTCTACAGACATTAAACTAGCATCTAATGTTTTTCATTACTCGACGAATTCTCAGATTTGTGATTTAAATTTTGAAATTAAACTAAGATAATGTTTTTCATTGCTCGATGAAACCTGAAAATTGTGGTTTCAATTCTTTTATAGACTGGTCCAAGGAACTGAGGTAGAAGAGTCCGCTCGAGGTAAATATGTTAAAGGCTACTACATTGCAGACTTACTTATTATGCATTACATTATGGACTGTTATCATGGACCCACTCTTATATATACCGTATTCGACCTAATTACCGCACTGTGCGCTTAGGTTTTTCAAAATTACAGGACACACTCATTTGTGGTCAAATATGGATCTATCTACTAAGGATACACTATAAAATAGATCGGAAAAGGACTTATTTAATGATGACTATGCGATTTTTTTCTGACTTTCTTTACAAAGGCATATGTTGTGGGTACTCATTTGAATTGCATCGACTTGTCGATGCAACTCAAATGAGTACCCACAACATATGCCTTTGTAAAGAAGTAAAGAAAAAAGGACACTGGTTGTAATCTGAAGACTACGGAATTTCTTGACTGTGCGCTTATAGGGGTATGTGCGGTAATTAGGTCGAATATGGTAGTTAATCACCATATAGGGGTGATTCTCCACTGAATTCACCCTCCGTTTCAGAGTAAGTGGAGAGCATAAGTGGAGAGCAGCAGAACAAGGTTAAGAGAAATAGATACATTTTCAGGGGAGGTAACTCTTTGAAACTAGTTTTGTCTCCCTTCTGAAAAGGAAAGAATTTGCTCCCCTTAGAGTAGACACCTTCACGGAAAGGGAGTGGTGTGCAGAAAAACAAATAGGAAGTCACAAAAATTATCTTCCTTGTAGAAAATGGCAGAAATCTACCAGGACCCAGTTGTTCAAAGCTAACGACATCGTTAGTTAACAATTTGTTAAAATTTACATTGAGTGATATGCAAATATGCTGAAATTTTTTGCTGAAAAAATGTGAGTAGCTTTTGCATTGCAAAAGCTACTCACATTTTTTCAGCAAAAAATATCAGAATATTGTGTATTGAATCTGCTAAAACAGTTAACGAAATGACCCTTAACGAGCTCATTAAGCTAACGACGCTTTGAACAACTGGGCCCAGGTGTATTCATTCCCTTCAGAGGCTTGTATTTCTGCTAGTAGAATTATATGCCTCTGTTCCCTTTGAACAAGATCGTCTGTGTCTCTTTTTGAAGGTTTCATATGTAGTGGGTTTTCAGATATAAGGAGGAAGACTACTCATTGCAAAACTGTTGACTCACGGATATCAAAGAACTAAACTGGTGTCACCACTTAAGAAGTTGTTGACTCACAGATATCAAAGAACTAAACTGGTGTCACCACTTAAGAAGTTGTTGACTCACAGATATCAAAGAGCTAAACTGGTGTCACCGCTTAAGAAGTTGTTGACTCACAGATATCAAATAACTAAACTGGTGTCACCACTTAAGAAGTTGTTGACTCACAGATATCAAAGAACTAAACTGGTGTCACCACTTAAGAAGTTGCTGACTCACAGATATCAAAGAACTAAACTGGTGTCACCACTTAAGAAGTTGTTGACTCACAGATATCAAATAACTAAACTGGTGTCATCACTTAAGAAGTTGTTGATGTACAGATATCAAAAAACTAAACTGGTGTCATGACTTAAGAAGTTGTTGACTCACAGATATCAAAGAACTAAACTGGTATCATCACTTAAGAAGTTGTTGACTCACAGATATCAAAGAACTAAACTGGTGTCATCACTTAAGAAGTTGTTGACTCACAGATATCAAAGAACTAAACTGTTGTCATCACATAAGAAGTTGTTGACTTACAGATATCAAAGAACTAAACTGGTGTCACCACTTAAGATCTATGGGTTGCATCCTGGCCTTGTCAGTCCCTACAATCATGTTGGCTGTGTCGAGACTTATGTCTGATGTTTTTGCCAAAGCCAAGCCATAAACAGACTTTCTAAATCTAGGACATTACTATCATTAGGAAAACACGCCTATTCAAATATAATGAAAATTTTACTACCAAAAAAATGAAAATTTTCAGAGAAAAATGCTGATATTTTTTCATATTTCTGCTCAAAACACAGATTGTGGGTACTCGCCTCGACGAGGCGGTTCTAACGAGTACCCACAATCTATGTTTTGAGCAGAAATAAAAAAAAAAAAATAATATACACCCCTGTAAACCCCAGTTTTACTATATAAAAGTGGGGTTTAAGGGGTTCAAAATAATACAGGTATGTTTTCGTGATGTTCCCGTATTTTCCAAAATTTATGTTTGGGCTGATCGGCATGGTGGGCGAAGCATGCTTACCAAGTAATACTTACTTTCTATGGCGCCTGATTACACCCCATTTATTTTGGGTTCATGTCTGTCTGTCTGAACATCCCTAATCTTGTCTTTGTGGATATCAACTTTACCAGTTACTGAAATACGATTTTGGAATGTTGACCTCAGGCTCGTTTAATTCATTGGTATCAATACTGTCATAGAACAATACCATGATAACACACCCTAAAATGCGACCTTTAACCTAAAACACTCTCTGAGCTAATTCAGCAAACGACTATTTGGTGATATTTTTTCCCAGAAAACAGGATTTGATACAAATTGTCTCCATTGGAGACTTTGCATAAATGTCAAATCATGTTCTCTCACGAAAAAAAAAAAACTGTTTCAAAATGTCTTGTGCTGAAAAATTACTCAGAGTGCTATGCGTTGAGCATCACATAGGTTGATGTATTCATTATCACCTTTGTGTCCGGGAAGTTAATATATATCTAAAGATCAATAGCAGGTATCATTGTTGATTGGCAGTCCCCCGTCTTCAACACTGAATACTTGTAATGCGGAAGTATTCGAAAATAAAAAAAGGAAAAATTTAACCTTTACGCTCACCCAGGAACTTATTTACGCTATGTAAAAAGGCATTAAATATTCAATGCAAGACTGACTTTTGAATTTAAATAGTCCAGATTTTTGTCATATCATCATTGGTCTGTAGAAGGCGAGACAGTTGAAGTACATGTAGGTGCTGGGTAAATATTATTCTCATTTTTACCAGAAAATGTCAGATCTTATTTTCTGATTAAAAAAAATCATCAGTTTGTCGTCTGCTCAATTAGTCCCTGCTGGGTAAATATTATTCTCATTTTTACCAGAAAATGTCAGATCTTATTTTCTGATAAAAAAAAAAAATCATCAGTTTGTCGTCTGCTCAATTAGCCCATAGAATGGTAAAGGTTAATGCTGTTGATTGGTCAGATTCGAGCGGTAGGATTTATTTGGCTGGAGTAAGTTCTTTTCGAATTTCTATACTGTTATCTTATTTTGTCTTAACACTTAGCGTGCTGGGAAACTATTTCAGCAGACGACATTTTGAAATATTTTTCTTATTGTTCCCTAAAACAAGTTTTGCAAATCGTTTGAATTCAAGAATCGTGATCACACATTAACCATACTGCTCTCAGATAGCAAAAGACAATTTGCATGCTGATTGTACATAGCGCCGCAGTATAAATATATATTAGTCTGACCGTATTAACCGGGTCTAAGTTTTGAGACGGACAGGCTGAGCAAAATATGTAGACCCAGATCAGACGCGCTAAACGCGGCGTCTGATCAGGATCTACACTGTTTGTCACTCATCAATCAGTTACAGATATATGAACAGGTAGTCATACAGACTTATTTACCGTTTTAGGACAATTATATGGTAATGACTTAAAGGCTCCATATTCCTAAAAAAAGACATTTTTTATCCAATAAAGGTTTAATAAAATGAAATGTAGTATTAATACGATCTTAAAATGTGGCATCTGACAGCCTGTAAAATTTCAGTCAGTCTCTCGTTTTTGGATTGGATCAACTGAAATGAATTTTATCGTATCTCTGAACAAATGTTGCCAACATTAATTCAGACATCACGAAAACATGCCTATATAATTTTGACCCCCTTAAACCCCACTTTTATATAGTAAAACTAGGATTTACTGGGGTATACATTGTTTTTCTTATTTCTGCTCAAAACATAGATTGTGGGTACTCGTTAGAACCGCCTCGATGAGGCGGTTCTAACGAGTACCCACAATCTATGTTTGAGAGAAATATGAAAAATAGAGTTTTTTATCTGAAAATTTTCAGTTTTTTTTGGAGGTGAAATTTTCTATATATTTGAATAGGCGTGTTTTCGTAATGGATACGATAAAAACCATTTCATTTCAAGAACTAACTGAAATTTTACAGGCTGTGAGGTACCACATTTTATGATTGTATTAATAGCATATATCAATTTATTAAACCGTGCTTGGATAATAAAATGTCTATTTTTGAGGAATATGGAGCCTTTAAGGTGCCCTAGTATTTGGGATAATTGGTGTATTGTATGTACAGCGAAAACGCACGTGCGTGTGTGCATGTGTGCGTGCGTATGTGTTTACAATCGCCTCGTCAAGTGTTGTCTAGAACAGTTTTGATGGCGCTTTTTTGTTTGGAAATCTTCTTTTCATCACGAAACACGCCTATATAATTTTGAACCCTTTAACCCCACTTTTATATAGTAAAACTGGGGTTTACAGGGGTAGACATTATTTTTCTTATTTCTGCTCATAAACATAGATTGTGGGTACGCGTTAGAACCGCCTCGCCTTGGGTTGTAAAAAATTCAATATATTTGAATAGGCGTGTTTTCGTAATGGATTGAAGGCTGGCAATGTTGATATAGTGTGTGTTTCCGACCGTGGTGTTTCCTCGCTAGTCAACGTTCCAAGCAAACATACAACGTTCAAACAACAACGTCATATCATCTTCGATGCGACGTCAAGCCATTGCGCAGACGTAGTTACAACGCTGGTTGAAAGTGCATGTATCATCACGAAAACACGCCTATATAATTTTGACCCCCTCAAACCCCACTTTTATACAGTAAAACTGGGGTTTACAGGGGTATATATTATTTTTCTTATTTCTGCTCAAAACATAGAGTGTGGGTACTTGTTAGAACCACCTCATAGAGGCCGTTCTAACGAGTGCCCACAATCTATGTTTTGAGCAGAAATAGGAAAAATTTCGGAGTTTTTCATCTGAAAATTTTCAGTTTTTGGAGATGAAAATTTCAGTATATTTGAATAGGCGTGTTTTCGTAATGTTGTGTCGAGTGATTCGACTTCCAAACGAAATTGATAGTATTGTAAACGACAAGCACGATTTGACTTACATGAAACCTATTTACCCGGATATACCCTGCTTTTGCAAACAGTGTAGATCAAGATCAGTTGGCTTTTGCACTGTTTGCCATCTAGTATACTATGAATTCATATCAACAATCTGGATCAAGGAATCTGACTGATTGACAATTAGAAGTGGGCATGGCATCTTAATTTATTCAGCATGACCAGGGTTAAGATACCAATATGAGACATCACTTACGATGGGTGGATACTCCCTCAAGGGAGATTACTCGGTTTTCAAATGGAGCACACTCTGAAATGAAAGAACTTGCTTTCAAGAAACAATTTAAATTCTGTCCTTATAAGTAGCTCGTGTTTGGCACGGATTTCATGTACTTGGTAAACTAATCATTTTCTACTGGAGTAGTTTCCCTTTGAAAAGGAACACTATTTTATTGCCTCCCTTTTAGAAGTAGTGTTCTTACTTACATGCATCTGTTGCATGTATAGGCAGAGGACTTGTTAAGGAGGACTATTTTACCATAATTCTGGCATGAATTTTCTTATTTCTCCATAAAAACGTATGTTGTGGGACTCGGTTGAAGCGCCTCACCGAGCCGCTTCTAATGAGTACCCACAACATATGTTTTGTGGAGAAATTTAAAATATCGTCCCAAAATTATCATAAAAAACTCCTTAACACGTCCTCTGATAGGGAAGTAGTTCATCTTTACCGCAAAGTAATCGCATCGAACTTGAAAGTACAGAAGACAAAAAATGGACCTAACGACATACAGCCGGTTCTCAAAAGGACACAATACTGGTAAAAGTTTTGGCATACAGTACGCATAACGTGGCTGACATGAGCATTTAAGGTCAATGGATACACAGAGTGGATTTTTGCCATTTCTGCCAAAAGGGAGACAACTTATGTGGCTTCCGATTTGCTTCAATGCACGTCAAGTCCCTTCTGAAAAAGTGGTCTACTCTTTAAGGAAAGAATTTGCTCCTAGGGAGAGCAAATTTAAGAGTAAACCCTTTCAAGGAGGGAATAAAATGCTTTTGTCTGTTTTTTCCCCCTGAAAGTGTATCAGCTTCCCTTTAATAAGGTTCAACGCGCGTAAAGGACCCTTTCTATTTGTTTGGTCGCCGAAAGCCCAGGACCCAGTTGTTCAAAGCTAACGATGTCGTAAGTTAACGATTCGTTAAAATTTACATCGACTGATACACAATTATGCTGATTTTTTTTTTTTTTTTTTTTTTTGGCTGAAAAAAATGTGAGTAGCTTTAAGCATTCACATTTTTTCAGCAAAAAATATCAGAATATTGTACACTGAATCCGCTAAAACAGTTAACGAAATAGCTCGTTAAGCTAACGACGCTTTGAACAGCTGGGCCCAGATCTGCTTGCGCATTCGTGCATTCTGATCAGGGCCTTAGTTGCCTATTGACAGAATGATTGAATATTGTGAATGTACCGACAAACATAGGAGGCCATGATCAGAATGGCGGATATGTTGACGCTTAAATAATTGTAGTTTTCCCAAGTTGAGCTGTTGTTAGTATAGTCGTAATGTACTTTTTTCTGTCAAGGCTCAATAACTTCCTCTGTATATACTGTGTCCTGATAGGTTGACGATTAAACCGTATTAAAAAAATCTTAGCTACGCAATTTTTAAAAGCTGTCGTCTATAATATAGCCATTTTAGCAGATTATCTGAGGGATTTGGGCTCAGAGAATGGGCAGCAAGCCATGATGAGAAATTAGCTTCAGTTTATTATGGTAGCTTGAAATTCCGTTTTTGCTTTTTCCCCCTCAAAGAAAGCATGTATTAACTATGAACAACCTGAAGCAAAGCGGAGACAGAATTGCGAACGACCCTACGTTCAAACATCTCTTTTTTACCCCCACTGTGTACATTTTATTGCCTCAGTAATGCAATTATCATTTGAAATACACACTCGCCCAAACGACTTGGTCAAACAGAGCCCCATAGAAACCCGGGAAGACATATGGTAAAATCCTCGCTCTTTGTCCCCGTAACTTGTGATTCTGAATGTTGTTATAGTCCCCGCTGTTTTGGGGCTAAAGTCATTCATGTCTCCTCGACACCGCGGGAACAACTCAAAAGTAAAAGCCCTGTACTTTCCCAGGGGCGGATCCAGGATGATTTCTGAGAGGGTTTATCTAGTTATTCGGAAAGACAAGCTTAAACAAATAGTGTAGACCCAGATCAGACGCCGCACAACGCGGCGTCTGATCAGAATCTACACTGTTTGCCACTCATTCAGCAATTTTACATACATTGAGAGCTAGTAAAATGGACTTGTAGAAGAGAAATTAAGGTCAAGGGTAAGGTGTGTTAATAATTAAGGTAAATGCGGTATCCCAAATTTATCAGATTTATCCAAAATTTCGCGTAAAGATGGAATTTTAGTCAGAGGAAGTTCGACTCCCTTTGAATCTGTCCCCGTTTCCCACTGCTATCCAACGCCCTAAGCCAATGGTGAGGCTGAGAAGGGGAAAAGGTTACAAATGACAAGTGCATAATGACCATAATATACAGGTGAAAAATTTAGATTTCTGATCCTTTTTCCATAATAACATACAATAAAGATCAATAAACGAAATGGTCCTTTTTGTTATACATCTATAAAACCAACGAAGAGAGCTTGCATCAAGATTTTTTTCTTGTTTCTCTTCACAGTGTTGCTTTTTCAAAACGAGGCGAACAGGATACGAGATAACCAAATAAAGACGTATCGATCGGTGACGTATTATGATGTCATAGGGAGTTCCCCGTGTAAATAAGAAGAACTTCCGGGACCGTAGATAACGATATGTTAACATTTAACTATGAATCATGCTTTATACACGCGAAATCATTGATGTAGAACATATCGGAGTGGCTATCTATTGACCTATTCCTGATACTGTGACAAGGGACGATTTTATTTTCCTGTATTTTATGATATTCGCGCCGTTTTTTCTTTTCACAAATACTCAGAAATAGACAGGTGTTTTCCATTAATTATAAACAAGACATTCTTAAGTGTTCGGCATGACTTGAGGACAGTCATGATTATATATTCTTGTTTTTAATACACCAATATGACTAGGATTTTTATTTGGAAAACAATATTGTGATAGTGATTCACTGTTTTGGATCTAGCAGACATTGCTAAACTGTAAGTAGGTCAAATAAGTACATATAAGTTCATGCCTGAGTGTACAATATTTGATGATAATTAATAATAGAAACCGTGAGAATGTCTGGATAATACCGGTCAGTTCATTATGTAACTTGGTAGCAAATCGTAAACATATACATAAACATAGTGACGCATATAAAACATATATAGTGACATATGTTCCGACACACACGCACGCACATAGGCTGTAGAATCGAGACAGATGGTCCTAATCCTGGGTTTGGAGGCAAGGGAGGTCACAATTATAATTAAGTTAAAAATCGATATTAACGCAGTTTTGAAAAGTTTACCCTGAATTCCCTACACACAGCTATAGTAGGCGACACTGAAATTATTATTATTATTATTATTATTATTATTATTATTATTGTTTTTGAGAAAAGACATTTCAGCAGATGATTCACATAAAATATCTTATTTTACCTAGCAGACGACTCACATGAAATATCAAGCCGTATTTTCTCTTGAAACTAACAAAATCAATTTTAGAATGATGTCTGCTGCAAATTTGTTAAGTGCTTGAATGGTTAAACACAAAGTAGAATGCTGCCATGTGTTAATTATGACTGACAATGTTGCTCACCTTTTTATTCACTCTGATTACGAACACTGTATATCTATACCATCCTAACCAATAGATGTATCTGTGCGCCCTCATAATTTGTTCGCCAAATTCCATTGCGAAAACACGCCTATTCAAATATCCTTAAAAAATTACCACCAAAAAATGAAAATTTTCAGATAAAAAACTCTGATATTTTTCATATTTCTGCTCAAAACATAGATTGTGGGTACTCGTTAGAACCGCCTCGTTCTCGAGGCGGTTCTAACGAGTACCCACAATCTATGTTTTGAGCAGAAATAAAAAAAATAATACATACCCCTGTAAACCCCAGTTTTACTATATAAAAGTGGGGTTTAAGGGGGTCAAAATGATATAGGCGTGTTTTCGTGATGCACTGTAATTTCCAAATAGTTGGGTGGACCTAATCCGAGTCTTCTCTGATGTTTTAGTGGCTTTTCTTTTTATTGATATTTGCAACTAAAGTGGTAAACATCAAAGTAATGAGAAAAGCCACCTAAACGTCAGAAAAGACTCGGACTAGGGTGGACCCAGCGAATTAATAACGAGTGTGTCGCCAGTGAATTATCCTCTAAGATTAAAGCCTTGGTCTACACTGTACCTTCATGTCGGATGAAGGCAGAAAAGGTAGTAAACTATTTCTAGCATGAAAAATATTCACCATCCAAGCAGGCACATGACGTTACATCAGCGTTGGATCAACATCGACATAACGTTTATCAAACTTGAGCCAACAGCTTGTACTTGTCAGTAAAGTTTCTGACAAGTTTTGTCCACGTCGCAGCAACCCTGTGCGTTAAATGGAATTTTAACCCTTGAAGTTTTAGTCAGAACCTCGGCAGACGTTATTTTGATTTTGTAAATAAATTTATAGAGAAAAGGCATGCCATTTCATTTGAATCGTCTACCTAGCAGACAATTCACAGGGAATGCCAGGTATTGTTTTGTCTGAAAATGTTACATGAACATAGAATACCGTCTGCTTCAAGTTTGCTTAGCTTCGATGACATTTGCTGCATTTATACCCTTTTAGCACTCCGGATAAAATGATATTGAAATATTTTTCTCAGAAAACAGGTTTTGACTTTATGCAAATTGTCTCCAGTGGAGAAAATTTGCATGAAGTATCAAATCCTGTTTTCTGCAAAAAATATCAATTTGTTGTCTGCTGAATCAGCCAAGAAAGTGTAGTAAAGGTTAATATTTTCCTGGCAAATGTGACATGTCGCAAGATCATATTACAAGCCCCACTTATGGTACATGTAACCTCGGCATTCGGCAAGGCCTTCAGCCTGGTGGAAGTGTACGTCCGGGCACACACCATCCGATAGTGTGATATACTGTTTATGGGGGCTGAGAACACGACGTGCACGGTTGCTGTTAGTCTGGCTCCAGTCACCAGTGACAAGATATTTTTCTCATAATCCTGTTTGACAATCCACTAAGATAAATCCAAATAAATATCATGACTATAAAGGCTGGTCACAGGTGACCAGCCTTTATAGTCATGATATTATTTCGGTTTTAATTTAGTGGATTATTAAACAGATTATAAGAAAAAATATTTTGTCACTAGAGACTAAAGCCAGTCTATGTTGCTGTCAGCACACATTCTGAAAAATGATAGAGGAGTCGCACTGAAGAGCCGCATTTTCTTATTGCATCATATTGTGACATAGTGAAGTTACCATTTCCATTTTCCGCCTATTAAAGTTACTATTTCCAGTTCCGCCCGAGCCTCAGCGTTTATATATTTAAAAAATGTTGGTTTACTTTTTTAAAGAGCGGACCAACAAGGGCACCTGCTGGGCTATTAACAAACTGTAGTTATTTTGGGCTTTCGACGGTCCCGCAGTGCATGTTCCTGAGGCCTGACCTATTTATTATCAAAGCCGAGCGAGGGAAGATAATACAAAGCTAGATTCTTTAACCAATCACACACTTGGCTGACCTGTGGAATGTGTGTCGGTGAAAGACCGAGGTGAAAGGCGTTGAAATGTAAATACTTCCTAGTTTTACCTGGGATTAACTTCACTACCCCTTACACAACTTTATCGGATTATTCAGCCCGACACAGTTTGACCATCCATAACTCCAGATAAGGCCAAATAAAAAAAATATATGTGTTCTGGGTAACCATACCCTACTTTATTTTCCCGGTGAAACCTAGCAGTTTTTTCCTGTTTTACTTGGACAAAATATTTATGCTAAATATTCCGGACAAGTAGGTCTGAGCAAACAGTGTAGATCGAGATCAGACTTCTCCTGTAGGAGAAGCTTGAGCAGGGTCTACACTGTTTGCCATTCTATACCTTTAGATAGCCAAACAGACTTAGTAAGATTTTATGTAAAGTATGCGCGGTCCAAATATATTTGATAATTTATGGTACAATTCTACTTAAAAAAAATGTAAAAAAAAGAAAGAAAACAATCCCTGTCTACTCTACCTATTTTTCTAACATGTTACCCTAAACACACACATTTGTGTTATTTGGCCTAAAGAGATGCCTTCTTATTTCTCCATGAAAACTCTCTTGCTCGTTAGTTGGTTTTGAGTTTAACGGCCCAGTCAGCACTATTAAATAAGGTCATGGCAATCCGGGTCAGTTTACCCAACCACATTTATTCCTGGACATGCTTAGTTCTCTAAGCAGTTAACCAGTACTTATGCTTAATATTCTTTCACCAGAAACTGTCAACTGCCCTTCTTGAATCAGCGGAAGGGAAACAGTGTTGTAGATACTCATTAGAAGTACCTCGCCTCAAAAGCAGAGTAAACAAGTATTACATTAGTTAAAATAAGAAGGGTATTCAAATAATTTTTTCTTATCTCTCCATGAAAACATGTTTTTACCATACTAATTTAAATTAGAAGCTCTTATGAGTACCACAACATATGTTTTCATGAAAAAATAAGAAACATCACGAAAACATGCCTATATAATTTTGACCCCCTTAAACCCCACTTTTATATAGTAAAACTGGGGTTTGCAGGGGTATAAGTTATTTTTCTTATTTCTGCTCAAAACATGGATTATGGGTACTCGTTAGAACCGCCTCGCCGAGGCGGTTCTAACGAGTGCCCACAATCTATGTTTTGAGCAGAAATATGAAAAATTTCACAGTTTTTTTGTCTGAAAATTTAAAATTTTTGGAGGGGAAATTTTCTTTATATTTGAACAGGCTTGTTTTCGTAATGAAATATCAATATTTTTGATAGAAAAACAGTATCTTATCACGAGCTATGCTTCCCAATGTTATCTGCTTTATATATGTAACAAGTCTAACAGTTTTAAAGACCTACAATGTATTTTGTTTGATGCATACCTGGTGTCCTTTGTTTTTATTTGAAGTGTGATTGGTGGAGAAACGTTGGTCGTCTTGATGCATTAAGGCATCATCAACGGTTATTTTCCCCTTGGCATTATTGGTCACATTTTTTTTTCTGATTGACCACTTGATTATAATATTTGGTAACACATGAATTCCTTCAAAGAATTCATGCTGACTGATATTTGCCTACTTTAAGCACATGGTAGGGTTGCATAAGGTCCGCGCTACAGAGCGATTTGTGGTAAATGGCTATGCAACACAGCCATTTGCCACAAATCAGCGCTCTCCCCTTATGAGCTGTTTGATAACATAACACAAGTTTGTTTGTTTGTGTTGAGGTTTTACGGCCCATTCAACCCAATGGGTCATATCGAGCGCGGTCAGTTTACCTAACCACACGTTTACTGGGCAAGCTTAGTCCTCTAAGCGGTTAACCAGTATTGTGCACATTCTTTCGCCAGAAACTGACAACTACCCTTCTTGAATCAGCGGAAGGGAGAGAATGACCGTAGAAAATATTTCATGATCAATCTCCACGAAAGAATGTTACGACCTCGGCGGGGGTTGAACCCGCGACCTCCTGGTCTCCAGTCGGACGGCGTATCCAACTGAGCCACCGAGGCCGGCACATAACACAAGTGGCATATAAGAAGAGGGCTACCAAGTCTCTCAATAACCAAAGAGACCAGCTGGTTAGTGAGAATATCTTCTGAAGCCTGTTCATTGACTTAGAAGGTAACAGTAAAATGCTGTGAAAGTAGCTATCTGCAATGATTTGTTTTCGGAAGAAACATTAATCTGTCATTTATGGCTATTATATATTTTGGGCCCCTATCAGTTAGCAGACATGCACTAAAGGGTACCTGTTCCTCTTTTCAATACATGTCATGCTCTGATCAGCCTGTTTATGCAGATTTATACATGTAATCCAGTTTGATAAATTTTCTGTCTCTGCTTGGAGACAGTAATAACGCCTTGAACGAATCAAAATTCTTTTGATGGTCACAGTTTGGTCATACATGGCAGAAAAATGCCTTTTCACGCAAACTAACACTTTTTCACTAGCATCACCTTTGTGCATCTGGCAATAATCATGGTCATAATAGAATGACATTAATTGTTTATTCAAGACTAGAGTGCTGCTTGCTGGCAGACAAAATTTTAACCATTCAGAACAGGGCATCACCAAACATCTAAGACTTTACTTCATAGCCCTCCTCTTATATGCCACTTGCATAACACAATTCCTAATCTTTGATATCCTACATCTGGTGTAACAAGCCCTCTCATTGGCAGTCACTGCTTGGGAGACTAACCATTTGATTGGCTAATTGACAGTTAGTAATAATACTAATTAATCAGCTACGTAATTAATGTTCTACTATATGCCAAACAGTCTGCATGATACCAATGATTTCTATACGTTTTTTTTGGCCCGGGCTTTATACGAGGGCCAATACTGAATGCTACAAGGATTTAGGCCTTTAAAACCAAGGGATTCCGGAAGGCCAATATTATAATGTTATTAAATGGCATTTATTAATCTACAATTTTTCAACTCGACATTCCGCTAAAACAAAAATTACTGTTTTCTGCGAAAGGCGGGTATTGACTTTTAATATTTTAAAAATTCAGTAGTAACATGCATGGTGAAGCAAGAAACTATGAATAAAAAAAAATACTTCAAAAGAGATTTTATTGACTTTCAACAATTTAGAGGTTTGAAAACAAAAAAAATCAATAAAAATGTTATGAAATGGATGTTTTCACATTGGCCCTGTTACAGGTCCTTGGCCAGGCGTATTGGACCTATGGATGGCTGTATTGGCCTTCGGCTTCGCCGTGGGCCAATACAGCCATCCTCAGGTCAGTATGACTGACCTCAGGCCTGCTACAGGGCCGGTATGAAAACATCCATTTTATAAGATTAAAATATCTCTTGGGACAGAGTACTGAATATATATGTTCATTCAGACCACGTTGGTCACTCCGTACGTCTGTCCGAGCTTGTTACATATATCTTTCTTTTGGTCCAGTTGATACTGAGTCGAGCAATTTCTGATTACTACTTCAAGGACAGTTTGGGTTGTTGGTGTGCAGATTTATAACGCTACAAGGCACCCCAGGCACAAAAAAGAAGCAGCGAATTTTTTATGTACACGTATAACCTTGCTGACATGGGTTAAACATGCACGGCGTTGCACACTGTATGTCATTAAGCGACCCAAGGTCCACTTTATACTCAACATACATTTTTTTACTAATTGGAAATAATTGATTGAAGGACAGTGAACAACCTTGCTAACGTGCCTAATAGCCGTAAATGACTGCGAACGAGAAAAATCTCCACCTATATGTTTATGTCAAACGCTTTATTATTTATTATGTATCAATTTTATTTCTTTATTTACAGAAAAGCGTCTGGTGATTGAAGTCTTAGATGGCCGGTAAGTACCTATTAAAGTGAAAACGTTTTCCTGTTAATATATGTTCTTAAGGGACTTGTTACACTTGAAAATTGCCTTCTGTTATAAGGGAGACAAATTTTGTGACTTGCTGTTTGGTTTCTCGAGCATCAAGTCTCTTTGAAAAGGGGCCTACTGTAAAAGGAAAGAATGTACTCCCTGTGGCAAATTCTATCTTTTAGAGTAGCCCCGTTTCAGATAGGAGGCATAAGGCAAAATAGTTCTGAAGAGTCACCTTCCCTGAAAGTGTATCCATTTATCTTAACCTATGATGAAAAGATCGCATCTTTTTTATTTCCTAGTACACTCCCCCCCCCCCCCCCCCCCCCCCCCAAAAAAAAAAAAAAAAAAAAAAAAAAAAAAAAAAAAAAAAAAAGAGAGAGAGAGAGAGTTAGTTTCTGTCATCGTAGTACAGTGTAAAGCTTGGACTTAATTGAGTTTGCCACGAAATAATCAATTACAAAACTTAGGCATACATCATGTTTGACTTGATTTGTCATTTATACATGTATGTGTGGATTTAAGTATCGGGTAATGTTACAAGAATGCACCTGAAGCTAGACACCGCTTCAGGATACACTTGATAGATTTTCCGCCATTTTTTACAAGGGAAACAACTGTTGTGATTTCCTGTTTGCCTTCCAGTACACCAGTTCCCTTCAGAAAAGGGGTCTACTATAAAAGGAAAGAATTTGCTCCCAAATGCTTTCCTTTTAGAGTAGACCCCTTTTCAGAAGGTTACAAAAACAATTTGACAGAGTTAGCTCCCTTGAAAGTATACCGGTTCCCCTCAAATTTGGGTTACAAATATAAATGGTTTATTAAATTGATTATTAAACACAGATTCAAAGCGAGTTTTAACTCCAAAACATGCCTTATTGCGTATTTTTATTTGTTAGAGAGAGAGAGAGAGAGAGAGAGAGAGAGAGAGAGAGAGAGAGAGAGTTCAAAACCTTGATTTTACTCACATTGAGGCGAAAATTTTCCTGAAAAACAAAAAAACAATGATGATTAGGCCAAACTTCCGAAACCTTCAGCAGGAGGGAGCACCACCCCATCACCCACATATTACATATGTGAGGAAAGTATGCTGGCATCGAAGGCTTACATCAGTCTGCACGTTCGCAAAGTCTATTCAAGGCGTTCGTGGCCGCTAACTGAATCAGTGATTAGTGCAGAAAATAACGACGAACTGAAATAGTCCTAATCAGACTATGCGATTACACATGCTAGTCTAATCTTATCGCGACTTTCCATTTGACATTATACAATTATTAACGATTAAGTCATTGAATATGATGTGATATCCACAATTGACCTAAGCGATAGCCGAGGTCAATATTGTTTTTCTCCAGTGGATATCACATCATATTCAATGACTTTATAGTCCACAATTCTTTTGTTATATAACCGATGAACAGATGGATAAAGAATTTCATATTTTATGACTATAATTAATCCAACCACGATTCAACATTTTATTCAACCAAACAATTCAGTAGTCCTGAAGAGCTGAGTTTGCTTACGGAGAAACATATAAAGTTGATGTAAGGTGATAAACGGAGGTATTTTTTAATAGAAAAGCATACATTTTCTATTTTCGTGCCCATTAATGACGGTTTCCAAAAATACGTTCTTATTCGGTCACGTGACGTTCTAATTTAGGATACACATATTCAGTGGGAAAAAAACGGGTGCCGGTGAATATCAGAAATATTCACTGGGTTGAAAACAGTCTCAGCCAATGAAAGACAATTTTTAGGTTATATAATAAAAGGACATTTTTCGCGTTGCGTATCAGATATTAAATGAACAGCCCCTAATCACCCTATACATATAGCTATGCGTCCTGTAATATTAATCAAAAGAAGCAGGCCAAAACTTTTACCCGTTTCGTTATAGCTAGTTATTATATTATTTTGTGTAGAATTTTACTATGATAACGGATTCTCCCATCTTGGAATCTAATTCATCAAACATTTAAAGGTGCATTATACACCATTGTGATTTTCTGTAGTTTTTGTTTTTGCAAACAGTGCAGACCTACATTAGACGCCGTTTCTGATCAGGGTATGCACTGTTTACTCACGCATGCCTGTCCAAACATTTAGGATAAAAACTTAACAACAAATTCCCTCCTCACCTCTTCGACAAAAAAATCAGAGAGAGAGAGAATACTGCGGATTGCGAAAAAAAATCAGAGAGAGAGAGAATACTGCGGATTGTGAAATTTCTAGTCGTTAGCTTGGGTTCGTTTGTGAACCAATTCCCTTTTCGTTCGTTATAAGAGCCATACAAACAAATAATGGACTTCATCACCAGTTGTTTTATCCCGGAAGAGACATTTCCTCCACCGTTCACTTTCGACAGGTAGTTTATGAGCCATTCATTGAAACATTGGTTCTTAGGTGCAAAGACAACATATCAAGGGGACTGGCAACACATGGTCGATTTTTAAGGAAGCAAATTCTTTCTTATTAAAGTAGACTAATTTTCAGACAGTAAGGTAAAACAACTATGACAGTTTTATATTCTGAAAGTGTATTAATTCCCCTGAAGCAACTGAGAAAAAGGACATTATAACAAATGCAGACCACGAAGGTCAAGATCTTATGTCTCAATTGCTTATCCGGGTTTTAGCTGTCTCACATGCCATCAGGATCAAATAATTTGCTTTCACATCATAAGTCCCGATGTCTTCCTATCTCAAAGGTGAGACTTATTCATCTTGTTCGCAATGGTCGTTAAAGTTGTTCTGTCTTATCTGATGCCGTATCCGAGGATGGCTGGGTGAGACAAATGTGTCGTGTATCTAACGTCACCGGGGCGTCCAACTAATATTTGCTTACTGTTGGGCAAGGCCTGCTATCCTTGCAGCAGGTAAGGGTAGAGGGGGATGTTTTAATTTCTTCTGTTTCTTCACTTTCATTCATTTTTCCTCTTTTTCCCCTGTCCCACTCTTTCATCTCTGCTATCTCTTCTATCTCTTTTCTCCCTTTCTCTGGGAGACGACACAAATGACCCACAAGAGTTAACGTGGCGTTACACCCCAATATAATCAGTCCGATGCCGTATCCTTTAGACAGCGGTGGTCTGGTGCAAACAATTAGGTGTCAAAGAAGAACTAACGGTGTGTGTGGGGGTTGGAGGTGGGGGGGGGGGGGGGAGTGGGCGGGGGGGGGGGGGGGGGGGGGGGGGGATGGGATGTAGCTGTTATTTTCAAAGCCTATTTATTATAATTCGAACAAACACTGAAAGTTATTTCTTATGTGTAGCAAAACAGTAAGACTTGCAGCTTCAGTAAGACTTTTCAGCTTTACCCTATCGGGTCTCCTATAAAGATAATGCTTAAGATGCTTTCTGTCTGAGCTTTAATAATAATAATAATATAAAAGATAATGAATTTCACCACCTATTATTTGACACTTGCTTCCATTTAACGACGTGACGTGTTTTCCCATCGGCCTATCTCAAAAGGAAACCTGTGGTTCTGAACTTGATGAGAGGCAGGTAATTTTTAGTGTCAAGTCTTATCAAATAGCTTTCAAAAATTAGGTATTGCTTAAAACTGTAATAAATGAAAAAAAAAATAACAAAAAACACACACACTCACACACAAAAACAAAACAAAAACGACCTGCTATTTGTTTAAATATCTTTATGCCGATTTTGTTTCTGTTCTAGAATTAATTAGACAAATATTATCCCTGGGGATGCATGTACATGTATAATGCGTCTTAAATTCCATTGTTGCAATGTATTTCCATTTAGACAAGTAAATAATATTTATAATTACTCCGGATGAAAAGACCCCATGGGAGGTCTTCCACTTCAAGTCTTTTTGCCGTTTTATTATCGCCCTATTTCTTTGTGTTTAAGCGCCGGTAATTTGAAGAATTTCGCTCAAACAGCTGTGAAATGTTAAAGATCAGCCATTATAAAACACTTCTGGGACAGAAATATGTTTTCAAAAAGGACCTTATTAAAGTCTCGGCCATTCCAGACAGAGACCAGCTTGTGCTTCTGTGCAGTCATATTAGAGCCAACCCCTTCAATGGTTCACTATTCTGGTAGCAAGTGATACAGGTCTTGAATAGACTACGTGGTTGCGCAGGCTAATCTGAATATGCTCTGACAGCAGTTAGTCGTGTTTAACTTGATAAGGCATAATTTACTGGTGAATAAAGAAACTAGAGCGCCTGTATCAGCAGTAGCTGGGGTTAGAGGTTACGCGTGAGAGACAGTTCCTTGGTTCTTGTTGCATGCTAAATTTTGCAGCCAATCGGAACTGGAGATAGAAATCTACATCAAATCGTGTAACGTTTCAGGGAATGTGCTATTTTAAACTTATTACTACGCACGTAGTAGCTAAATACCACATATTGTTAAACATTGTGAAAAAATGATAAATATTTTATGTACAGACATTGTGTTGTCTGGCATATAGCTGGTTATAGCGATCGGTTACATTATTTCTGTTAAATACTATGTGATTTAGACGTCCGGTTTTGGTTTTTGTGTTTTATTCGGAGACAGTTTTAAGATGATTCCAGTATTTTGTCAGGAGGGATTTGGTCCTCCTACGACAATGTTATGTCCTTGTCACAGACTGATGTATTATTCCGTGTTTTCAGAGCCGCCCCGTCGGGTATTCACGCCGTCACCGGTGCCGTCAGAACTGAACGTCGGATTAGATGAGGCGACTAAGTCACGTATGAATGGGGCCTTGAACAACTTAAAAGGTAACGGGAATGAGTGAGACAAAGGAAAAATATAGTCTGCTCCAAGGTCGCGACAGCATCGTTTCGACATCAACGGAACGTCGTGACGTTACGCCGACGTCGAATAAAGGTAGTTGCGACGCTGTGTTTGCTGAAAAAAAAACATGCGTGCGCTTATCATATTGCATAACTCTTGATAAAGACAGGTGTCCAGATTTTTTTTTCATATTTCTCCATGAAAATATATGTTGTGGGTACTTATTCGAAGCGACTCGCTTAGTGAAGCACTTCTAATGAGTACTCACAACATAAATACCTACCTTTTGAATGAAAGAGCGCCTTATCTGCAACTCTAGCAGCTGCAGACCAGCCTGAATTTGGTCGGATCCGCCTGTTTCGCACGTACAGTCTTTGAGCATTGATTCTGTAGCGAGAGGCATCAATTTTGTCCCGATTGCACAGTTTCGCGGGCCGATCTAGGTCTAAGCTATATATATATATATATATATATATATATATATATATATATATATATTGGCCGATGTACATTTGTATATTATTGCTTTTGTTCCTCCAGATGTTTCTATTTACTTAACTCTTAAAGCGCCAAGAAAAACTGCATCTGAAAATGTCGTCTGTTTATGTCCTCTGCTGAATATTCTTGCAGACTTTTCAAACCTAGTTTTGCATACAGGCAAACAGTGTGGACCCAGATCAGTGCTCCTAGGAGCAGTCTGATCTGGGTCCACACTGTTTGCAAAAATGACTTTTAAAATCACAAGCAGATGACAAAGCAGACGACAGTAGTTGTGACTGGCGCTTTAAAGGGTTAATTTCTGAAATCTGTATACATTGTTACCCTGTGTCTATGTATCCATTTCGGTTTGAGTTAGTGGTTTGTTGCAGAAGAAGGGTTATATTTTCGAGCTAGAGGTCCCATTGAACACTAACTACCATGTAGTCAGTGGAATTTGCCCTAAAATTACCACGACACATCAACACCGACCCGACGATCGGGACAGGGAAAGACGATGGGTTGCCTAGTTTCACAGCAACAGAATTGCCAGTAACATCTAAATATACTGATATCAACATTCACTAATATCTAAATATATTGATATCAACATTCACTAATATCTAAATATATTGACGTCAACATTCACTACCATCTAAATACATTGACATAATCATTCACAACAATCTAAATATATAAGTCAGCATTCACTGCCAAATACGTACATTGACATCAGCATTCACTTCCATTTAAATATGTCGATATCAACATTCACTACCATTTTGATACACTCGCATCACCATTCACTACAATATAAATACATTAACGTCAACATTCACTGCCATCAATATGCATTGTCATCAACACACACTACCATCTAAATATATTGACATGAACATTCACTACCAAGTAAATAAATTGACATCAGCATTCGCTGTAATCTAAATACATCGGCATCAACATTCCCTGCCAGCTAAGTACATTGTACATTGACATCACTATTCGCTATCATCTAAGTACATTAGCATCAACATTCACTACCATCTTAAACATCGATATTGACATTCACTACCATTTTAATACATTTACATCAACACTCTGCCATCTGACTACATTAACATCAACATTCACAGATATCAACATTAACTACCATATAAATATATTGACTTCAGCAGTCACATCAACATCCACTCCCATCTAAATACATTGATATCAACATTCAGTACATTGATATCAACATTCACTATCATCTAAATACATTGATATCAACATTCAGTACATTGATATCAACATTCACTATCATCTAAATACATTGATATCAACATTCAGTACATTGATATCAACATTCAGTACATTGATATCAACATTCACTATCATCTAAATACATTGATATCAACATTCAGTACATTGATATCAACATTCACTATCATCTAAATACATTGATATCAACATTCAGTACATTGATATCAACATTCAGTACATTGATATCAACATTCACTATCATCTAAATACATTGATATCAACATTCAGTACATTGATATCAACATTCACTATCATCTAAATACATTGATATCAACATTCAGTACATTGATATCAACATTCACTATCATCTAAATACATTGATATCAACATTCAGTACATTGATATCAACATTCAGTACATTGATATCAACATTCACTATCATCTAAATACATTGATATCAACATTCAGTACATTGATATCAACATTCACTATCATCTAAATACATTGATATCAACATTCACTACCATCTAAGTACATTGACTTCAACATTCAGTACATTGATATCAACATTCACTATCATCTAAATACATTGATATCAACATTCACTACCATCTAAGTACATTGATATCAACATTCAGTACATTGATATCAACATTCACTATCATCTAAATACATTGATATCAACATTCACTACCATCAAAATACATTATCATCAACGTTCACTGCCATTAACAGTCACTACCATCTAAAAACATTGACATCAACACTCAATCCGATCAAAATGCATTGATACAAACATTCACTACCATCTAAATACTTTGGTGTCAACAGTCACTACCATCTAAATACATTGAATTCAACATTCACTATCCTCTAAATACATTGATATTAACATTCACTGCCATCTAATACACTGACATCAATATCCACTGTCATCTAATACATTGAAATCAATATCCACTGCCATCTTAATACATTGAAATCAACAGCCACTACGATTAAATTATATTGACATCAACATTCACTTCATCTAAATACATTAATAGCAACATTCACTTCATCAGAATAATCATCAGTCTCTACCACGTAAATAAATTGATATTAGCATTCACGCCATCTAAATATTCAGTATCAACTACCATTTAAATATTCAACTTTTAATATCATCTAAATAATAAACATTCACTACCGTCTAAATACATTGACATCAACATTTACTACCATCTTAATACATTGACATCAACATTCACTACCACCTAAATATATTAACTTCAACACTCACTATATCTAAATATATTAGCATAAACATTAACTACCATCTTAATAAATTATCAGTAAAATTTACTCAACATTTACTGCCGTCTTAATTCGTTGACATAAATATTCACTACCATGTTAATACATTGACATTACATTCGGCTACCATCTTAATACATCAATACTTGCATTGCTACCATCAAACTACATTGACAGCAACATCCACTACCATCTAAATACATGTACATTGACATCAACTTTAACTACCATCTAAGTACACTGACACCAGCATTCACTATTCTGTTACTAATTTGATATTAGCATGCCCTGCCATCTAAATACATTGATATCAACATTCACTGCCATCTAAATAATCACCATTCACTACCAGCTAAATAATCAACATTCACTAAAATCTTAATACATTAACACCAACGTCTATTTCCGTCGTAATACACTGAATACATTGACATCAATATTCACTGCTATCTAAAATCATTTACATCAACATCTTTCGCTACCATCTAGATGGTAGCGAAAGATGTTGATGTAAATGATTTTAGATAGCAGTGAATATTGATGTCAATTTATTAATATGAACATTCACTGCCATATGAACATTCACTGACATCTGAATAATCATCAATCACTACCATTCAAATAAACAACATTCAATACCTGCTAAATTCATTAACACTAACACTCATTTTATCCAAGTACATTGACGTCAACATTCAGTGCAATCTAAATACATTGACATCAACATATACTTCCATCTGAATATATTGACATCAACATTCACTACAATCTACATACATTGATATCAACATTCACTACCATCTATATACATTGACAGCAGCATTCAATCCAGCTAAATAATCAGTCTTCTCGGTCATCCGAATATACTGACATCAACATTAACTCCTTCCGAAACATTGCAATTTACATTCACTATCATCTAAATACATTAGCATCAACATTCCTACCATCTTGGTATATTAACTTCAGCATTCACTACCATCTTAATACTTTGACATCAACATTCGCTATCATCTAAATACATTGGCATCAACATTCACTACCATCTAAATACACTGACATCAACATTCAGTGCAATCCAAATTCATTGATATGAAATGAACTTTCACTACTGTCTTAATACATAGACATAAACATTTACTGTCTAAATACATTGATGTCAACATTCACTACAATCTAAATACATTGACATCAACATTCACTACCTTCATAATACATTGAAATCAACATTCACTACCATTTAAATACATTGACGTCTACATTCACTGCCATCTGAATGCATTGACATTAACATTCACCTCCATGTAAATGCATCAACAGTCACTACCATCTAAATATATTGACATCGACGATTCGACATCACTACCATCTAAATATATTGACATGAACATTCTCTGTCATCTAAATGCCCTCATTGACATCAACGTTCACTTACATTCAAATACATTTATAAAAATTTTTTCTTTACCATCTAAATGCATTGACAAAAAGTCACATACTGAACAGTGCTCCATTTAGCCCTGTGTACAGGAGCGGGCCACCCCTCTTGCCCTTTCTTGCCACCCCTCTGCCCTTCTTAAGCTGCCATCTGCCTTATTTAAAATCCAGACATAAAACCCTACATTTTTTGTGAAAATGTCATGAAAATCGGATCAAAAAAAAGTTATGAATGTTAAAAGTTTGTTTTTACATGTATTCTAGTTTGAGGCATTTATTGTGGAATGGGATTATATTTTGTAACATGTCTTGATACCAAGCAAAACACATGAAATATGATGCCCTCATTATTGTATGGCCGCGCAAAAAAGTACCCTACCTGGCAGACCTCTGCCCTCAAATCCTAGCTAGAGCACTGAGTCATATATCGAGGGTTGATCGCAAGACTGTAGTATAACTCGAACATATTTTTGAAACCCTTGTTTAGGGGCAACTTTGACCCCTTTGTAAACAATGCAAATTTAGGTGCCATTGCTCATACGAGCAATGGCACCTAAATTTTCATTGTTTACAGAAAGAAATGTTGTAATCTTCATAATGCCTTCATGGTGAGGAGATTTAGTTTGGGGAAAAACAACCATCTGACTTACTACAGTCTTGCGCTCAGCCCTCGATATGTCAGTATAAGAAGAAAAAAAAAAAAAAAAAAAAAAAGCTATGGTGTTTTTGTGCTCTACATTCTCTGTATTTGTGTCTTATGTTTCAAAACTACAGCCAGAAACACAGAAACTGGGTTCTGCAACCCTTGTTTCAAATGGTTCAATTTGAGCTATAAAAAGTCATCCTTATGTGTCGAGGGTTGAGCGCAAGACTAGCGTAAGTCAGATGGTTGTTTTTCCCCAAACCTAATCTCCTCACCATGAAGGCGTTATGAAGATTACAACATTTCTTTCTGTAAACAATGAAAATTTAGGTGTCATTGCTCGTATGAGCAATGGCACCTAAATTTGCTTTGTTTACAAAAGGGTCCAAGTTGCCCCTAAACAAGGGTTTCAAAAATATGTTTGAGTTACTATAGTCTTGTGCTCAACCCTCGACATCTGTCTCAAATTTGAGCCAGCGCACGACAAAACCTACAAAATGACATGCGCGCCCAGACTGATCAGAGTTTTCGCAGTCCGCATGAAGATAGATTGGGTCCTTAGCTACCCAATGAGTGCACAGTGAAGACTCTAATCAGACTGGCCGGGTGTCCAGGCTGATCTTCGTTGAGCACACATGCCATTTTATTGGTTTTGTCGTGCGCTGGCGTATTTAGTTGTACTGTCGTGTTTTCCCTAAGCCCGTATTTGGACAGACAGACCTAAGAAAACAATGTAGACCAGATCAGACGTAATCAGATCCGAGTCTACATTGTATTTTAAACACAGCTTTCGCTAGTAAAATTGACTTGTTGAAGTTTTAGGGCAAGTATAGTTTGATCAGTTATAGTGTCTTAATATTTAGGATAAATACGGTATTTCTTTTGTTGCCTGAAAAAAAGGGCTTGACAGGTAATTCACATCGTTAGATCATCTCTTGTGGTCATCAGGAGATTATAGATATATGCGTTTGTGGGCAATAAAAATATTTTGAAATGTCTGATGATATATTGTTTTTTATATATAAATACTTAGCATGCTATAGACAAATTCGGGAGTCGACAAACTGATGATATATTTTCCTTATTTTCCCAGAAAATAGGATTTGACATTTCATGCATATTGTCTCCTATGAGACAACATGCATGAAATGTCAAATCCTATTTTCTGGGGAAACAAAACAATATTTCAAAATGTTGTCTGCAGATTTTTACCCGGCATGCTGTGTTAAACACATGGTATTGAAATTTACCATACACGACGGTACATGTTCTCACTCTGAAATTCCATTGGAAAACAACCTTATCCCCGGACCCGGACGCGCATCCGTTGCAGATCCGGCAAAGATCCGACTTCCGTACACAAAGATCTGCGCTTACCGACCAGAGCCATGTATCATTACAAGAAAGACACCGCCCAGGCTCCGCAAATATGCAGGCCAACATTCTTCCCATGATATCAAGTTTGTTTTCACAAAGGGAAATTCATACGTGTTGTGAAAAGTAATTTTGACATTTAATGCCCAAAGAATGCATGTCAAATGTTTATATTTATGACATTTAACGCTTACTATGCTGGGTAAAATTTTCAGTAGCCGACATTTTGAAATATTTTCTTACTTTTCTTAGTAAATAGGCTTTGGCATTTCAAGCAAATTGTCTCCTAAGGAGACAATTTCCTTGAAATGCACAAACTCATCTGCTGGGGAAAAGAAGAAATTTATCATCAGTGTTTCGTCAGCTGAATTAGCCTAGAGAGTGGTGAAAGTTAAACCCAACTGTGTGGGAGTAAGTTGAAAACTCGCAAATATTCTCTATGGAAATTGAATAGCTATATCAAGAAAACTGATATTTATTATAATTAATTATATGCGGTGTGTGGATTCCAAAATTAAAAAAAAAATCACCATGACTTAATGCTTGATAGGACATGGACAACCACAGGAGGCTCTCACGCCCATTTTAATTTGATTTATTTTATTTTATTTATTTTTCCATGCAGTATACTGCTCAATATAAATAGAGAATACAGTATAATCTGAGAATAGCGTGTATGAAATTCGAATGCAAATACCATATTTATACAGCGCAGACAAGTAAACATACAACGTCACAACAACGTCGTTACAACGTTGCTGCAACGTCGTGACGTTGCAGCGACGTTGTAACGACGTTGTGTTTTTGCTGGGGATATTCAGACATGTCTGAGTCTGCGCACTGAGTCACAACATTGTTAACTGGCTTATATTGTTTACATTTAGCCTGTGTAGACAACAGTAACAGTGATAAACAATATTAAAGTTATTTTCCCTGGAAAAGACGGGACCTTGATATTTTTTACCAGGCATGAAATGGCAGGGGCATGCACTGATTGCGTACGTGCTTTCATCTCTTTGTGCGTCCGTGCATCTGTTGAAGTCCGACTGACATTGTGCTGAAGAGAGAGAGAGAGAGAGAGAGAGAGAGAGAGAGAGAGAGAGAGAGAGAGAGAGAGAGACGTGTACTTGTACTTAGTATCATTAATGATTAATAGAGAGAGAAAGAGAGAGAGAAAGAGAGAGACGTGTACTTGTACTTAGTATTATTAATGATTAAGAGAGAGAGAGAGAGAGACAGAGACAGAGAGACGTACTTAGTATCATTAATGATTAAGAGAGAGAGAGAGAGAGAGAGAGAGAGAGACAGAGAGAGAGACGTGTACTTGTACTTAGCATCATTAATGATTAAGAGAGAGAGAGAGAGAGAGAGAGAGAGAGAGAGAGAGAGAGACTTGTACTTAGTATCATTAATGATTAATGGACTGATTTGTTGTTGTTTTTTGTTGTTGTTTTTTTTTGTAAATCTTACATCTGACTCAGCTTGCGTATGAAGCTGTAGAGCTGATTATCTCAGAAATTCGATGCATGGAAAGATAAGAATTTTTGGAAGAGGTTTTGTGTAGTTTGGTGCAAACACATTAGATAGGTCTTAAAATTAGATGATACCTCAGCTCTGCATTACTTTTTCTTTCCGAGCATTATCAGTACGCTGTCAAAAGTTGAAGTGAGTCTTGTCAATCGAAAATGTACATTATGCTCACCAGACATTACATGCATGATGTGTTACTTAGAAAAAGAGGCCTCGTACATGCGAGAGCAGCGTTGCACCACATTAACCAGCGCATGCGCACAGTTTCCTCAAGGCCGTTACTGTCCGTTGATACATCCGACAGTATCTAGTGGTTCTACAGTCGGACAGCGAAGGCACTGATCAGACTGCGCGCATGCGCAGTCTGATCAGAGCCTTCGCTGTCCGAATTTGTATGACGAAACGGTTTGGCACTGCGCAGCTCGGATGGCTTCGGGTCATCATTCAGTGACTGTTTAGAATGTTTGGATAGTTTCATATTCCATAGACTCAGATTTGTAAGAGTCTGCAAGCCATTTAGTTCTGTTAGTATAATTGAAAGTCTAAAAGATTGCCTTTGGAAACAAAGAACACATTACCGATAGAAAATGGGAGTCTCGGTTTTATTGAGACTCTTCATAAGCAGTAATGACGTTTGCAACACTGCTTACGCCCTTCAGCGTATACATGAGCAGAACTACTGATCCCCATCACGAAAACACGCCTATATAATTTTGAGCCCCTTAAACCCCACTTTTATAAAGTAAAACTGGGGTTTACAGGGGTATACATTATTTTTCTTATTTTGCTGAGAAACATAGATTGTGGGTACCCAGTAGAACCGCCTCACCGAGGCGATTCTAACGAGTACCCACAGTCTAAGTTTTTAGCAGGAATATGAAAGATATCAGATTTTTATCTGAAATTTTTCCTTTTTTGGTTGTAAAATTTTCAATGTATTTGAATAGGCGTGTTTTCGTAATGAAAGGAAATGAAAATATATCTGCGCTATAAACCTGCCCGACGTACAGGACGTTTTATAGTTCAGTTCTGCTGGTCACAGCAGTAAAATACCGCTATAAAGACCACTCCAATATTAAGACCACATTTTTCAATCCCAAATGTTTATTATTATTATTATTATTATTATTGTTATTCGATATTCAATATTAAGACCGCCTCACTAATAAGACTACTGTTAGGCAATATCAAAGGTGGTCTTAACCATTGTCCTGCTGAATAAATTAAGATGCCACACCCATTTCCACCCCCCCCCACACCCCCCCCCCCCCCCACACACACACACACACACACCCAGCCAGTCAGATAACTGGATCCAGATTATTGCTATCTATTCATATACTTAATGACAAACAGTGAAGATCTAGAAGCCAACTGATCTGGATCTACACTGTTTGCAAAGAGAGGGTACATCCGGGTTCAGCAGGACAAGGGTTAATAGCAGAATTTTACTTTATTCTGAGACTTTTCTGCGAGAGGGATTATTCCTACACTATTTATGTGCGATTCTTAACTCCCTGTTGTGCTCGTTGACGGACTTAATTCTAGTTTGCCGAAACATACGATCTACTATTTGGTTATTAGATAGAGTTTTGTTCATTTAAAGTCTTTATGACTGATTGTTCAATTCCTAACCTTAATCTTCTTTCCAGTCACCTTTTTTATAAACGATAATAACTTCATAAAAAAAAAATCAAAATACACACATTCAAAAACAACACAAAAAAAGGGAACAGAAACAATGCTGTCGATATTTTCGAAAGGCATATCATCCCAGTGTTTTCTTTAAAAAATGAGCAATACCTATATATTTACCTGCGCACCAGCCTGTTTACCGCCCTTGCATCTGGAGGGTGCTCTCCCTTGAATGTAGGTACCGTATTTAGCATAAGTAAACAGACGGACAGACAGACAGACAGGCGGGCAGTCCTGTGCAAACAGTCTATACCAAGATCAGACGCCGTTGAACATTAATGATGAGTCTGGTGATGTTCTAATGAACATTACATTGTATTCTTGTTGATTTTATCGATCTATAAAATCCGGCTTATCACTCACACAATGAATAACTTTATTTTAAGTGTGAGTTATTGAACGGAATTTTTTGCCGGAGTTAACACATTGATAAAATACACAAAAATAATAATCATTCCTTATGATTCCAACTGTGTCATCAAACTGTTACAAATGTTGCCAAAAAATGGCAGTCTTTTGAGACGGCGGAAGGAAAATAGGTCCGACAGATTCCTGCTCTGGACTTTATTGAAGTGTAAAATTTTTTCTTCAACCAGTCAAATTGCGTGAAAGGTGACATAGGCCTAGATAAGAGTGGGTAGCAGGTAAATAGTTTTCTTATTTCTCGAAGAAAACATATGTTGTGGGTACTCATTAGAAGCGCCTCGTCGAGGCGCTTCTAATGAGTACCCACAACATATGTTTTTGTTGAGAAATAAGAAAATATAGATACTTTTTGGTTGAAAAAAGCGCCTAATCAAGAGCTATGGGTGAGGAGTTAGAATTATTTGTATATAAAGCCTATGTTTATTATTTGTATATAAAGTCTATGTTTATTATTTGTATATAAAGCCTATGTTTCCTTTTTTCAGCTATGGATTCAACAAATATCACTTTGTGGCAGTTTCTCCTGGAACTGCTGGTGGGTAATAAGCACAGAGACATTATACAGTGGACCAACAATGATGGAGAGTTTAAACTGATCAACGCTGAGGAGGTGGCTAAGCTGTGGGGACTGAGGAAAAACAAACATAATATGAACTACGACAAACTGAGCCGGGCATTACGCTACTACTACGATAAAAACATCATTAAGAAAGTAATGGGACAAAAATTCATGTACAAATTTGTGTCATTCCCAGAAATTGTGAAAACAGAGACAAAGGTACCGTTCAAAGTGAAAATGGAGACTTTGGCGCAGGAATACGGTCAGCAGGTCCTGCCTCATTTCGCCTCTTACAACGCGGCGAGTGTAAAATCCTCCGCGCAAATGGCGACTGTAAACAACTGGATCAAATCTGAATCCGAGAAGGAGAGTTCTGTGACTGTGATAATTAAAAATTCAGACGCTACCATCAGTAGCGGCTTCTCATTTGTTAGTGCCTCAAATTCCATTTCCAGTATACCGTCATCTTCGTCCAACTCCGGTGAACCCAGTGTGCTTAATTTATCACAAAATAAGTCTCCAAGTAGTTCGTCCAAACCGAAGCCGAATCCACTGAGTTTAAATGTGACCCCAGCGGTGCAGACGACGCTCTCTGTCGCGTCTCCGGTTCCCATAGTAAGTCCCAAATTATTGTCAACTCAGTTTCCATCACTGAACACTCCATTTTTGTTCGCCAGTCCTATGATTGGTCCACGGACTCCACTTCCGTTACATTTCTGGAGCTCGCTCAGTCCCATCACGACTATGAGTCCGCGACTGACAGGGGGGACCAGCACAACAGCGTTTCAATTCCCAACGTTCGTGGGTAGCCAGGCTAATGTCACGCAGATGTCTTTACCTAATTTTAGCGCTATAGAGTCTTTGAATTCCCCGGTGGTGTCTTCGCCAACTCGGACTATTCCGGTTTTATGACCATATGACACTGATAGGGAGTCAGAACAATCAAAATCTACCAGTACTTAAATAAGTTTGTCTCAACACTTTCAGTGAGGCTTTTTATGTTATATTCACTAACTAACAATTAGCAGGCGATGGGCAAACTCAGCAGACGATTAATTGAATATACTTTTTCTCATTTTTTTCTCCAGAAAATAGGGATTTGACATTTCATGCAAATTGTCTCCTGAGACTTTTAGCATAAAATCTCAATTCCTACTTCTTGGGAAAAAATCAAAATGTCGTCTGTTGACTGTTTTACCTAACATGCTAAGCCTTAAATGTCCTGTCTTAGTGGATCAGAAGCCCCAAGCCTTTATTGCACGGAGTCGAATGAAGACTTTATGTTTTAGTTACAATCCTTAAAGCGCCAGTCACAAAAGCAGCAGACGACATTAAGTATAAATATGTACATAATATATATTTTTATTATTTTTTCATGATTCGCATGAAATATAGTTTTATTTTGTCGAAAATATGAATAAACTATTTTAGAATAACATGTGCTACAACTTTGAATGGCTGCATACCGGTCAGAAAATCTTGCCTTTTTGTTATCGCATCTCGAAAACACGCCTATATAATTTTGACCCCCTTAAACCCCACTTTTATATAGTAAAACTGAGGTTTAAAGGGTATACCTTATGTTTCTTATTTTTGCTAAAAAAATAGATTGTGGGTACTCGTAGAACCGCCTCGCCGAGGCGGTTCTAACGAGTACCCACAATCTTATGTTTTGAACCGAATAATGAAATATATCAGATTTTTTTCTGATTTTTTTTTTTTTTTTACTTTTTTTTTTTGTTGTAAAATGTTCAATATATTTGGATAAGCGTGATTTTGTAATGAAGCGGTTGACGTTCCCGCTTTCGGATTACGATGTCCGGGGATCGAATCCCGCTGGGTGCGAAATTGAGGTCATGACTGTAGGGCGCTTCAATGCACAGAGCCTTTCGTTGTCATTCTTACATGGTCTATATATATTAAGAATCTTAATGCGAGCAGCAAGGATCTTGAGCATACTTTGCGGATGCACAAGTTGGTCGGATCTTTCGTGCTCCCCCAAGCCAAGTTGTACTTCTCTCATGCACTTGCTTGCTTTATCTCCAAAAACAGATTTTCCCAGGTGTTTTGTGCGATGATGTATTACTGTTCTAAGATTAAAGAATCTTATCATGTTTTTTTTTGTCAGTGAGGGTAAAAGTGTCTGGTGATATTGAATTTCTTCATTATCTTTCTATACTATCAAATTTTCTCATATACAGTCGACTCTCGTTATCTCGAATTCCAAGGGACTCTCTGAAATACTTCGAGATATCCGTAGTTCGACATATCAGGTTTGCAGAATTGAGGAAAAAATAATTTGATTAATCACATTTAACAAACTGATAGGTAATTGGACTTTTGAAGTTAGAGATATATTGAAAATATTGTGGAAAAGAGGAGAAATTGCTCCTTAGGAGCAATTTCTCCTCTTTTCTACAATATTTTCCATCTGTTGTTAGATTTTCATGTATAGGCAGGGACCAGATTTTCACTTCGAGATAAGCGGTTATTCGAGATAAGCGAGGTCGAGATAACGAGAGTCAACTGTATTGTCTTTCCTTTCTTCCTGTCAAATGATTTGATAGATAGTATTGCCCTGCTTCCTATCAAATGTTGTTGTTGTTTTTTTTTGTTTTTTTTTTTTGTTTTTTTTTTTTTGTTTTTTTTTGTTTTTTTATAGATTGTTAACAAAGACTGATATTTATTTTTAACAAAAATAATGTGTTTCGAACGGACTCTGATGCATTATGCGTCTGTGCTGGTGTGATTTTGTTCTCTCTTTGTACTAGTGACAGTTCATAGCTCCAAATAAGACATTTTTTTATATGGGTTTTACGGCCCTTTCAAGAATATTTCACTTATATCGAGCCGATCGTTCATCAGAGGTGGGCGAAAATCCGAAGAACCCGGGGAAAAAAACACCTGACCATCTATATAAACAGAACTTGGCTTTCCCAAATGTAACCCGAGCGAGGCTCGAACCACAGTGGTGAGAAACCTAATGGATTAAGAGCCAACTCTTCTGTCCACTAGGCTATGGGGGACCCGCCTTCAAATAAGAAAGGGTATCTGGAAATTATTGTTCTTATTTCTTCGCAGGAAAACATATGTTATGGGTACTAGTACTCAGAGGCGCCCCGGCATTTCTCCATGTAACCGTATGTTGTGGGTACTCATTAGAAGCGCCTCGCCGAGGCGCTTCTAATGAGTGCCCACAACATATGTTTAATGGAGAAAGAGGAAATATATGATATTGGTTGAAAAATGTCTTATCTGAAGTTGTGTTGTTTCCTTTTACGACACATCATTTTATGCCTTAATTTTATCATGTAGTATACACTGAACATGTGATTTATTAGCCGTTACGTAATTAGTTTTTTTAGTTTATATTGCACAATGCTAGGTAAGAGCTCTTATGCCAAATACGAACAGCAAAGGCCTGCGCAATCACACAGACTACTCTGGGCCTTCTCTGTGGATATTTGCTTCAGCATTGATCAGTTGATTCTGTAAACTTTTCTGTAGTAACCTTTGATTATATAAGCGGGCAGTGAAGACACGGATTTGACTGCTCGTATGCGCAGGCTGATGTTGGCCTTTGTTGCCCGCATGTTACACAGGGGCTCCTTTCCTGCTTTGAGCATCATAAAAATATTGTACGTTTATATCAACATATATAAATAAGGGACCAGTATATGTACCGGTGCACCGGAAAACCGATCGGATAGAGTATTGGAATAATGACGGTCCAGACCAGGTTGTGTATTCATATGATTTTGTCAAGGTATTAGCTGTTCGTGCACACAATAACAGCCATGAATGAGAGTATGATGGGGTTTACTGATTAAAGAAAAATGGCCATGTTTTTAAAGATTAGAGAAAATGGCTACAAAGTATTGATTGGAGAAAAATGAGGGTTTAATTCATAAAAGAAAAATCTAAAGTACATGCATTGATAGAAAAGTAAATGATTAAAGAAAACTGATTAGGGTGAAATAAAAATATAAAGAAAATCGGCCCTTTAAAAGTAAAGGAAAGAAGCAATCTGTCCAGGAAAACTGGGGGAAAAAATAAAGAAAATGCTAAATTTTTGAGGAAATAGCTATATTTTACTGATTAGAGATATCTAGACCCCATACCCTTCTAGACCCTCATGTATTTGATCCTACTTTTGTAGTACACAGGTTGTTCCGGGTATTTTTTGGTCACCTTGAATAACTACCGTAAATATCCTAAGTATTGGGGCACACGAGTCTGATCAAACAGTGTAGAACCAGATCAGACGCCGCAGAACGCGGCGTCTGATCAGGGCCTACACTGGGTGCGACTCTTTTATCAATTTTAGACACAACAACAGGTAGACAGGCCAGATCAAACAATGTAGACCCTGATCAGACGCCGCAGTTCGCGGCGTCTGATCAGGGTCTGCACTGTTTGCCATTCTTCCATTCATTGCAGAATCAGCAACTGTTGAACAGGTTATAAAATGTAAATTGTTTAAAATTTTAGGACAAGTATGGTAAGGAGTTTAGGTGTCCCAATATTTGGTATATATATGGTAGATTGGTAGTCCATTTGGTAAGCCTAAAAAATCTGCTGTTATTTCACATTTAACCCTTAAAGCGCCAATCACAACAATTGTCGTCTGCTTTGTCTTCTGCCGGTTACTTTAAAAGTCATTGTTGCAAACAGTGTGGACCCAGATCAGACTTCTCCTTTAGGAGCAATCTGATCTGGGTCCACACTGTTTGCCTATATGCAAACTGTAAGTTTGAAAAGTTTGCAAGAAGATGCAGCAGATGACATAAGCAGACGACATTTTCAGATGCAGATTTTCTTGGCGCTTTAAGGGTTAATTGAGAACTAGGGTCATTCTCATTTACGCGAAATATTATTTAGACCTCTCACCCTTAGCATTTTTTTAATTTAGCCGATTTAGCCAAGATTTGCATAATTATAAGGAACCCAATACTATTAAAATCAGCTTTACATTTATTGTGTGCGATGCGTAGACTGAACTTTTTGTGAAAGCTTATACTTGTTTTATATGTAAATGAGCTATATAATACAAGGAAAAGAGGAAAAACATATCACTTCAAACAGGGAAGCCCGAGACCAGTCTGTGCATGCTTGCAGTCTGATCAGGGACTTCTCTGTTGATATATTCAACAGCATACAGATACAGTCGACTCTCGTTATCTCGAATTCCAAGGGACTCTCTGAAATACTTCGAGATATCCGTAGTTCGACATATCAGGTTTGCAGAATTGAGGAAAAAATAATTTGATTAATCACATTTAACAAACTGATAGGTAATTGGACTTTTGAAGTTAGAGATATATTGAAAATATTGTGGAAAAGAGGAGAAATTGCTCCTTAGGAGCAATTTCTCCTCTTTTCTACAATATTTTCCATCTGTTGTTAGATTTTCATGTATAGGCAGGGACCAGATTTTCACTTCGAGATAAGCGGTTATTCGAGATAAGCGAGGTCGAGATAACGAGAGTCAACTGTAGTCCGTAAGCTGACAGGAAAGGCTTTTATCAGACTGCGCGTGTCCGCAGACTGATCTGGATTTTACTCATCCCATCAGAAATAAGGGCCCTTTTCTCATGTGATTGCTGCACTAAGGCGGAGATGTAGTTTCCTTGTTCCGTCTATTACATCCTGGTTCGTTTTATCAGTTTTGTAAATGTCGGCCAGAAAAAGAGCATATGCTCGCACGCGAGCAGCTAAGATCTAGGTCAACTTGCTCATCACTGTTACATTAGTGTCTTCGCTGTTCAAAATGATTTTCATCAACAGAAAATGAATCTTGTAGGCCTGTAAATCTATTTTTTTTTTCCAACAAAAGCACTAATGGTGACTGTGATCGGAGAGTTCTTTGTTCGTCCCTTTTTGCTTGTCATGGATTAATTATGTTTTATATGTATGTGGACAATGTCAAGATGAAAGGTGTTCCATTTTGAGAAGGGATCTACTCTGAAAGGAAAGAATTTGCTCCCATAGGGAGCAAATTCTTTACTTTCGGAGTAGACCTCTTTTCAGATGGGGCTTGGTGGCTATGAAACTAAACAGTAAGTCACAACCCCCATCCCACCCCCACTTGTCAAGCAACTATGACAAGTCACCTTAAAGGCACTTTTTTACTTGACGTGGTCCATATTCTTGTTGAAGATGGGTGATATCTGGGAATTTCGGAAGATCGTCATTTATTGTACATGTATGTCATCATAAGTTTGTTAGAAAGGAAGTTCGTTTAGTATTTATTACATTTAATCCAAGCTGTTCAATGAAATGATGCGAGCGGCACTGTGAGAAACTGACCCTTATTGCATATCTGCAGTCTGATCGTGGTCTTCCTTGTCCGCATGTAGAATTATTGTACCGTATATATTACCCAAAATATTGGGATACCTTTACTCCAAGTTGCCATACTTATTCCAAAATTTGAAAAAAAAGTCGATTTGATACCTGTTGTTGTGTCTAATAGCTGCTTGATGAATGGCAAACAGTGTATACCCTGATCAGACGCCGCATTCTGCGGCGTCTGATCAGGGTCTACACTATTTGCTCTGGCCTGTATTTCCGAATACTACGCCGCAGAACGCTGCGTCTGATCAGGGTCAACCCTTATTTTCTGCGGTGGCATGCCTGTCCGATTACGGCTATATACCCAAACTACTGCAAAAAAAAAAATAATAAATAAATAAAAAATAAATAACAAATGCAATAGAAATAAAACAAGAAAAACAACAACAAAAAAAAAACAACAACAACAACAACAAAAAATTATTCATTACATTCTGCCTTACTAATGTGGCTTCTATCATCTTTGGTCTTCTATATTCTTTAGTCTGACCCAGAAAACTTGACGCTTCAGCTTTTTCCAGTTTTGTGAGTGTGCTCGTTGCTCTCAAGGGTTATCCCCTTTAGAACCTATTTTTTAAGGGTATCAGTTCCATCGACTAAAGTTCCATCGACTAAATTTTGTTGATTATAGTGAAGTTACGCCCGAAATTTATCTCCAACATTCCCAAGAAACTATAACACAGTCCACAGAAAATGTTTCTAAATTTAGCAGCAAAGTGAGATCGTGTACCTTATAATGTGCGCGTCCGGCGAAGATTCAGATCAGCCTGTGTAGCCACACAGTCTTATCATAGTCTCGACTGGGCGCAATAATTACTGGATATTTCGGAATGCAATCGAAAAACACTTGACAAACAGCGTATGTGTGCATGCTGAACAGAGCCTTCGTTTCCAACATCCCATCACGAAAACACGCATATTCAAATATATAGAAAATTTCATCTCCAAAACCTGAAAATTTTCGGATAAAAAACTCTATTTTTCATATTCCAGCTCAAAACATAGACTCGTTAGATCAACGAGTACCCACAATCTATGCTTTCGAGCAAAAAATAAGAAAAATAATGAATACCCCTGTAAACTCCAGTTTTACTACATAAAAGTGGGGTTTAAGGGGGGTCCAAATTCGTATATAGGCATGTTTTCGTAATGTTTTCTTGTATGTTTTTTCGGAGAATTGTGAAAAATCATCGTCAATTTTGGTTTAAAAAATTATTCAAACAGAAAGGCCTTAGACAGCCGTGTAGACCCAAATCAGACACTGCTAATGCGGCGCCTGATCCGGATCTGCACTGTTTGGCACTCACCCAGCAGCTTTGAAGCGCATTAAAAGGTAGTAAAATGGACTTGTTGAAATTTTTGGATAGGTAGAGCCAGGGGTTAGTGTGTCCGAATATTTACGGTAAATACGGTATGGTACGGAGAACCAGCCATAACCAGGAACCAGCAGTCCACACAATTTGAACTGCAACATGAGAAAACGTACCTTCCGACATGTGCGTCCAAACCTGGCTCATATCAGCCTGTGCATCCGCGTAGTCAGATTATAGTCTTCGTTGTACGCATGAAGAAACTGCATCCTTGGCTATCCAAAATGTATCCGGTGAAGGTTCAGGTCAGTCTGACTGCGCGAATGCGCATGCTGGCCTGAATCTACGCTGGGCGCTCATGCCCGAAGGTACGTAGTTGACGTTGCGGGTCATCTTGGAAGAAAGTCTGTGGTGGAGAATGGCGGTATTCTAGCACACTGGTTGATTTCGTGGGTGCACGGGCTTGTTTGGGCCATTCGTTGTTCGCTGAATGACAGGGTATACATACAATCAAATTGGTTGCCATAGTTTCCATATTTCAAGCTGTAAAGTGTACTTGAACGCCCACCCTACACAAAACTGTATTTTTCACATTTCAAGCCGAAAATTAAACTTGAACGCCCACCCTATATACACGAGGATGGAAGCAGTTCCGCATTCAACGCTTAGCATGCTTGGTAAAAATTTCAGCAGATGAAAGTTTCATAGAAAATAGGATTTGACATTTCATGAAACAATTTGCATGAAATGTCAACTCTTGTTTTCAGAAAAAATGTCTGTTTCATCCAAAATATCAAATTGCTGATTTTCATAAACAAGTAGGACGTTTGTGTATTTTACTCGAGGTATTTTAGGTTTTTTTATTGCACGCAGCTTTCCCCCTACCTTCCCATCCGCACTGACACATCCCCTACTTCGTGCCTTTATATACATTTATTCCTTGCTATATGTGCTGAGCTGTTTTATCTATTTTCTTATCTTTTAGATTTAAATGTACATTGCGAGCCGGACACACAGGAACCAAGATTACATGGTTTTATTGGTGTTCGGACATAACGTCACATTAGCCAAACCGTGAAAAAATGTACCTTTGGACATATCCGCGCTGTCTGATCAGTCTTCGCTGTCTTCTTGAAGGAACCCTGGAACTATGTCCGTCCAAAGAGCGCATAGCGAAGACTGTAATCAGACTGTGTGGATACACATACTGATCAGAGTCTAAACGCACCTGTCCGAATGTACATTTCCTAACTTCATTGCTTGTTAACCCTTAAATTGCCAATCACAACAATTGTCGTCTGCTTTGTCATCTGCTTTGGATTTTAAAAGTCATTTCTGCAAACAGCGTGGACCCAGATCAGATTGCTCTTTAGGAGCAGTCTGATCTGCAGTCTGATCTGGGTCCACACTGTTTACCTGTATGTAAAAATAGGTTTGAAAAGTTTGCAAGAATATTCAGCAGACGACATGAACAGACGACATTTTCAGATGCATGTTTTCTTGGCGTTTTAAGGGTTAAGATTTTTCTATGTCCGAGATCGTTTTTTATTGATCACATATTGGTCACGTGTGACTGAGCAAATGCGGTTTTATGTCATATGCGAACCTCAAAGTCATTGATAAGCCCGTGCGCTCGCGCCATCTTGTCAAAGACTTTGTTGTTCCTCGAAGTAATCTTCGAAATTCAGTGCTTCTCTCAGCAGGACAGCGAAGCCTTGATCAGTCTGCGGTAATTCACAGACTGATCTATGCCATCGCTGTCCGCATATGCCGTGAAGGCTTTTTTTCACAGGACGCGGCGAGGTTTTATATGGTTTGGTACATAGGGCAACTAACAATGTCACACGTGAACTGCGAATGCCCAGCCAGGCCTGCGCATGGCTGATCGGGTCCTTTATTGCTCTCCAATACAATTTTTATCTGAAAACCGAATATTGCTAACCGGACTGTGCGCATGCGCAGACTGATCGAGAGTTTTGCCTGTACTTGTATGCACAGTCTGATCTGGACATTCTCTGTACGTCGACTCATAATACAGTATCCATTGATTCTGTAAGCGGGCAACGAAGGCCCAGATCAGCCTGCGCGTTCGCGCAGGCTGATCAGGGCCTATGTTGTCCGTAAACTGTATAAGGGCACTTTTCATGCGTTGCGCGTATTGTCTAAATATGGCACTTGGTGAATCTAGATGCGTCAAGTCTGGGTTTGTCTATTTCCATATGCGCATTGTCTGGTCTGAGATTAGGCTGTTCTTGTATGACATTGTGTTACTTTTCTCTGGTCACAGATTTAACATTACTGCCTTCTTGTAAATCCAGTTGCTTATTATATGTACAGTGCTATGGGCAAATTCAGCAGACGACAAAGTGATGATATTTTTCTTATTATTTTTTATTCCAGAAAATGAGATTTGACAATTCCTTTGTCTCCACAGGTGACAATTTGCGCGAAATATCAAATCTTATTTTGTGGGGGAAACTATTTCAAAATGTCGTCTGTTGAAATTTTTACCCAGCATATGCTAAATGTTATTATATGTACAGTGCTTACTTTATTGAAATGAAGAGGAATGAACTGGATAGCGGAGAATCATGTATGTAATGAAACCCTCTGCACAAAGTCAGCAAACGACAAATGGGTGTGTTTTTTTTTTTCTGATATTTTTCAGAAAACAGGGTTGGACATTTCATGCAAATTGTCTCCTTTTATTGGAAAATAAGAATATATTTGGAAATGTCTGCAGATTTGTTTTTTACTCCGCATGCTAAGCGTTAATGACATGTGCCAAGGCCCAGACCATCTTGCACATATAAGCAGATTGGCCAGGCCCTTTGCTGTCAGCACACCAAACGGCTAGAATGCAGAAACTAGAGATCAATGTGGTCCACCGGACTGTATGTTCGCAGACTGGTCGGGACCGTGTGCCATTCACTTATGAGCATGCGCATGACAAAACCAACAAAATGACCGACCACCCAAGAAAGAGTCCGATCAGCATGGCTGATCTGTGTCTGCGCGGGGTGCACGTCATTTTGTTGATTTTGCCTTCCGGCGGCTCGTATGGTATTACTTCACGCTTAGCACGCGGGATAAAAATTTAGCAGACGACATTGTGAAATGAGCTCATACTTTTCCATGCAAAATGTATCTTTTGGAGACACTTTTTTTAATGAAATAGCAAACCCAATATTTTTGGGAAAAAATTAAATTTTCGTCTGCTGAATTTGCCCCGAGGTGCAAAAAGTTCAAGATTTTCCCTTGCCAGTTCATTATTTATTTTATTATAAAATAAACATTGAATCTCTCTCTTGCTTTGATTTGTTTCTAACTGCCTAAACATTGAGACAGTGGGTCTGAGTAAACAGTGTAGACCCTGATCGGACGCCAAGGAACGTGGCATCTGATCAGGGTCTACACTGAGTCAGCAATATTTTAGACACATCAAGATGTAGTAGAATAGATTTTTATGCCCATGTCATTCGAAGAATGGTGAAAAGGGAAAGAACATATGGTGTTACTCCTGTCCGTCCGTCCATTCGTCTCCGTCCGCGTCCGAGATGGTGGGTGTTAGCAATTTGCATTCTAGTTTTTCAGGCGGGGGCATCCGTGTCCTTTGGACACATTTCTAGTCCGAATATAAGGACAAGTATGCAAAGATGTAAAAGCGTCCCAATATTAAGGGTAATTTCGTTAACCGAAATATCCACGCTGTTCATCCTGGGCCCAGTTTCACAATCATTCCTTAAGTAAATACTGAGATTTGCAAAGCACATTTCTACCCTTTCATATAAACTCTGCTTTTCTACGATAAGCCAACTGAACAAACACAACAATCAATTTTCTAGGTTTCAGATTTGGTCATGTAATGCTCATGCGAGTGAGTCAGACTTGCGTTGTTCTCTTGTTCTATTTTTTTTTTTTTTTTTTTTTTTGAGATATTTAGCTGTAGCAAACTATAGGATTCCTCTACTCTGTCAAAATAAGGGTTGGAGGTGACACCACCTGTCATAGTTGGTTTTTAGTCCTTCCAAAATAAGGTTTAAGTGGATTGCTCTGGAAATGTTTTTGGCACGACCCAAAGGAAACATGCTGAAAATTCAACATATAGACTTGCATGAATTATTGCTTATTTAGTAATTACTTGGTTAAAATATGACATCCCGATACCCTTTCTGAACAAGGTCAGGTTTATATCAAATGCTTAACAAGACAAAACATTTAGATGTAAACGTCTAAGTACCGGCGCAAATTTTGTTCATGTATATACAGAGATATGGGACAAGGGTATACTAAAGTTTAACAAATTTTCAATGTAACAGGTAAAAAAAGAACAACAGTGTGATTCTTTGTTTGCTTTTATTAAGCTTTATGAAATTTCTTGATTGAAATGAAAATAAAATAGACATAAATCTGCTTATAACACTGTTTTAAGGTTTTCTTTATATATTTGCCGGGATCATCACAAACCGACGTCCTATGTAAAAATCCAAAGCTATATTAAGAGACCGGCGCGATTCGCGCGCCGGTCAATAAGCTATGAACTTTTATAGAGTGCAAATCATGCACCGCTCATTGGCCATGAAAACTGACGTTTAACCCGACACAATCATGCCGACATACCAGCTGTACGGACAGTCCACATTCACTGGATATCAACACGAGGTTGGGCAATGTCTCAAAAACTCAAGCCCTTTAATTTCAGACATATGTAACAAGTAAACTGAAATTCTTCCCTAATAATACACATATTCATCTTGATCCTTACTATGATTTTGTGAATGAAGAAATTTCTTTAATTCAACTTTAAACTTTTTGTTATTTTGTATTTCTTCTAAACTACGAGGGTGTATAAAAAAATACGTGGACTTTTATTATAACTTTAAAACTACTCAACGTAAATCGATAAAATTTTGTACATGTATTAAACAATTAAATGTTAAAAGGATCATAGGGTTTACATTGATGTATTATAATTGTGTTTAACAAAATTTAAGTTTTAATAGTCCTGGGTAGGTACCCCCGGCGCAACCCATTTCTTGACTGCACTGCGTAGTGTTAATATCTCTCTTGACTCCCTAAATTAGCGCCAAACTATACTAAACGTCGTCTGCTTATGTGTTGACGTCATATTTAACGTCGTTGCAAATTTGAGCGTCATCCGTTGGGTACTTTAGAATATACAGCCAGTAAACTTAAGGCGTACGTGGAAATCGTAAGGTCAAAATGGCGGCACCGGCGCATGAAGAGACCCGTGCAATAATAAAGTTTTGTGTGGACCTAGGAAAAACACCAACAGAGACGATGAAAATGATGAAGGATGCTAATCGATCTTCAAATGTAAGCAGATCTCTTGTTTTTAAGTGGCATAAAATATTTTCGGAGGGTAGGGAGTCTCTAAAAGACGACACTGGGAGAGGACGGAAACGAATCGTGAACGCTGGGACAGTAGCGGCAGTGAAGAGCCTTATCGAGGAGGACCGTAGATTGACTGTTAGTGACATTTCAACAAAAGTAGGCGTTAGTTATGGCAGCGTCCACTCGATTTCGAGAAACCAGCTGAAGATGTCAAAGGTTCATGCGCGCTGGGTGCCGAGATTACTAAAAAATGCAGAAAAGGAACGACGTGTTCAAGATTCTCTGTCTTTCCTACGGCAGTATGAGAGGCACGGAGACGCTTTCCTCGACAGAATTATAACTACAGACGAGACGTGGCTCTGGTTTTACGACCCAGAGACGAAGCAGCAGTCCTCTGTGTGGAAGAGAAATTCATCCCCACCCCCACAGAAGGCCAGGGTCAGCCGGTCCGGAGGGAAGTACATGTTTATCATGTTTATGGACAGACGGGGTATGCTGCTGTGCCATTCCGTGCCTAAGGACCAGACGGTGAATGCCGACTACTATTCTAAGGTAAAAAACATTTTCCTTACTATTTTTATTAACAAATGAACTATAATTAAAACATTTAACATTTCTAATAAATGTTCTTCTTTTCAGGGCCGGCAGGTTTGTTTTCAAATGAATAAATCTGGGTATTCGATTTCATGTTTTTCAGGTTCTCAGACGTGACCTGATACACGCACTGCAGAAGAAGAGGCCCGGCATTCCGATCGAGAGATATATTCTTCACCAGGATAATGCCCCGTCACACAGGGCGGACACCACCCGGCTTGAACTCGACCTGATGGGATTAAAGACTATCGACCACAGCCCTTATTCCCCGGACCTGGCTCCCATGGACTTTGCCGTTTTCCCGGAAATTAAAGCACAGCTCAAGGGACGAAGATTCACGTCGCTGGAGGAGCTTACATACTCAACACATGGCATCATTCGTCAGTTCGACTCAGCGTGGTATCAGAAGGTGTTTAGCAAGTGGGTGGAGCGACACAGGAAGTGTGTTGAGTGTAGAGGCGAGTACTTTGAAAAGCGCTGACTTGCAACGTAAGTAGTCAACGTCGAAACGTCATCTTGACGTCGTTACCGTGCGCCGGTACCACTACACTAACCATTTAAGAATGGTTGCTATGGGAGACCCACTGGACCTATCGTACCCAAAGTTAACAGACATATAGAAAAATGCCGATATATAATTACTATGTATATTTGATCTCATTATCTGTAAAAACAAAATTACTGTAACGAAAGTTCACGTATTTTTGGATCCACCCTCGTACATGTATGTACGTTGCAAAATTTTCAATTCCAACGTTGTTTGGCATATTTTTATGTGACAATGCATCATTGATACGCTGCTGTAATATTTAAATAGTAAAATACTTGAAATTGTAGCCAAGGGCAATACTTTTATATACAATGACATGCATCTGTATAATTTTGTCAGACATATACACCTAAAACCAAGATATAGAAGCTGATTTATTTGTTTTATTACATACGTTACCTTGTGTCAGACGTTTTGTAAAGTGCGAAAACAATATTTGAATTTATTTATTATTATTTTTATTTGCATTCTGATCATATTCACAGGTGCAGCCAGGAACAAAAAAAAATGCGTACCAAAATCGCCATGATGGATTTATAAGCAGTTCTAAATATGAAATCAGCTTCTTGTCTTTGATGTATAAAATTGGGTGTTAACTTGACTAACAGAATACAACAGCCATACTAAAACAAATTGGATTAACAAAAATCATTTTATGTGAAAGAACATTAAAAAGTATAATCTGCAATTACATTAAATTTTAAATGCTGTCCAGGGAAGGCAAAAACAAATCTAATAGGGTGGAATAATTTTGCAACTTTTCGAGAAAATCATCATTTGGTAACGTCTGTTACATTCTGGGAGACTGAGGTTTGCATCCAAATAGTTTGTTTTAGAATATATACTAAGCTTTCAGTAAATATGCAAAGGTATTAATTTTGAGTAAGATGAATGTTTCTTCTCAGATCACAATCTTTGACTCTTCTTTCATTGAATTTAGAGGATGTAACGTAAATAACAGACTGTCACACATATAAGCCACCAGATACAGAGTATGAAGAATTTTTATTTTACACAGCAAGCAGAACTCTTTAAGATAGAACATGTCTGGAAAATTCCCTAGGGTTGGGGAGGTCAGGAGTCTAACATTATTATTTAAATCAATATATCGTACTTTCAGCTTTTGTCCTGTCAGTACCCTTACACGCAGCTAAATTTAACCATCACGCAAAACATTTTCAAGAGTAGTCCATCTAAATTGGAAGGTTAACCCTTGTCCTGCTGAATAAATTATGATGCCACGCAAACTTCTAATTTTCAGCCAATCAGATTACTTGATCCAGATGGTTGCTATAAATTTGCATACCTGATGGCAAACAGTGCAGATCCAGATCAGAAGCCAACTGATCTGGATCTACTCTATTTGCAAAACAGGGTATATCTGGGTTCAGTAGGACAAGGGTTAAGGCTAACTAAAGGTGCATTCAAACGAACTATAGCAGATGATGTCACCTCCTTCAGCCATCAGCTGGCTTGGGTTCTAGGCTACTATATTCACATACTCGTTTGTCTTTTTTAACTTTTCATGCCGGGTGAAATTTTGAGCAGACGACAAATTTTTAAATATTTTTTCTTATTTTTTCTAGAAAATATAATCTGACACTTCATGCAAATTGTCTCCTCAACAATTTGCATGAAGTGTCAGATCCTATTTTCTAGTAAAAATAAGAAAAATATCATCAGTTTGTCGTCTGCTAAATCTGCCTATGGTGTCGTAAGTGTTAATATAGATACCTCCTTATTTGTTTGAGTTTCTGGAACGGGCTATCAGTATAAAATTACAGGTTTAAAGTCTTTGTTGTGATGGAGAAAGATCTTACGAGGATGATTATATGCCCCTGTATTTGTAACAAAATATTTCCGAGCGGATTAACTTGAGTATAGAAAGGTAATCCGTTTATACGGGATCAAAACCAGCCGACCAGTTACTTACTCATGTTATGTACTACAAGGTAAAACGTGACGTCTGCCTGAATCTGCAACGTTTGGCATTAAACTTCATGAAATAATGAAAACCGCAATTTCGTAACTAATATCCCTAGTGGATTCATTAAGTGTCAAGTAAAATTGTAGCAGACGTCAGCCTACGCTGTCTTTATATATATATATATATATATATATATATATATATATATATATATATATATATATATATATATATATATATATATATATATATATATATATATGTTTCAAAGTAAATAAGGTTTTATAGTTCATGTGAATCGTAGCAGCCGAGTGTCATGCTTTATTTCCTAGGAATAAAAAATATCGAAATGTCGTCTGCTGTAGTTGTATTTGACGCTTTAATGGTTAAGTTAGAAGTTGAACAAACTCACTCAGTATTTGAACATGAACAAAGTGGTTCCAACATGTGCGAACCATCTGGAAGCCATGATCAGCCTCCATACCTACACGGTCATGAGAGTCTCTTTCGTCGAGAGGAAGAGTGGAAAAACCGTATGCATTGCACGACCCGTAGAAAGCCCATCGACTGTAGGGTTGGCTTTCTAGGGGCGCTGTATAATCGACTTGTGAGTTCATCATCAATTCTCGAAAACGGTCGTAACTCTTTTTCATAACTTTTCGCACACAGATTGATACCAACAAGATATAGCCAAAGGGGTTGCCAGATGCAATTGTTCATTGCCCGAGGCTATAAAAGTGTGGAAATCTGGAAATGGCCGTAGGTCTTCAACCATTTGGTATATTTTGATAACATTTTATATACAGTCGACTCTCGTTATCTCGAACTCGCTTATCTCGAATAACCGCTTATCTCGAAGTGAAAATCTGACCCCTGTTTTAACACAGAGCTCTATCAAAAGACAACAAAATATTGTGGAAAAGAGGAGAAATTGCTCTTTAGGAGCAATTTCTCCTCTTTTCCACAATATTTTCAATATATCTCTAACTTAGGAGTCATATTACATATTCATTCTGTTAAAGGTGTTTGTTCGATTAATTGTTTTCCTCAGTTCCGCAAATCTGATATGTCGAAGTACGGATATCTCGAAGTGTTTCATAAAGTCCCTTGGAGTTCGAGATAACGAGAGTCGACTGTACATATTTAATATTGACAGTATCTAGCAAAAGGAATTGCCTAATGACGTTTTATTTCAATGGCCAGAGCAAAGCTAAGGTCAATATTATTTTCCGTGGTCAGTGAAAATGATCCTTACTCTTCAATCTTTCTAGGAATATTTTGATTATTTTTCACACAGAGATTGGCACCGACAAGCTCTTGCCAACGGGCTTACCAAATGTCATTTTGGATTACCTAAGATTAAGCCGAGAAAAAAAAAGTAAAATATAACGGCTCGCGCATTTGAACTAAAATGTGAATAGAACTTATCGGATAAGCTTTTCGTTGAAAACCTTGTGATAAGGAAGACAATCTGAGTTTGAATCAAACTTGTCAAGTGCAAGATTTGTCTAACTTGCTCCGCTAAATGGCTAACCATTCGCCCTGCACTATACACATCATTTAAAGAGGGACCTCATTCTTCCAGGAAGAAACCTATTCCATCAAACTGACCTGTCGGATAACCAGGAGTGAAGCCATTAATCTGTCATTAGCAGCAATATCAATGATTATGTCCAGTTTGCAGCCACAGAATTGAAATTATCTGGTCAGTTAGATGGCCTTGCCTATTAACCATTACATGCCAGCTATAACACAAAGGTGTACTCCAGGAAATGTGAGGGATTAGAATAGAGAAAACACAATTTGAGTGGCTGAATCCTACATTTGATCCTGAACAGTGCCGGGGTTTAATTTTTTTTTAATGCATGTCTAAAATTGTATATTTCAGAATTACCTTTTTTAAATTACTTTTCACTAAGATTTACCAGTATATACTTGACAAAATCAATGTACCTAAAAATTAACTAAATAAAAGGTCATTTTATTTTATTATTTCATTTTTATGCCCCAACCCCATCCCCACGCTACCCCACCCCCTCCCCACAAAGCACGAAGTGGAGGAGAACATAAAGTTTATCCTTCCTCATACGTATGTCTGTCTGTCCATCACACTTTATAGTACTGTTCATCTCCACAACTCCTCCTACAGTTTTCAACGCAGTGGTTTGAAACTTGCACCATAGTAAGCAAATAGACAGCATGTACATAAAGGTTACAGAACTCTGATCAGTATTTATTGCTAGAGTTACGTACCTTTGATTTACTTAGAAAATATTCTTATACACAAAACATACTATGGTTCATGGCTCCACAACTTCTCCTGCAGTTTTAAAGGTAACAATTTGAAACTTGCAGCAAAGTTTTTATTTTTATTCAAATTTTTATTACTATAGTTTCATGCCCTGAATTAACTTTGAAATTTTGCCTTATACACATGACCTGGTAGGGTTTGTGTCTCAGGAACTTATACAGTTTTAAAGGTAAAAATTTGAAATTTGCAGCAAAGTAAAAATATAGGCTAGTCATGTGCATAAAGGTCACAAAACTCTGATCAAATTTTTATTACTAGAATTACCTCCCCTAGATTTACTTAGAAAAAAAATGCAGTATACACCTAATAAAGTAGGGTTTGTGTCTCTGCAACCTCTACAGTTTTCAAGACAATGATTTTAAACTTGCAGCATGGTAAGAATAAGCGTTTGACATGTGCATAAATGTCACAGAACTCTGATCAAATGTTAATTGCTAGATTTACATAGCCCTGTATTATTTAGAACTTTAAGGTCTGTGTCACCGCAATTTCTGTACTTTTCAATATAATGATTTGAAACTTGCGACAAGAAAATTGCCTAACAGCATTATGGACAGGTTTTTGAAAAGGTCAATGAAAAGGCTAACCTCAGGAGACCCAATGCCCACCGGCCACGACATCGCTTTTTTAAAGGACAGATTTTTGAAACATATGTCCAAAAGTCAATTTTGGCTGCACAAGCTTTCAGCTTCAGGGGTGATAAGTACCTATCAAAGAAAGTCAGAGTTATCTCTCTTACAGAGGCATGCCTACTGGTCCTTATCTATGTCTTTACCAAATATTTTCGAAATATTTCAAACCATTATGAAGTGCACAAGATTTTGGCTTAGAAATTTCATCAGGGGAGTTAACTTGAAAAAAGAACAAAAAGATATTACCTATCCTTCTTGAATGTGACACTCTTACTTGACCTGATATTATCAAATTATCTCAAACAGTATGGGAGTTATGGCCTGCACAATATTTTTGTTTCGGTGGGGGCGGGGGTCGTTTCTCTTGCATGTGACACACCTACTGGGCTTCCTCTTTATACCGACCAAATATGAAAGCAATCTGCTTTAGAATAAAGGTTACATACAACTTTGAAAAAAAGTTAACCAAAAGGTAAGCCTCGGACGAGCCCGACGCCCGCCCGCCGCTCAGACATCGCTATTTTAAAGGACTGATTAAAAAAAAATCAAACGACTAGACATGAGCATAAAGGTAAGTCTGATCAAATTATCAATGCTAGAGTTACATATCTTGGAGTTACTTAGAAAATTCGCCTAATGCATGTGACATAGTCGGGCTTGTGTGTCTGCAACTTCTATAGTTTTCAAGATAATGATTTTAAACTTGCAGCAAAGGAAGAATATAGGCAGGGCATGTGCATAAAGTTTACAGAACTCTGATCAATTATTATAGTAGAGTTATAAATCCTTCATTTACTTACACATTTGCCATATTCACATTGCATAGTGAAGTTCATGTCTCTGCGACCTACAGTTTTCATGATTGTGGTTTGAAAATTGCACTATAAGTTTAACATATGCATGAAGGTCAGCGAATTCTGATCAAACCATTACTACAAGAATTACATACTTGATTTATTTAATAATTTTGCCTTATAACTACGCCATAGCAGTCATGGTCAGAAACTTACACTATGGCAAGAGAACAGGTTGAGGGTGTGCATGAAGCCCACACGATTCTGAAAATGGTAAAATGATACATCAACAAAGCCAAACTGGCATTAGCAGGGGCATTCATCCCCTTTAGGGATCTTCTAGTTTTTAATTATTTTGAGTTTGATTTCATTCTTCCCATCATATCTAAAACAAAGTGCAGGATCAAATGTCATTTTTAATATGAAGTAAAAAGGAAGTATGACAACTTCATTTCATTTTTTTTTTTTTTTTTTTTTTGCCCACGCCAAATAGTGTAGGAGGGCATATTGGTTTAACCCTCCGTCATATGCCATGTGTCCGTTCCTGTATCCGTTGTCCGATCATCACACTTTATAGTACTGTGTATGTCTCCACAACTTCTATAGTTTTCAAGATATGGGTTGAAACTAGCACCATAGTAAGAATATAGACTGAGCATGTGCACAAGGGTCACAGAATTCTGATCCAGCTGTTATTGGTAGAGTGGCATACCCATGATTTACTTAAAAAAAAAAACACACACACAAAAAAAAAAAAAAAAAAAATCATATACACAAGCCATTGTGCGGTCCCCGTCTCCGCAACTCCTGCTGATTTCAAGGTAATAGTTTGAAACTTGTGCTGTAGTAAGATAAGCAGGGCACGTGCATAAATGTGACAGAACTCTGATCGAATTTACATTGCTAGAGTTACATATCCTTGATTTATTTAGAAATATGACTTTATACACATGGCATAGTAGGGGTCGTGTCTCCGCAACTTTTCCTACGGTTTTCAAGATAATGATTTGAAACTTGCAGCAAAGTAAGAATATAGGCTGGGCATATGCATAAAGGTCACCTAACTCTGATCAATTTTTTTATTGCTAGAGTTACATTCCTTGATTTACTTAGAGCTTTTGTCATATTCTTTTTGCTTTTTGTTCAGAATAATAAATCTACACAACCAAACTGGCAGTAGCAAGGGGGTGTGGGGATGGGAGGGGATGGTGGAGGAGGGGGGGGAGGGGGAGGGGGAGATAATCCATTCAAATTTACACAAACAATATTATACATCTAAAGGACTGAGAGGCATGTGCTGACAGTGTAGACCCAAATCAGATGTCATAGAGTCTGGCGTCTGATCTGTTTGCCACTATTCAGCAGTTTTTTTAGACACATCAGGAGATAGTCAAAAGGATGTTAAACTTTTAGGACAGTTATGGTAAAGGAGAAAGGTATCCTAATATTTAGGGTAAATACAGTATGTCAAGTGTCTTGGGAGGACTATGGTCTTACCTGGGTATCTCCTTATTCAATTTTTACATTTACATTAAAATGTATATGACACCAAACAAAAACTTTATGGGATAAAATATTTTTTTTTCCATTTATTACACTTTCCTCTCAGTGTTCAATTGCCTTTTCACTCCATTGTTATATAATGTACAGAACCAACACAGTAGGAGCAGGAATTTCATGAAACATTGTAAAATACAGATAATTTCTGTTCTCTTCTACACAGATGTTCTCAAAACATTCAGGAGCTGGCCAGTTTGAAAGCAATAAAATTAGTCTTAATGGGGTTAAATTAGACAGGTCGATGATTGCTGTGGTCAGCATGTGGCACTAAATGTGATTCTTCCTGGAAGAATGAGGTCCCTCTTTAAATCGTGTTGATGTTTTGTCATCCATCTGCGCCATTAGCAATTTACTCGCCACTAGTAGTTCTGCTACAGAAAGTTTGAACTGCACTGTTTGAAAGCTGCTGATCCTTTTATGAAACAAATATGTCCTGTATCACTTTTTGTTTCAAAAGTTTTATATCCAAATTGCAGACTTAAACACCCCTCGCCCCCACCCAACGCCCCCCCCCCACCCCCCACAACCACACACACACACCAAAGGCGGTACGGTACTCCCATTGTTGTTTCTTTTGTGATATGTTCTGTCGTGTACTACACTTATAAACGTTTTTAACGAGTATGTACGTTTACGATATCTCTTGAGTTAAATTCAGGTGACAGAGTTGTCACCTTTGTGGGAAAGGACTGCTGACCGCTCACCATCTGTGTTTTGTGACTGTACAATTGTAAATGTCTATTTTTCCCTTTGATGTTGAGGAATAGAAGTGATTATGATTACATCGGTTCCTGTTCGCTTACAGTCGAACCTCAATAACTCGAACACCGACGGTTCGTTTACCATGGATAATTCGAACTCGTATTTGAGCCTTGATTGCTCAAGAAATAATATGTATAGGAATGTTTCAGGAATTTTTTCCTATTTTATCTTGACAATGTATGTTGTGTGTACTCATTAGAATCACCTCATCGAGGCGATTCTGATGAGTACACACAACATACCATTATTTTAAAGAAGATCGAAACGCCATTCCTGTATTATTCCCGCATTTGTCTCCTAACTTTTTGCTATGATTAACCCTCAATGGCACGAACTACCCATATCTCGAACAAATATCCATGGTCCCAAGGAGGTTCGAGTTATTGGGGTTCGACTGTACTTTTTATCTGGTAATTTCACGGCAAAATTATAGATGAGCTGAAACGAGAGAAGTGTACCTCGCAGCGGAGACTCGGATCAGCCTCGGCCTCGCCATGTGAAAATGTGTACATGTATAAGGGCATATGCGGACAGCGAAGGTCCAGATCAGACTGTGCATCTGCGCAGTCTGATCTGGGCCTTTGTTGTTCGAAAACAGAATCCGATACTAAAGAATGTTTCAGTGAAGAGCAAATACCCGGATGAGACTAAAAATGCGCATGTGCAGGATGATGAGAATCCGCTCAATTTGCGCATGTTCGAAGGAATTTTTTCGCTTGACGCGGTCCAGCTTTTTTATTCCCACAGTCCTTACCAGTCTTCGCTACCCTCCTGAAGAGCCTGTGGTAAATCCACAGGGCGGCCAGTACGGGTGCACAGAGAGATCCGTATTCACTGGGGTTACAGATCCTTACAGCTCAAATGTATAGTTCACGTCGTCATAAAACTGTCACAACTAAACGGTAAGTTCGCAAAAGTTCGCCGATGTCCGTTAACAGTTTGCCCAGCGGGCACATGATGTTTATACGACGTCGCATTAACGTCGATGTTGCAACCCGGTTGGGTTTTTTACCCATTTAATGCAGGTATCTGCATTTCAAATACAGATATCTTTATCAGTAATTACAAATATCTGTATGTTTGTAATAACAGATATCTATAATTGAAATACAGTTATCTGTAATTGAAATAGATATGTCTCTGTTGAAATGAAGACATCTGTATTTGAAATACAGATATTTCTATTTTCGATCACAATATAGATATCTGCATTTCAATTAGAAATATCTGCATTTCAGTTAGATATAATTATGCTGAATTGCATTTAAAACACTGATATCTCTAACTGAAATGCAAATATCTGTGTTTGAATTGCAGATATCTGAATTTCTAAATTAAATACAAATATCTGCATTTTAAATGTAGTTATCTGTATTAAATGGGTATAAAGGAATGTTTCTTTTATAACCTTCTAACAATATTGTTCAACGCATCATGATTCGTCAAAAAAACATGGCCGCCAGGGGGCGTGACTTATTTTCCCTATATATTTATATGGAAAACTTTAAAAATCTTCATGTCAGAAACCACTGGACCGATTTCTATATAACTTGGCAGAAATGTTTCCTTTGTAATCCTCTACCAAGATTGTTCAAGCCGTCATGATTTGTCAAAAAACATGGCCGCTAGGGGCGGGGCTTATTTCCCCTATATATCTATATAGAAAATTTTAATGATCTTCTTGTCAGAAACCACTGGACCGATTTCAGTATAACATTGCAGGAATGCTTCTTTTGTAACCCTCTACCAAGATTGTTCAACTCTTCATGATTCATCAAAAAACGTGGCCGCCAGGGGGCGGGGCTACATTTCCCTATATATATCTATGTATAGTAAACTTTAAAAATCTTCTTGTCAGAAACCACTGGACCGATTTCATTATAACTTAGCAGAAATGTTCCCTTGTTGACCCTCTACCAAGATAGTTCAGGTTATAATGATTCGTCAAAAAACATGGCCGCCAGGGATGAGGCTTATTTTCATTATATATCTATATAGAAAAGTTTAAAAATCTTCTTGTCAGAAATTAATGGACCGATTTCAATATCACTTGGCAGGAATGTTTCTTTGGTGACCCTCTACTAAGATAGTTCAAGCCGTCATGATTAGTCAAAAAACATGGCCGCTAGGGGGCGGGGCATGTTTTCTATATATATCTATATAGGAAACTTAAAAAAATCTTCTGGTAAGTAACCGTTGGATCGAGTTCAATGTAACTTGGCAGGAATGTCGCTTGGTGACCTTCTACAAAGATTGTTCATGCCCTCATGATACGTCAAAAAACATGCTGCCAAGGGGTGGGGCTTATTTTCCGTATATATCTGTATAGAAAACTTTAAAATTCTTCTAGTCAGAAACCACCTGACTGATTTCAATATTACTTGGCAGGAATGTTTCCTTGGTGACCCTCTACCAAGATTGTTCCAGCAATCATGATTCGTCAAATAACATGGCTGCTAGGGGTGGGGTTTATTTTCCCAATATATCTAAATAGAAAACTTTAAAAATCTTCCTGTCAGAAACCACTGAACCGATTTCAATATAACTTGGAAGGAATGCTCCTATGGTGACCCTCTACCAAGTTTGTTCAAGCTGTTATAATTCGTCAAAAAACATGGCCGTTAGGGGGTGGGGCTTATTTTCCCTATATAGCTATATAAAACATTTTAAAAATCTTTTTGTCAGAAACCAGTGGACCGATTTCAGTATAACTTAGCAGAATTGTTCCTTTGGTGATCCTCTTTCAAGATTCAGTTCAAGCTATAACGATGCATGAAAAAGAAAACATGGCCGCTGGGGAGCGAGGCTATAAAATTTATACAAAACTCTTAGAGCAGTGAACTTGGCTGAAACTTCAATAGTAAGCATGCAGAGCTGTTTGCTAAGGTGAGCGATATACGACCATCATGGTCCTCTTGTTACGTTTTCGCTTTGATGCATTGACTGAGTTTGGAGCCTTTATGCGAACCGAATTTTTTTATGTGTTTCTGTATTAAATGTAGCATCGGGACCCAGGGTGAAAAATAGCTAGCTGTAAAAGTGCTTTAAACCCCCCGGTGGTTTGCTCTAATGACCGTTCTAAGGCGGTGGTCCCGGTGTTCGTCTTACTCTTTGTTGCTTGCAGTTTATTCTACGAGGCAATTTGTTGTATGTCTTTATGTGTGTCATTTTGTTCTTGTGTTTTTCAGTCCTTTTAGTATTGCGATTACCTCGCTTGGGGAAGAGAGAGCTAATCTTAGTGCTTTTCGTACGTTTATTCGGTTTATGCTTGTTTGGATTTAACGGTTTCCTCTTCCTCTTTGGATCTGGGAAGGGTTGCGGTTTGTGATTGTGGCTCTCCCTGGACTTTTCTCTTACCCTTTTTTGTTCATAAAACATGTAACTGATTGTGTTGAAAGATATATTCTGGTAAAGCGGCAAAATCAAACAAAGGTGAAATCAAAATGGTTAGATGCCTATTGCCTGAAATGTGTAAAACTTAAATCCAAAGCTTGGAATAGATATTTACATACTAGAGACCAAAATGACTATATGAATTATTGTGCTGCCAGAAATAAAGCTACCAAGGCCACGCTGCATGCGAAGAAAAAGTATGAATACGGTATTGCTCAGAATATAAAAGAAAATCCTAAAACTTTCTGGTATGTAAAAAGTAAAACTAAATCAAATACAGGAGTAGCAGATTTGAAAGACAAAGACGGGTACATGGTTTCTACGGACATAGAAAAGGCAAATTTGTTAAAAAATGTTTGCTTCAGTGTTCACAAAGGAAGATACACGCCAAATGCCAGTTTTTGATCTAAGATATCAGGGGACACCTATAACCCAGGTTGTAGCTACAAGAGACAAAATTCTTAAAGAGTTAAACGTGTCTAAATCTATGGGCCCTGGTAGGTGTCACCTACGATTTCTCAAAGAGCTCAGATATTATCTGTGAACCGTTGGTAATAATATTCAACAAATCATATCAGGCTAGGGAAGTGCCTTCTATATGGAAAGATGCTAATGTTTCGAGTATATATAAAAACAAGGGAGACAAATCTGACTGTGGCAATTATCGACCAGTGAGTTTGACTTGTTTACCATGCAGAATGTCAGAAAAATTTATTCGTGAAGTAATGATGGCGCACATGAATACTAATAAGTTATTTGGTGACTGTCAATTCGGGTTTCGCAGCAGAAGAATTTGTATTCTTCAATTACTTAATGTATTTGATGATTGGGTGAAGGCTTATGATCAAGGCTATCAAATTGATACGATTTACCTTGACTTTAGGAAAGCCTTCGACAGTATTCGCCATGGAAGACTTTTTAACTAAGCTAGAGGATACGGCTTTGATGGTTCACTTCTTAAGTGGTTAGAAGATTTCTTATCCGGGAGAAGGCAAAGAGTTATATTGAATGGCGATGAATCAGAATGGGTACCAGTGACGTCCGGTATACCTCAAGGATCAGTATTAGGTCCAGTGTTATTCATATAATATCAATAATATATATTAATGATGATACGTCAGAAACAAGTAGGTCCATGTGCAAGTTGTTTGCTGACGACAGTAAGCTCTACCTGACTATAAAATCCAGGAATGAACAAGAAATTATTCAAAGTGATCTTTTAAAATTTGTGACTGGTCTAAAGAATGGTTGATGCCATTTAACATTGCTAAGTGCAAGGCAGTGCATTATGGAAATATCCAATTTGATACCACTTACCAAATGAAAGACAATACAGGACAATTGAAAGATTTGCCGTTTGATACTGAGGAAAAGGACCTAGGAATTAAATTCCATAGTTCTATGAAGTTTGACAGCCACATAAGTACAGTTGGGAATAAAGCGAATCAGTTGATAGGGTTGATAAAAAGATCATTTAGCTTCATGGATAAAGAACTTTTCCTTAAATTATATAAGAGTCTTGTGAGAACACACACAGATTATGGAAACTCTATCGGGTATCACATCACCAAGAAAAACAAACAGTCTATTGAAAATTTGCAACGCCGCGCAACGAAAATGGTGCCAGAGATTGAAAACCTGTCGTATGAAGAAAGGTTAAGAAAACTAAACCTACCAACACTGGAGTACCATAGGAGAAGGGGAGCTCTCATTCAAATGTTTAAGATTCTCCATGGTATTGATGATATTGACAGTACTAAATTTGTAACACGAAATGAGAGTGTAATACGGGGTCACTCATTAAAACTTAATAAGCCAAGGTGTTTGAAATCATTACGACAAAATGCATTTCCTGCTAGATGCATTGATGACTGGAATTCCTTACCTAACGACCTAGTATGCGTAGAGAAATTAGATACTTTTAAGAATAGATTAGACGTGTTGTGGGGAGATAAGCGGTTTGACACCAGTGACATATACTGAACTGTGGTAGGAGCGCATATTACAGTACTACACAAGCTGAAAGCAACTGAAAATAAACCGGTAACCGGAATAGTAAGTCAAGAAGAAGGGATCGGAGGATAAATACAAGCTGAAAGAGCTTCAGAATATCAACATCTTGAAGTAAGCCTTGAAGTAAATAAGTAAGCTTAGGTCAGTAACTCTTAAACCATGAGACTAAGAAACTCAATTTTGCGTTCTCTAGTAAGTGATTTTCAACAAAGAATCCAAAAATAATGAGAAATATGTGGCCCTTCGCATGCAAGACCTGTAACTCTTAAACCAGAAGACTAAGCAACTCAGTTTTTTGTTCCCTAGTAAGTGATTTTCAATAAAGAATCCAAACATAAGGAGAAATATAAGGCCCATTGCCTGCAAGGCCTGTAACTCTTAAACCATAAGACTAAGAAAGTCAGTTTTGTGTTCCCTAGTAAGTGATTTTCAACAAAGAATGCAAAAAATTCTTGAAAAAAAAATAAGGCCTGCATTCAGAGTATAAGTAAGGCAGATAACTCCAGACGGACAGATGGCTGGACAGACGGACGCTCAGGCACCTTTGACTGCAAGGCCAACTCTAAAACCGTAAGTCTGAGAAACTCAGTTTTGTGTTCTCTAGTAAGTGATTTTAGATTTTAATGCAGCAGCGTCAATTACGCGTGGAGTTGCGCAATTATAATAATATGTACGGGGACTGACTCTCTGTTTATTGTACTCTATGTAAAACCCGTGGAGAAATTTTCAGGTACCAGTCTGTCTTTCTTTGGTTAATGGCCGTATCTCTTTGAGGTTGTTTTTGTAAAATGTGTATGCATTTGAAGAACATCGGTTTTCTTCCAGTTTTATGGGGATCACAGTGGAGTTATATATAACTATTCACCCCCCATTTTTTTTTATTCAAAGTCACACTTTTGCAGCAGAGAACTGTGCTATTGGTATTGTAGCAATGTGGGTTTTGCTCATTTAAAAGAGAAATGAGCAGTTTTACCGTAGGAGCCCCAATTTGACCATTCGACCTGAAATGAGCTTGTTGCTGTCAATATTCGTACACGTTTGAATTTTTTCATTTCGTTTTTTTCGTCGTACTACGAAGAAGAAACAAAAGACATTTTTCTTTGCTTACGATTGAAAATATGCATTCTCAAATCGAACGGATTATAAGCTGGTTAAATAATACAGTTTAATTTGATATTCAAGCATGGAAAGATTTGGTCCGAAAGAAAACGTTATGAGTGGAGAAAAGAACGAAACACTGCTACATAGATGATTTCGGATATAGTATGTTCGGCCAAGGCTATGGATGGCGACATGTAATTATATATGCGGGCTAGAAAACAGACGATCATAGTTTTTTTTTTTTTTTTTTTTTTTTTTTTTTTTTTTTTTTTGTTTTACATAGCTCTGATAACGTCTATAATGTTTTTATCGTTGAGTATTGCGATAATTTATACAATTACAACCTTTCATAAATTATAACATTTTTTTTCACTATACTAAAGGAAACTATGAAAAAAATGCAAATGTTACAGAGTCTGATTTTTGTCCATATAAACATGAAAACCCATGGTATAACCAAGAATGTCACGAAAAAAAAAAATATTGTTTTCTGAATATGCTAGACAAGTATAGACAATTAAAAAATGAAGAAAATAGAGTAAATATGGTTAAGACGAGATCAGAATACAAATCGTTGCTCCGTAAATGTAGATTTGATTATGATAAATTAAAAACCAAGCAGTTTGTCGATGCAAAATATAAAAATGCTAGGTTATATTGGAGCTTGCTTAAAGAATCAGCAGGTATAATACCAGCCAATGTGGCTCTATCGTCTTTTGAAGAATATTTCAAGGCAGTCAATAACCCAGAGGATCCGTTTTTTTTTGCCTGATGAAGACATTTTATATTTTAATGAAAGGTACGCAGACAGAGAGTTTGGTATCATGTTTGATGAGCTTAATACATCTTTTTCTGAAGATGAGGTTATTAAGTCAGTAAAGCAGTTGAAATCGAATAAAGCTGGGGGACCTGACAAAATTATCAATGAATTTCTCATTCATGGAAGACAAATTTTGGTTCCGACAATTTGTAAGCTTTTTAATAAAATATATGACATGGGTTATTTTCTAGAAGAATGGGCAGAAGGCTATATCATACTACTCCATAAAAAGGGTAGTGCAAACGATGTTGAAAACTATAGGGGAATAACATTATTAAGCATATTAGGAAAATTATTTACTAGGGTTTTGAACAATCGATTATCAGAATGGGCTGAAAATTATTATGTTCTTATTGAAGCACAAGCCGGTTTTAGACCAGGCATGGGTACCACTGACAATATATTTGTCTTACATGGGCTGATAACACACATACTTAACCATGGGAGCAAACTTTATTGTGCATTCGTGGATTTTACTAAAGCTTTTGATTATGTAGTGCGCGAAAACTTATGGTACAAGTTAATTAAATTTAGCTTAAGAGGAAAAGTTCTTAATATTATTAAGTCTATGTATTCATCTGTCAAGTCAAGAGTGAAACATTGCAATAAACTGGGGAATGAATTCTATTGCAGCCTGGGAGTAAGACAAGGGGAGTGTTTGTCTCCCTTGCTTTTCTCATTATTTTTAAATGATATAGAAGAACATTTTTTTTTCAGTCCGGACGTGAAGGCCTAGATATTAATATGTTTAAAATGTTTCTTTTATTATATGCAGATGATATTGTAATATTTGCAAATAGTGCGGAAGAATTACAGCATAGTCTTGATTCATTAGGCGATTATTGCAGAAAGTGGAAATTAAAGGTAAACGTGAAGAAAACTAAAGTCATGGTGTTTAGAAAAAGTTGGTATTTTATCCAATAACTTAATATTCCATTGTGAGGGAGAACCCGTTGAGATTGTGAGGAGTTTTAAATATTTAGGAATTGTTTTCACTACTGGGGGATCCTTTGCAGAAGCTCAAAGCACACTTGCAAGGCAAGCTCAGAAAGGCATTTTTACTCTAAATAAATATCTCTATAAATTTACATTTATCCCGCCCAACATAAACTTGAATTATTTGATAAACTAATAATGCCCATTTTAAACTATGGAAGTAAGTGTGGGGGTTCTGTCAGTCAAATACAGTTGAAAGGGTGCACTTACAATTTTGTAAAAAGTTACTGGGGGTAAAGAAAACAACACAAAATGATTTTGTGTATGGTGAACTAGGGAGAACAACTTGTTTAACAAAACGCTATTCAATGATTGTGAAGTATTTGTTCAAAATTTTGGCAGCACAAGAAAGCAAGTATATTAAATTAATCTACAGTTTAATGTTACAAGACATTGAATTAGAACCAAATAAAATAAACTGGGCTTCATTAGTTAGACACTTATTAATGCCACTGGGCTTCTATAACGTTTGGTTAAATCAAGGTGTTGGAAATAAAACTGTTTCCATTTCACTGGCTAAGCAACGGCTGACTGATACTTTCATCCAAAACTGGCAGTCGAGATTGAATAACTCTACACGTGCAATATTTTATAAAGCTGTCGCAATATTTCGTTTTCAGCCATATTTAGAAAATATTAATATTTTAAAATTTAGTCAAGCGTTCAGCAAACTTCGCGTGGCATCTCATAGATTGGAAATAGAAGCAGGCAGGTGGGTAAGACCAAACAGAATAGCAGTAGATGAACGAAAATGCACTTTTTGTCAGACTATAGAAGATGAATATCATTTTGTCATAGAATGTGCACTGTACTCACAGTTAAGAAAACAGTATATACCCCGATATTTTTGGAACAGACCAAGTATGTTTAAATTTACAGAAGTGATTAATACAACGAATGTAAATACTGTACGTAAATTAAGCATTATATATATAAAGCGTTCAATCTACGGTCTGAATTGTTGTACAGAAACGGGTCCTAATAATCTGTCAGTATAAGAACAATTCATCTATATGTGTATGTATAGTATGTGTAGGTATGCGTATATGTACGTGCATATGTATGCATATGTGTATATGTATATGCGCATATGCGTGTGTATGTGCGCACATGTATGGTTATATATATTTACACTGATTAGTTGATTATGATTGAGTAAAAAGGACCATTTTCTGTCCGCTCGTGAAGAGTCTTGTATTTCGTTTCGGTAAGACTTGGTTACGGCGGAGGAAACTGGTAAATTGCTTTTTTGTCACAGAGTATTTTATTCACTTTAAAATCATAGATAGATATATTTACTTGATTCATTCGATTATGATTGAGTGAAAAGCCTTTTTTTTTTTTTTTTTTTTTTTTGTCCGCATTTAAAGTGTCTTGTATTTCGTTTGGACATGACCTGGTTGGTGCGGAAAATGAAAATGAAGGGAAGAGGAAAGAGGAATAAGGGAGAAAAAAAAAAAAAAAAAGAAAAAAAGGTAAATGGCATTTCTGTCTTAGTCACTTTCTTATGGGCTAAAAAGTTTGTTGTAATAATATTACGTACTCCTTGTTTTCTTGCCTTCTTTTTTGTTTCTACCCCACCACTTTTTTTATTATTTATCAATAGATAACAGGCAGTTAAGTTAATGATGTAAAGCATGCGGATATGGGCTGACATAATGGCGGATGAGTGTGGACAGGCCGTACAATTTGCCAGTCAGTCTGTGTCATCATGATTTATTCATTCTTTGAAAAAAGAAAAAATGGAAATGCAATTAGTTTAGAAATATAATCTAAGTGAGTACACATATGCAGCGCTGTGTAGATGGAATGACAGTTGGCATGTTGGTGTGGATAGGCCATATCGTGTGCCAGTCATTCTGTGTCCTCAGACTGTGAAATACCCG